>OY282558.1:424913069-425513069 GCA_958295665.1 Tipula vernalis
CTCTTTAGTCTCAAATGATAAATACTTAATTTTTTTTACATGAATTGTTGAATACATGAGCCTTATAAATAAATACATTTTAATGAAATAAACGATTAACTTTATTGTATAAAAATATGAGAAAATGAAAATGTCAAAAATATTATACAAAAATAACAAAAAATATCAAATAAAATTCATAAAGTCGACTATTAATTATCTTATTTATTATTTAGAACACATAATTATAATTTATTGTGAAATTCAGGCAGATCCAAAAGCATTTTAGCTACATCTAATAAATCCCTAGAAACAATGTCGGTTTTAGCCCTTAAACTTGAAATATATGGATCCGATGTAAATAATAATGAATGAAAAACATCTTCATTGGTTGCTGAACGAGAACACTTCCTGAAATGGTGTAATCGGTATCGCCTATAATCTTTGTTGTGCGCTTCTTGTGCATCTTCAGACATTTGGCCTATTGGTAAAATTGCAAAATGTATTATAACACTTTCTCCATGAATAAGGATTTTATGGAGAGAGGAAGGCATATACATAGTATCAATTATATTTATTGACAAATATTCGAGCGGTATCCATTGCATATTGACCAAATTTGAAAGCATTTACTGCGATTCCAGATGATAATGTTTGTAATATGATGTATAGCCGTTTCATCAATTCTTCGTCAACTCCAGTAATGTTTGCTGAACAATGATAGTTAGAAAAGAATCTTCTCGCAGTATTGCTGTCATTACTATTATCAGCTCCTTGTCGAGGTTTGCCTATATGGGGGCCAAGTTCATTTCGGAACTTACTTTGAACAGATTTTTTATTTTCTTCTGTTGTTGCTGACCATTTCATAAACAAAATATTACAAGAAATTTGCAAAATAGTTTCCATAAACCTAATCCAAGCATGAAGAGTGGAAAGTTCATATTGAAATGCATCTTCGTTCGGGTTTAGCAGAAACTTTGCTCAGATCATTCATCTCTCTAGGTCTAGCTCCACATATAGAACACACAGCACAAGATGATGTATTCGTTAATACTTGCGCAACTTTCCCATCAATCATTGTTAAAAACAGTTCATGTTTGACTTCCACTACCTCGTCATCTTTGTTTACCAGTGATGGAGTAAGTTCATCAATTTGTCTCTTGATGTCGTCAACAGTCTCTCTAGTCTGCTGTGGAGTTTCCTTGACAAATTTTATGGAAATGGGTCGGCAATAACGAACAGACGAGCATGCAGTATTTTACCAGACTACAATATTTGTTGATAAGTCAATCGGTTTTACAGGCAGAAGAGAAGCAATAAATAAATTAGCATCTGATATTAACTGTGTCTCGTCTGGCAATGCCTGTTTATATTCACTTTGCCCAGATGATCCGTCACAGCCCCATTTATCGTATAATTTCAGATTTCTATGTCCTGATTTATGGACCGAATTTATTTGAAGAATCCGAGCTATAGTAAGATCTAATAGATCTTTCAGTTTAACAGAAGCTCCAATATCATTAATTTCGATACTATATCTTGGGGGATAGCACATCTTTTTCGCATACAATATCATATTATATAATGGAAAGACAAAATTATTTTTTTCAGATAAACGAGATTTTAATAGTCCGTATTGTGATTTTATTAAGTCCAAATCAATCTATACAAATAGACAGAGCTTCGTCTTTTGAATAAGTAGTAACTGTTTCCATATCATAAGTCATCTTCTTAAGGACTTCTTTTTTGTCTTTTTTAGGCAAAGTTCGTGCAATACTCACAATTGAAGCTTTATCTAATTCACCAATAAACCGTAAATGTTGGACATATATACGCGTTATGTATAAATTCAAACCCATATTCTTGTACTAGTTCCATGTTTTTTCGTTTTTTTATTTTCTCGGATGATTCACCATATATGGATTAGGAGGTTGGCCACGTCCACCTGAAGAAGTTGCAGCAGTAGTTTCTGCAAATATTACCCTGAATTCACCGGAACTATTTTTTATTAATTTATGAAATTTATTTCAACGAAAGTGGATGAAACGTTGTATGCCACTCGTGAGCAAAGAGATGTTATCCACTCGGGATAATGTCCCACTCGGCTACCGCCTTGTGGGACAAACTTATCCCTCATGGATAATATCTCGTTTTACTCGCTAGTACCATAAATAACTATTATCAACTACCCACAATTAGGCACTACAAGTTCCTACCACAAAATTGATTGTATTTTTATCATAATTACTTACACCATAAAAATAAATCACCCGATATTGGGTGGTTAGTGGAAACAGGGTTATTATAATTTTATTTGTAAATGAGTAAGCAAATTCATAAACAAATATAATTTTAATTGTGCTCATGTTGGGCATAAAACAGAAAAAATAAAATAGCGCCAAAAATCAAAAAACATTACTTCATCACAATTATTGCGTATGAAAAAAAAATAGCAAAAATTGGCAAAAAAATTCACTTTCCTGGAATTAGGGATAATCAAACGTTTTTATAATATAAGTAACAGCGCTGCGGCAAATAGCGCCAACCTTTAAATGTCTATTTGATACCATGAAAACCACGCAAAAAAGAGCCGCATTCAAACAAGAATAGCTTCGTACATATAAGATAGACGATTGTTTTTTTATTTTTAATAAATATTTAAAGTTTTGCGGTTTCTACAAATGTATAATACATATATAACTCGAAAGGAAAGATTTCCAAAAAACTGGTTTGAAATATCCGTATGAGTAAATCGATCGAACCAATATTCTGACTCTCTACACTTTGGCGACTCATTTTACTAATACAGATAAACGTAAAAAATAATGTAAATCAAAATTAAATTACACGTTAATTAAACTATCGATTCTTATGAAAAAAGTTCAGGAAAACCAACTTTCGTAAAAACTATTTTCGAGACGGCGTTGTATGGAGGGTTCCTACTGTATCGGCTCGTTCAATCAAAGTAACAAAAATGAACATCACATCAGAACTATGGCCAAAATATTTACGATAGAACCATTTTACCTGTGAATTTGCAAATTATTCCTATGGTGATAATTTTCGTTGTCTATATTGTACTTTTTCACAATCTAAGAAATTTCTCGAACTAGACCGTAAAATATCATATATATCGTATATAATATATATAATATCATATTTATTCTTGAGTAATCAAAAATCATTCGAAAACTGGAGCATGCTCTATACCTTAACTAAACTCCAAACCCAACGCCCAGCTCAATCCTCAAATCAGTATGAAAAACTACAAGGAGTACATGAACTAACCTCATAAAAACTCAAGCTAATTTCCAACTCAATCCTCAACTCAACCGCCAAATAAATCCCCAACTAAACGACTGAATCCAATTATATCTCCAATTCGACTGCCGGATCAACCCTCAAATTATCCCCAAACTCAACGTCTAAGTCAATCGCCAAATTAACACGGTCCGAAAGACTAAATGAGTACATGACTCAACTCAAAACAAATCAAGCTAACTAATAACTCAACCCTCAATACAACCGCAAATAAATCTATAAATTAACCGTTGACACAACCTCCACTCAACCCCAATTAAACCCTTAACTTAACCATCAACGTCAACTCAACCCTAACCCAACAAAATTTGAACTTCTAACCTAACACTTATCTCAACCCGCAAACCCAACTCAGAAATCCACATGGTTTGGAAAACCGTGGATACATCAACTCAACTCATATAAGCTCAAGCTAACATTAACTCAATACTTAATTCAACCCCCAAATAAATCTCCAACTGATCTGCGCACTCATCTAACACCAACTCAAGCCGTTTATCGACTCCCAACTCAACTCTTAACCCCAGCTTCAAACGTTGAACTCAATCTATATACCAGTATATACCATACAGATAACAAATTGGTCAATGGGGATCGAAACTGGTAAAATAACGTGTTACTAACAACGTAGTTTTAGTTTCAGGTAAATTTCAATTCTATTGGCAAGTACTCGATCCTCCACGGAAGGTTCTAAAAGCTTTTCAATTTTCCGTCTTAACCATAGAAACAAATTGACGAAAACAAAAATCCGAATCGGGCGAATCCTTTCCGAAATACTATGGGAGATGCCTGTAATCCAATCATTCAGACAGATGAATTGACAAGTGTTTTTTTGAGCAAACAAAGTTTTTGGTTATATTTTGGCAAGATAGTTTTTGCGCAAAGCAGTTAAGACAACATATAAATTATGAATAAATATTAGACAGCTATGTTTGATTAGGGTTAATATTAGACCAGGAACTTTATGAAACATAAATAATTTATTAAGTCATTTCGAGATCCATGCGCACATCGTTTTATTAATTAATTCCATTTTACTTTATAAAAACGACATTTTCTCTGAATACCGAAAAATCATACGTACAATTTGATTAAAGGGAACAGTAGGCCCTAAAACCATTCGGCCTAACAAACTCCCAACTGATCCAAAAGAAAATTCACCCTATAAAAAGGAAATTAAGCCTAATTTAAAATGAAAATTCCAGATAAAGAAACAGGAATACGGCACTGGAGCATTTTGCGTCGAGTCATTTCATTTCTTAATTAAAAAATGTTAATGTTTTAAAATATACTCCATACCTAGTTACAAAGGCATATTTTATAGGAATGTATAAAACCATCGGATAACAAGTTAAGAACTACTTCACAATGCTAAAGAAGAACCAACGGTATTTTCTCATGCAAAATATTCTGTAACTATCTGAAATGCGGCTAGATCTAAACAGAGCTAAATACGACAAAGGGAGAATAACAGAATTAAAGTAACTACATAGAATTCAGCATAAGGCTACAAAAGATGAAGAAATTGACTGACTTTCATTTAAGTATAAAACCACTTCTCAAGGATGTTCGATAGATGTTCAAAATATGGGCAATCCCTAGGATTTTTATAGGTCACTCTGACTCAACACTGCTTCTAAAACTCTTTTTAACATTTCGGCTTGTTCTTTATTATTCGCATCGGACAAGAGATCATCCAATTGCTGCAAGGTCTTTAAAGCTAAAAATTACACAGACTATGCGATGCAGAGTGGTTCAATGTTAAATAACTGAGATTTGATTAAAAGACGCATTGATCCTCCAGTTGCCAAATTCAAATGAGTTAATCAACTATGTATTTTAAAACAATAGGTCTTTTCAGTCAGATTCAGTCTTTCGGCACCTCTGAAAGTAAATACAAAGTACATCTAATTGATTGTCTTAAAACAAAGTCTCACTAGTGAGCTTAGCTCATCTTAGTAGACCTTGATTATGGTTTGTCCTAATACTTCATCTTTTTTTTTTAACACAAACAGTTCTAAGTTCTCATTCAGTGCAACTTAATTGATTACTAGGTCCCACTATTTCAGGGGAAATTTATCGTTTGGATTCATTCATTTAAATAATAATTATCGAATAAATTTTCCATATATTGCAAAATAATTTTAAACGTTTCAAATTATTTTAATTTAACTAACCAATATCGGCTTTTCGCAAAATTTTATTTAAACCCAAATCACCGGAACTTTTCTAAAATGTCCTGATCATTAACCCAGTCCCACCACATTAACTGAAATTAATCTTGTGATAGTAGTCTTCCGCACCACGATTAATCGCCCAAAAATGAAAAAAGCCCCCAAAAATTGTTGTTCTTTCCTTGGACGGTTAAACATTATACCGAATCGCCTAAACAAGAAATCCAAAATCACCCAAAACTCTAACTGAGTAATCGCCCAACAACTGTTGGTACCTACTTGAAACAAATTTTGGGAGATTATGTATTCATTTTTAATGGTTTGTTAAGACCAGAAAAGTGCGTGATGGATAATTTCTAAATAAACCAAGGAAGATTAAGTGGAATCAAAAACCAAAAGGAAAAACAGAAAATCCGATAAAATAAATTTTCGACAATAATACTCGTAGTTGGCCTTTCGACGCTCACAATTACAACCTACTTAGAAAACAAAATGCCTATTGCGATTAAATTAACATCCTAGAAACAATGGAAACTATGAATTAAGCTAAAATCCGATGCATTCCAGAGATTTTACGGAAAAGTGACAATTTTTGCAGACAATTGGTAAAGTTCAACCTACTTAGAAAATAAACTGCCAATTTCAACCATAGTAACATCTTAGAAGCTGCTGTTTTTTTTCACAATTGATTTTTTCCTGTTCTAGAATTTATACTCGAACGTGTAAATTTAACATAGCATCGGCCGGCCGTTGGTTATGTTACTTTTCTACAGTAGACTTCATTTCCAAATCATCAGCGAATTAAACTCAAAAAAATACCACACACATACACACACACACATACACACACACACACACACACACACACACACACACACACACACACACACACACACACACATACACACACACACACATACACACACACACACATTGTAACATACCTACTCGCTCTCTCTTTCTGTCTCTCTCTCTAACTCTCTCTCTCTCTCTCTCTCTCTCTCTCTCTCTCTCTCTCTCTCTCTCTCTCTCTCTCTCTCTCTTCTTTCTTTCTCTTTCTCAAAATTTCAGATATAAACATAAAGTCACAAAATAAATTTCACTTAATTTTCCTATTTGGCAAAACTTCGAAAAATGTAATTTCTAATATACAATTTATGTATACAATTACACCTTTTCTAATATCCCTCATCTTTCGCACATAACAAAACCTGAGAACTTAGCGCACTATTTTAAATTTACTATGGAATATTTTATATGTGCAGTGCAGCGTGTTTCTGCTATGTAACAAATAGTAATGTTATATAACTTGAAAAGGTTATTTACACCCCAAATTCTCTTGTCGTGTCATATCAAGTGACGTGACTATGGACGTGTCATTTAGCCTTACCGCACAAAAACGATGTAAGGAAGTCTGGATATCGTTCAATACGCCTTAACATCAATATTATCAAATACTTTGTTTACATTTGGATAAAATCCAGGCTCTCATGCATCTCTCTTATCTGGGAAGGTTAAATGCTACCAGCAGAAATTGCCTTTCAGTTGTATTTTGACATTCACGGTAAGATTAAGATGACCAGATGTCCTGGTTTCTCTGGACATGTTCTGCGTTTTCCAATTTCTGTGGGCAATTCAGCACATCAGCACATGTCTAACATTATCCTCGTTTTTAGATAAAATTCATTCAAATCCTTAAATTTTTTAGGGACAACGCAAAATTTAGGAGGGACCACAAAAAAATTTATTTCAACAAAATTTAGTTTGTACTCCAGCCCAAATGACTGCCCTATAAAATTCCTCAGCACGTCATTTAATATGTTTAAATTTAGGAACTACAATATTTATATAGAATCAGCCTAAAATCTTCGAAATAAAATTTCACTAAAATACATCGACTAATGTATGGGTGTTCCATTCGGTGCTGGAGGCGAAAAAAATTGTATGAGTTGGTTGTGTATAAAAAAAAAATATTTCTTGAAGTTGAGCGATATTTTATTTTAAAAATTCTGATCCCTACCGTATGGCCGAAAAGTTTTTCAGTCCACGAAATAATAGGTTTTATAAAAGGAACTTTTTATAGAATTTGTACAAATGTTTGTTTTCCATCCTTTTGATGCTGGAGACAGAGGAGATAGTTTGCATTAGCTAAGTATGTACCAAATTTGATTTAAAGTTTCAACTCAAAAAAATCCTGAAATTAAGCGATGGTTTAATTAATAAATTCGACCCCAGATGATATGGCTTAAGAAATTTTCCAGAGCCAGAATTAATAAATTGTATAATAGGAAATACTTAACGAATCGACTTAACATCTCAAATCTCAGAAATAAATTCTTCCAAAATCTATCCACAAACGTGCCACCTACTGCCATTTGAAGCTAGAGACGTAGTACACTGCCTGGATTAGTTGTCTATGTAAAAAAAAATTGATGAAACAATGTTTCTGATAAATAGCATCAACCAAAATTACATTAATGGTCTTCTAGGTGACCCAAGAAATTTTCAGAGCGTGAATAATTTGGTTTTATATTATGAACTACTGATAGAATCGGCTTAACTCAGATAGAAAATTTCACTAAAATCCATTGACAAACGTGGTCGATTTGGTGATGGAACCTGGAAATGTATAGTAAAGGCCTGGAGTGATTAACAAAGTAAAAAACCAATTTTCTGTGGCAAATCTAATTTCCCCAAAAAATTTTCTGAGGAGTATTTGTACTATTTGCAATATTGGTTGAATTCTGGCCATATTTTATTTAAGAAAATCCATCTCTGCCCCAAATGGATCTGCTTTGATTATGCTCAAATTCCATTGAAATTTATTATTTGACTTAACCAATATATTTGATGATCAATGGATTACTTGTAACACCTCCAAATGATGAATCAAGTTAGCGGGTATAAAACTTTTATAGAAAAGATTTCACCAAGTGGATTTCTTGTGACCAGTCATCGCCACTAAACCAATTTTATATAGCAATTTTAATTCAAATACATAACATATTTCGAGATAATAATTGTCCTGTTTTTTATAAAGCGATTTTTTTCAGACATCGTACTGGTTTAGCCATTTTTGATCTGATCACCGTTGGTCCCTACTGTGGTATCGTTTGGCAATGACATTTCTTTAAATTGCACCAAATTATCTTCCAATTCTTAAAAATTAGCTTTGTGAAAAAGTCGAATTTGTTCGGATATTTGACATAATTTGGATTGGCATATATATATGTCGCTTCTGAAAATGAAAAGGGTTCGAACCAACAGCTGCTTTAAGATAAATTTTCCATTTACCACGTAAAATTTAGGTAAAAATAGCTAAAAATTAAAAATTTCGGTTACATTTCCGCTGATCGGTACTCTTCTCTATGAGAAAAACTTAAAAATCTCAAAACGATAATCTATAAATAGATAAAGAGCTCTAAACCAATAAATAAAACAGTTTTTTTTCAATATTGAAATTTGGCCCAAAAACTAAAATCAATTTCAGAATAATTTGCTGGATCGTGATTTTTTTAAACCCAAAACACCAACAATTACGTATGTAATGTATAAGGTCTAACTATCGTATTTCGTATGTACTCCCATTTGACTAGAAATATTCCCCTGAAAATTTGAAAAGTACTCCGTTTAAAGTTTTCAGAGCGACAGCACTGGACTATCGACTGCAATAATGAAAACTTTCCTTGAGCTTTCTCTGTGGTAGTTTGGTTTCGTACTGACAAGCTCGTACAAACAAAAAAGTTCGGTCTACTCATCAGGTAGCTACGACCAAACTACAAAAATACAATTCCAACTTCATATATTACGTATGAGGCAAGAACGCATTCACTTAGCGAATTATATAATTCACCAAATCAAAAAATTCAAGGAAAACTCTCATTTCTGTGTGTTTGTCTCATTTCTTTATGTTGTGAATGCCATTATTTTTAATATATTTTGTCTATAAAAAGCCAAAAGAATCTTATTGATTTAATACAGACAAACTTTCTCTTTCTGAGTTTTCCTTGAGTTTTTTGATTTGGTGAATTATATAATTCGCTAAGTCAATGCGTTCTTGCCTCATACGTAATTTATGAAGTTGAAATTGTATTTTTGTAGTTTGGTCGTAGCTACCTGATGAGTAGACCGAACCTTTTTGTTTGTACGAGCTTTTCAGTACAAAACCGAACTACCACAGAGAAAGCTCAAGGAAATTTTTCATTTTTGCAATCGATACACTTTGTATTGACTTCGGGTTGAAGTACGGAGGGGATTATGATATTTCTACTTTTTTTTTGGTAGATATATTTATAAATGACTGGCCTCTTCATTTTTTCTGATTAATAAGTCGAAAACGTTGTGAATGCCATTATTTTTAATATATTTTGTCTGTAAAAAGCCTAAAGAAATTATTCAAAAACCAACATTTTAAAAATAGATAAAATAAAATAATTGCGCCCTGGTATTCGTTTGTCACTTGCAAAAATCAAGTGACGTATGTGTCGAATTAAGTAACTTATGACGTAACGATCGACTAAAGGAATCGAAAAATTGATATGATGTGACTATAGTCATGAAAATGACGTGACACGTAACATCTCTATTCTCTACACGATAGATGTGTTACGTTATTTTCATGATTACAGTCACGTCACATCAATTTTACTATTCTCTTAGTCGTTTGTTACGTATATAAATTTGTTTTTATACGATAGATTTCATTTGAATTTTGCAATTGGCAAACGACTACAAAAATTTGGAAGGACACAATTTTTGTTCTAACTTTTTTGAAATGTTGTTAACTAAGTAAATTATACACATGTACGCATTTTTTTAAATAATTTGGTGTATAAATTAATAATATTGTTGTTCTAAAAAGATTTTATTTGTAATTAACATTTTAAATGACATCAGTCACATGAAAATAGATATTTTTGAATATCATATAATATATATATTTGAAGGCGAACTAAATGATATGACTGCAAAAATATATCAGGCAAATTATAAATTAAAATGCGTACAAAATTACTCAAAAAATATCATTTTAAAATATATAAAATAAAATAATTGGGTCCTTCCATTTTGGGGTGTTAGTCTATCATATGCAAAAATCAAGTAACATCTGTCATATAGTGTGACTTTAGTCGCAATAAACAACTAAGAGAATTGAAAAATTGGTGTGACGTGACTAGAGTCTAATGACGTGACACAACTATGCGAATTGGGATATAAGATCGAAATATTTTTATATCCAGTCGTGTTATTTGGATCAACTTTAAGAATATAATTTTTTATTCGACGTGACATAATAGAGTTACGTGCCTGAAGTGATAACACTATGCTAATTAGGGGTGTAATTTTTGTTACATGTTATATAACATTTTATGTAGCATGTTATGTTATATAGTGAAAACTGGCCTTAACATGTGATGTACTTTTTATAAACAGATCTTACTAATATCTATGATAAATCATTTTGAGTAACATCTAACAGTGACCTGATTACTGTACACTATTAAGAAAATTGCAAAGCCCTTTAATATATCGTAAACAGCAAACTGTCATGCCCGGTATGTTGCTCGAGCTAGCTTATCTTTTAACTAGGTCTCTACAACTCTTTTCTTTTTAATTTTTTTGTGTGGAACAGTGTACCGATCAGCGGCTGCCCCTAAGGCTTTGCTCCGGCCGCTTCTGACATATATCTAACATATTTTCACGCTCTTTTGTAAATTCTGGGAACGAGAACAATTACTTAGTCCTCATTGACATCATTTCTGTTCATTTTTTCTAAGGACAATGACCACTTACAATAGTGGTGAAAAACTTCTAAATGTATGATTCAAATGATTTCTAAATGTAAGATTTCATTTTAAAATTAGAATGCGGTAATCTTAATTTTTAAATTAAACCTACCTGGTGAATGTGTTAATTTCTAGTTTAATTTAATTTAACTTATTGTCAAATGCTCCCTTGATTTGAACACCATTTTCACTAAGAAAGATGAGGGACCATGACTTGGTCGGAAGTTCTAATGAGTCGTGAACAAAAATTTCAAAATTCTATTACGAAAGTTAAAGAGGTTAGACGTTGTTAAGGTAAACTTATTAAATTTTGTAACATAATTTAAAATTCTGCAAACTATACTATTACCTGTGAATTATTATATAAATAAAAATCGACACACTAATCTTGACTTATATCAAATACCATTTCCAAATGAAGTATCCAAATGTGTGAGAACTGGCACAATTATTTAATGTTTCAGTCACATTATTTATATAAAACCCAACCAAATGAAACCCATTTCAGCTAAATCTAAATTACATTTCAAATTAACAGCAAATTTATGATCTCAAACTGATAAAGAACTGTAATCTTTGAAGCAAAAAAAAAAAAACAACAACAAAAAAAAGTGTGAAATTGTAATCAATGGTTTAATAAACATAATTTTGTTTGGTATAAATACTGTACTGGGTCTAGTAACCTCTAACAACCAAGTACAAGTAATACAACGTTACGGTTGGTAAGCGTGTAAGACATCAATAAACAAGTCATGTTTACAACAATAGGAATTTGGTTCACACAATGTGTGCGGTATTATCTTGTACCATTTGAATATTTTTTTTTTTTCTTCTTTTATTGTCTTATACATAATTTACTTCCTCTGATTGAACATTTTCTTATATTTTATTGTGGTATGACAAATTTCCGAAGTTAATTTGGTTTTTATGGTATAAGATAATATACGAACATATTATTAATTAAAAGAGCATTGTCATTTATATAAACAAAATTCTTAATGGATCTCGCACAACAATCTAAAATTTATAATGTATACTCATATAGGTATGTACATAAGATGTGCATTTTAATGAACGCAAATAAATGTGCATGTGTGGCTTCGCGTAGACAGTTTTGATAAGTAATATAAATGACTTCATCGCATGATCATTAATATTATGGGATTTGCAGTGTAATTACTACATACATTTGGTTTATATTTAATGTTGATTGTATACCTCTGAAAACCATACTCGCTATTGACCCGTTAGCCACAAAAACATTATTTAAATTACTTTTTAACATTTTTATAAGATGTCCGGAAAGTTTACCGGTACGATGTCGATTTTTTTTTTTAATATTAATGATTGAAACAAACAAAGGTATAAAATATTTTTGTAATTTTGCAGGTTTGTTACCGACTCGGATATTTCTAGTTGATACGTCACTTGTTGAATCATTCTTAAGTTGGCTCACATGTGAATTCAGACCAACGGACTAAATGAATTCTTCCTCTTCTATTTTCCATTTTTCATTTGCTATTCTGCTTTTGAATTATGCGAATAATTTACAAATACGGATTATTATTTTGTAGGTGTAGGTGTAGTATTAGGGCCACACTTTCCAGAGTCTACGGCGTCATTACTTAATTAATAACTAAAAAATAATTCATTTAACGAATTGCAGTTATAAATATTAGAATTTCGAAATGTCGTTTTTTGTTCAAATTTCCAATTACTCCAAAAATTTGTAAAGGATTGGGGTATTTTAAGAACATCAAAATATGCCCTATAATTTGGGGTATTTTGCCATTTATAGGGATAGTTTTAATTCAGGTTAAATTTCATTTTTATTGTAGTAACTGAAAATACCAAAAAGCCCTAATAAATTTAATTGAGAAAATGCCCCATTTTATTCAAAGGAGAGGTCCTAATCAAGTATGTTACTAATAGCATATCAATTTCAAGATATTACAGAACATTTTCAAGTTTTTGCAAAACAAATTCACATTTTCCAAGTTAGTTTTTGCGAAAATTGTAAGAGAATTAATCAAGTCGAAATGATAAGACTGGACTAAGTGTATCACAATCTTTAGTCTAAATAATATACAGAATGCACTGTATACAGGTTAAATTAGTGAATTATACTAAAACATCCAAATTTCCTAACAATTTTTTTTTCACATTCACACAATGTTATCCCTATAAAAGTTAATTTTAATTTGAACAATTTTTACCTTCAGTGCAATTAATTAATTAATTTGTGAAACCTCTAATTTGGAATCGGTTACAAATTAAAGGAAAAACCTACCACACAAGATTCAAGGCATTACAATTCACCTGATTAAATTTTCATCGATACTGGAGGTACATAGCATGGATTCAATTTGTCGAATTATGTGCGAAACCTTCTCATTTAGTTGTTGATTAATGAAATATCTATTTTACATTTCTTATAACCCCTAAGACAGAAAAACGGCAATAAATCGCGATATCTCGGAAAAGAATTTGTGCTATGAATTTTGTCACTTTCTTTCTGGTTAATACAAGATCAACTCCAATTAGGCAATACAAGATAGACCAAGTTGGTTATTATCATTAAGTTAATTGTTATCAAGAAGCTTTCGCCATGCATGAAACAAAAGCGTCTTCTGTGTCAGAGTAACGGTCTACTAACTTTAATTCCTCAACTGGGTCAACCGAATGTTTTACCCAGCCGCAGAGCAAAATTTTGGGATAACTGATGTAAACGGCGTTGAATTCACACCTGGCGCCTTTTGCAGTTTCTCTCAACAAATGTGGTAATATTTGCAGCTGAACGAGCCGGGCCCAACAGATATCTGAATATTTATTTAATTCCCAATTTTTTTTTTTTCAAATACATATGTACATATGTATTTGCACTATTTTGGCAACTACATTTGGTCTAACGCTTTTAAATCTTTGTTTTGAAATCTCATTTTTCAACATTATCAAGATCCCTTAAAAATAGTGACTGACTAGGATAACAGAGAAATTATATTATTAAAAAGAACCAAATGTCAAACAACCCGATTTCTAATATTTAAAAACAGTCATCAAGAAATAACATCGACAAATGATATTAGGCGCAATATTCAGGAAGTTTATGGGTCCTCGATTTATTGAAAGTTCACTACGAAAGAGGGTGCCTACAACCCCAAAAGAGATATAACCAAACAAACAAGTAATAGCAAGCAACAAGCAGTCTCTCAATATCTAAAATAAACAATTTCCTAAATCTTGAATAATATTCAGTAATCTCGAAAATCTCGAACAATCTTGGCCCAGACTTCATTACCCTTACATATATCAAAAATCAAATTCATAATATCAAACAGCAAGAAAAGACTTAAACAACTTTGAAAATTCCTCGAAAAATCATCTGTTATGTCAAAAAGCTCAATCACACGCTAAGCAAACTACGAATAATCAAAATAATATCGAAAAACTCGTAAATTTCAAACCATTTCGAGAAATAAATAGTTATTAGAATATTTTGTTCTCGTACGGTCAAAGGTTACCTCTCGCAATACTTTCTTCGACGTGTCAATACTGTTGTTGGAGTGTAAGTACGCTGGCTTTAGTCGATCCAGTGATATCGTAGTGCTTTTTTTCATATCTTTTGCGTAGACGGCAAATCACTTTGTACAGACTTTCATAAGGGTTCGTGAGTCCCTCGTCTTGGTCGATCGACTCTAAACAACATATTTGCACATGTATCTAAATCGCTTGCTCAATATTAGCTGTTGTATGGATCAGAATTAATTAAGACATAATTTTTCGCAGTCGAACGACTAAAAGATTTTGGATTGGGGAAGGTTGATTCGGAATCATCTATGAATAAATCACCTGGATTTTTTAAGTTTTGACCATAGGTCAATTCAGCAGGAGACGCACTTAAATCTTCTCTCAATGTGGTTCTTATTCCAAGTAGCGTAAGAGGAAACTCTTCAAACCAATGAACAGTATTTCCTGTGGCTTTAAGAGAACTCTACAAGTGGCTATGAAATCTTTCAACGAAGCCGTTTCTACGGGGTGATAAACAGACGTTCGAAATCAATGAGTACCGATCAATCGTTATGTATATCCTCGATCCAATAAGCTTCGGGCCATCGCGTTAATCGGTCTATAATTGTAAGAATATATTTATTCTCGTTGGATGGTGGTAAGAGACCCGTGATATCCAGCTAGATCAAATGTTCCCGAATACAATTTTCTGTATCGGGTTATTTTTGATCTTTGGCAATTGATACATGATTTATGTATGTGAATTTTGTCCTAAATATGTCCTAAAAATAAAAAAAGACATACTGTGTGTGAATTTCTCTCTCTCTCTCTCTCTCTCTCTCTCTCTCTGGCTTTCACATCCCATGGAGGGATTTTGCCGCCCGCACTAAGGTCTTCCATCCGTCTCGATCCATCGCTCTCGTCCTCCTAATACATGTAGATCTTGTTCGACGTCGTCACGCCAGCGCAGTCGGGGTCTTCCTCTACGACAAACACCGGCTGGTTGTTGATGGAACACTTTATTGGTCATTCGTTGGTGTGGAGACCGTGTAACGTGGCCGAGTCAACTCGATTTGATTTGATGAATCCGATAATATCGCAGCCTCCAAGAAGTTGCCTTATCTCGTGGTTCATACGAATCCGATATTCGTTGTCCGCGACTTTAATTGGACCAAAGATTGAGCGAATGACCTTCCTTTCGAAGGTAGATAACAATCTACAATCGTTAGAGGTCATGGTCCGGCTCTCGCTTCCGAAAGCCAGCACATGTCTTATGAGTGCTTTATAAAGTGCGAGCTTGCACGACTGCGACAGATGTTATGGGCTTTTATATCTGCCTGCATATCATTCGACGATGTTTTAACTGACCCGAGGTATTTAAAGATTTTGATGCTATCAAAGTTATGGTCGCCAATTCCAAGATTTAGCATTGAGATGTTCCTGGGTGTTGATAACAATTTTGTTTTGCTGCTGTTCACCTCCAAACCAAGTCTTCTTGCGCAGCGATCGAGCTGTATGAAACTGTCCTTGATATCGCTAGGTCTTCGGCCAAGAAGCACGATATCATCGCTGCATATCGAAGAATTTGGCCTGATTTATTAAATATACAGCGCGAAGTTTCAATGTTGCTTTTTCTCACTACGTATTCAAGCGCCAAATTGAACAGCACAGACCCAGAGATTGTTAATTTACACAGAGAAACGAGTTTCTCTGGAATTCCTAGGCATATGAGCGCGGCCCATAGGTTTTCGCGGTTTATACTGTCATATGCCTGTCTGAAGTCTATATACAGTTGATGTATGGTTATGTTGTACTCCCAACATTTTTCCAAGATCATCCTCATGGTAAAACATTGGTCAGTGGTCGATCGGTTGGGACGAAAACCACATTGATAGTCGCCAATGATGTTTTCGGCGAAAAGGATGAGTCTGGCAAGTAAAACATTAGCCAACAATTTGTAAGCAGTGCTCAATAGGGCGATACCACGATAGTTTCCACATTTAAGGCGGTCTCCTTTTTTGTGCAGCGGACATACGAGTGCAGTCTTCCTATTCTTCGGTAGCTCTTCTTGGTCCCAAATAGAGACGATAAGATTGTATAGATTTGTTCCAAGAGTAGCGCCTCCGAGCTTAATCAATTCTGCGGGGATTCCGTCGAGACCGGGTGCCTTTCCATTTTTTAATCTACTAATAGCTGCATCTACTTCCTCTACTGTGGGATATTTGATAAAAACCTCTTCGCCTGGAGGAGCTATTGCTCTAATGGGGTCACTTCATCATTCCGATTTAGCAGATTTTGAAAGTAGGTTTGCCATACAGAGAGAACATAAGCCACGTTTGTTCTCAGCTTTCCATTTCCGTCTTTGATGGCTTTACTTCTTGGTTGGAAGTCTTTAGTTAGATTTCTGGCGTTAGCAAAACAGTCCCTTAAGTTTCTTATTTCCGCTTGGAAGCTGATGTTTTCGATGCAACATCTCATATGATCGCGCTTCTTTTGTCGAAGGTATTTAGTCGTATAGCTTTCCTAGCGCGGAGGTATACTGCTAGAGTGCTTCTAGTGTTGCGAGCCAACCATTTCTCACGAAGCTTTCGTTTATTTTCGACGACCCTTCGGCATTGATCATCGAACCAATCATTGCGGGACCTCGGAGGCCTTCTTCCGATGGAACTTTGCGCCGCGGTGGTTATGGCTGACTGTAAAGCGTGCCACTTCTCCACCGAACGGTCTTTTGTGCTGGTCTGTTGAACGTAGATGACAGTTTGTACTTATACTTAAATATGACAAGCAGATGATCGCTGTCCATGTATGCACCTCTGTAAGATCTGACATCGGATATGCTGGTGGAGTGTCTCTTAGACAATATGACGTGATCGATTTGGTTTTCCGTTCTTCCATCATTCGATCTCCACGTTACTTTATGGATTCTCTTGTGTGGGAAAAGCGTACTTGATACAACCAAGTTGTACGTTATTGTCAGGTCGGTGACGCGTTGACCGTTGTTGTTACTAGTTAGGTGCAGGCTGTTAGGACCAATGTGCGATGTATTTTTCTGCACTCCTACCGATTTTTGCGTTAAAGTCGCCCACAATGATTTTAATGTCATGGTGCGGTATGTTATTGATGACTTCCTTCAGCTCGACAAAGAAGAGATCTTTGATGTCATCAGATTTATCTTCGGTGGGTGCATGTACATTAACGATCGTGATGTTAAATTTCTTGGTGCGGAGCCTGACCGTGCATACCCGCATGTTGATAGGGCGGAAGTCGATGATATGATGCTTCGCGCGCTGATGGATAAGGAAGCCAGCTCCAAATTCTCATTCATTCTGATGGCCGCTGTAATGAAGAGTGTAACCATTGGTGGTGTCGTGGATCCCACTCCCAGACCATCTAAGCTCTTGTAGTATAAGCACATCTAATGTGTAACTCTTTGCTTGATTCGAAAGGATCTGGAGATCTCCAGGTCTCAAGAGGCTAAGCACGTTCCATGTTCCCATTTTTAAAGCATTGTCCGTGTACAATTTCCGAGGTCGATTTTGTGATGAATCCGATATGGTAATCCGAGGCGTTTAGTTAGGGTTCATAACTTTAATTGTTTTTATGAGAGCAAGTTGTTGGCCTGCTGCTGAACCCGCTTATTACGTGTGTGGGCCACGTACTGGTGAGAATCTTAAGGCATCCAGTCCTACCTTCAACACATTTATATAGCGAGCTGCTTGGTATAAGACAGATGCCCGCTTCAGCCGCACCTAACCTGGAGAACAGACGCTGATTTGATATTGATTTTGAGGCGCCAATGAAGTTTAAATAAGATGGCAAAGATTACAAGATAAAAATCTAATTAAAATATTTCGTTCTTTCCGAGAAATATTTCTTGATCGCAAATAGGAGTTTAGGGTGGTTAGGACAACAATGTTTGATACGATCTCATCCAGTATATAAAAAAAAAATATGAAAAAATGATTTCCCAATTTTCTTAAGAAAATCCTAGGAAGCTGCCACCAAAGTGGTCTTTATGTGAACAAAGTTTGCATATTAGCTAGGCTATTCGAAACCAGCTTCAGTTTTGAAAAAAAAGGGGATTAGGGTGTTTAGGACAACGATGTTTGATACGATCTCACCCAATAATTATAACAAATATTATGAAAAAAATCAAATTCGCAATTTTCAATTCCCATGTATCAAACATCGTTTGTCCTAAACACCCTAATCCCCTGTTTTTTTCAAAACTAAAACTAGTATCAGGTAGCCTCAATCTTATGTCAATTTTTCATATAGCCCACTTTGATGTCAGCTTCCCAGGATTTTCCCAAGAAAATTCGGAATTTCATTTATTCATATTATTCGCTAAAAGGTATCATCTTACTTCCATCGTATTTATGTATTACATATAATTCTGAGAGTTGCTGCTTTTACACTAATACACTAATACATGTAAATAATAATTTTTATTGACGATTTTTAGGACATATTTAGGACAAACTTCACGCGAAAACATGATTTAGCCCAAAAACCAGTATCGATATTCACGTTTGGCCAGAAAAATTAAGATGAAATCATTTTTCTGGTAGCTCTAACTACGAGATCAAAAATCGTTCTTTCGAAGTAGTAATTTTTTGAGCTCGAGATTGGTTTGCTGCAATTGCCTTAGCTGGTTTAAACTAATTCACGTACAAACAATCGCATCCTTTTCGGTGTCGCAAACCCGTGATAATTTATATGTGACATCGTTGGAATTTCCTTTTACATGTTCTATATCTGACGTGAACTAAGAGATACATTCCGATTGCCGTGTTTGCCTTAGCGATCTTTCAGTTTTTATAGCTAATACTGTAAGTAGCCTTCAACAAAATATCTGAAGTATTTAATTCAGAATACTTATCTTGAGCAGGTTGAAGTTTCTTTGAGAATAATTCTATACCTTTTCAACATCAAATTGGAAATAATCATTTTTAAATTTAAAAATAAAAAACTCACAGGGTACAACAATATTTATGATCAAAACTTTATTAATTATGCAGTAAATTATAAAATCATATCGACTAAATTTAAAACCTCTGGTATGAATTTTTGAATATATGCAACATATTTAGCACAATTTGAAATCTGTGGAATTTCAGTTGTTAAATCTCGTTAATTAGAGGCCTTAAGAGCCGATCAAGCAAATTCTATGGGGTTTACCATTGGACTGTATGTAGATTCACTTTCAAGAAACACAGCCTTAATAGACGCATGACACCGAGCAATATCAATTACCATTACGACTTGTGATTGATATTTGGTTAGAGCATTGCGTAAACAATTGCATATGAACTCATTCGATTGCGGGGTTTTAAATGCTCCTATTCTTACTTCGTGATGAATAAACCCCAAATTACCTATTAAAAATGATTTTTCCTAATTTGATTGATTATTTCCAATTTGATATTGATTATTTCCATTTTGAAAATGAAAAGGTATAGAGGTTTCCATTCGTGATTAAAAAACTGTTCGACGATAACACACACATCAATATTCGAAGCGTCCGTATAGAAATTACTTACCTTCCATATACGGCAATGAATGTCAAGAGCTTCCTTACTACGTTCAAAAGCTATTTCACATTCAAAGGGCCAGGCGAATTCTGATTTCAATTTCAGTTTTTCCCTTCGGAAAATTCTTCGGCCCGGTTAAAAAAATGAACCATATCGAAAAATCTTTGAATTTGCTTTACGCTAGATGACTGGGAGAAATTTTTTATTGCTTCAAATTTTGTGTTCGATTTGCGTATGACATATTTGGATCTTAAGGGTTGGAATCTTGATTGCAGGGACACCATAGTCATAGTGATAGTCTCTGAAACAATAATTTTAAGTGTTTCTCGTTATTAGACAAAATCTGAATGTTTTATAAAAATGTTGTCCCATTTGCAGCGGAAAGTACTTTGTCGGTAAGTGTTAATTGGTGATGAAATTCTATTCGAAGAATTAACGACACATATGCTTCCGTGTCGGTAAAAAAAATAAGCTTGGTATTTCTGCATTTTATGAAAATATGACGTTTTACGTGAGGTAGCGATGAATGAGAGGTATTGACAATTTCAGGAATAATTATGTTTTTGTGACCGGCGTTCTTTGTTCGAACTGGCGCTTTTTACGACATTTTTGTTCCTTGTAGAATTTCTAAATTCTCGTTGAATAATTTCCGTTAATCGTTTTGTGATTGTTCCTCATTGAATCGGGTCTAAGGAAACGGTTGAATATTGTAGCGCTAGCTCGTGAACAGAAACTCGATATGTTTGAACTATAACTGAGGGTTATGCATCAAGAAGTCGGGTAGTGATAGTGGACTGGCAGAAGATACTTCGGATTTAGGAGCATTTGCTTTATTTTTTTCGTATCGCCATTGTTATTTTCATCATCCGATCCCATCTTCTAATAACTCATCTCAAACAAAACCTTTAAAGATTTGATTAACCATATAAAATAGACTCAAAGAACTTTTTCTAAATTTTAAATGTCTTAAAGTAACATAAACTTGTGCCACTGATATGGCATTCAAATGTTTAATTCGCTACCAAAAACCGTACATTCATTAAACAGATACTTTATAAACAGTTCATAATTCATTTATCAAAGTCTTGTTAATTACAAAATAAAAAAATATTCTCTACTCCAGGATATCACCATTGTATTCTTTACCATTTATTCCAACCACGTTAACAAACTGCCTCAAAATTTTCTGCTTCTCAAGCATATGTTTTAATTAATTTCCGAAGGCATTAAAAATATTTAAAAATGCACATTACACACAAGATAGACTGATTTTGTGTTTGAGAAAAAAAAACTCTAAACATTTTAAGATAAATGTTAAAAGGATTTACATCGACATTGAACAACAAAAAAAAAAAAAAAAATTGCCCAAGTACTAAATCATAACGAAATAAATGGTTTTAATCTATTCTATTCCTATTTGGTTGTTCAAAACGCAATGAAAGATCTCAATAAAATCACAGCTAGTCAATTACCCCTTAAGATGTATTTGTTCCCTTTAAGACGTTAAACTGTTCGAAAATATTTTATTATTTTGTTAATGTCGATCTGGAGGGTATAGTAAAAAAATCGAATTTATAATCGCGCGTTATTTAAAAGAAAAGTATCTATACGTACATATGTATGTATCCGTATATATAATTTATAACCTGCAAGAGATAATCGTGTCTATATACTTGCATAAAAACATGTAGAGTGATTGTTATTGCTTCTGTTCTTAGAATGTAGTTAAAAATTCACATTATCCTAAGGGCTTTAAACTAAGTAGGCATATGTTAAATACAGACCACTTTAAGTGAAACTTACAAAATATTTAAATGATCTATAAAAATAAAAAGTAATGTTAAATATCAATGTTTCACACATAATTTAGATGACTATGACTAATCCCAGCTTTTTACCATCTACATACATTAAATAATCGTCTTTTTTTATATACAATCCACCTGTGCTTTATTATTATGATTATTACTATCATTATTAGCTTATTTGCCATTATTATATTAATTCATTGCTTTACCATTACTAGCTTATATGTACAATATAAACATAATATTGATGAAGTTGTTAATTTTAACATTTTCACTTTACATACGAGTATACATAAAACATTTTTAATGTTAGATATTTGTTTTTGTAATAATCTTAAATTATAATTTAAATACAATTTTTTTTTTTTAATTAAGAAAAATACTTAAATTTTATGGTAAGTAATAATTTAAGCCACTTTAAAATTTAAAAACAAAAAATTGATTGTGATGAATTTAAATAAAACATTTTTTGTTGTTCGATTTAAGATTATGGAGGAAATAAAAATGTAAAACTGATTTAATACATCGAGCACTGTTTTTTTTTTTTAATTTTAATTTAGGCTTCAGGGAGTAGGAAGTTTGATAACAAATTAAAAGTTGGTGGAAAGTTTTGAAATGTTTTCTAATTCGATAATGTATAGTAAAAATGTTTAATGGTTTTATATAATAATTTTTATTACTATAAATTAAATTGAATAATTTAGCGCTCCTTAAGTAATTAATGGTTCTTATGTTTTACTTTCTTTTACTCTAGTAAAATAAAGTATAGTAATCATGAAAATTTTGGACCTTGAGATTTTTAGAGATTTATCTGGGAAGAGAAAAACTGGGTTTCGAAATGGTACCTGTCTGTCAGTCTGTCAGTCTGTCAGTCTGTCAGTCTGTCAGTCTGTCAGTCTGTCAGTCTGTCAGTCTGTCAGTCTGTCAGTCTGTCAGACTGTCAGTCTGTCAGTCTGTCAGTCTGTCAGTCTGTCAGTCTGTCAGTCTGTCAGTCTGTCAGTCTGTCAGTCTGTCAGTCTGTCAGTCTGTCAGTGTGTCAGTCTGTCAGTCTGTCAGTCTGTCAGTCTGTGTCTTCTCTACCGCCTAGGTGGTTTAACCAATCGAACTGAAACTTTAGATTTAAGCTTTTATGATAAATTGGTAGGTCCCAGTGAATTTTACCGCAAATCTGCTAACCAGAAGTGGCCACTCCCTTGGTCCAGAAAATTTATTTTGCAAATATCTTAAAAAGTATAAGGTTTACAAAAAACTACTTAATACAAAATGTTTCCAAAAAACTAAAAAAAAATATAAAAAATTAAAAAATTATAAAATATTACACTAGACACGTTTTTCAATTAAAACCATAAAACATCTGTCTTACACTCGATATTATCAACGACTTCTTTTCCTTTATTATTATTTCTTAAAATAACATAATACAAACATTCTGAGGTTGGTACACCTTAATATAAATCAGGGTTATTTAACCTAACAATTCGGCCAACCTGACTGAAACCGTCTCAGTTTTAATAATTAATAACGACCAATTAATGTTAGCCTGACAATTTAATAAATGGTTTCATGCGAGTAATGTCATATACAACTTCAAACGGCCGGCTTGTAATGCTGAATCCAGCGACATCCCCAATTAGATATCGACCATTAGCCAATATTTTCTTTACCTTGATATGGCCCTCTGTATTTTGGAATTAGTGTTTTTTTTAAAACCTGGAGTAGTGTCCACATTCTTCACGACGATTAAATCACTTTCATTAAACGTAACCGCTTTCTTTCGATGACTATTCACATATTCTCGACTATACTCTTGTGATGCTTCAATGTTAATACGGGCAGTTTCCCGAATTGCGTTAATGTTTTCCGGAACATCATCCAATTTGTTTTTTCTTTCGAGAAATTCACGAAGCTTATCATTTACGGGACCCCTCAGATTTCTTCCAAATAATATCAAGGATGGTGCCAATTTCGTCGTACTATGCTCACTAGTGTTGTACGCAAACTCTACTTGTTCCAGGACTTGGTCCCACTCGATTTTTCGTTCGGCATCGACAAACTTTGCTATCATAGGCGTTAACGTGCGATTAAATCGTTCAATTTGTCCATTTGCATGTGGCGCGGCACTAGCAACCAAAATATGTTGTACACAATTTTGCTTTAAGTAGTTCTTAAACTAATGCGAAGTAAAATTACTGCCTCTGTCCGTAATTACTTTATCAGGACGACTAACCTGTCTAAAATATTGCTGGAAACACGCGATGGTATCTTTAGGACTCGTGGTTTTGGTTGCAAACAATCGAATGTGTTTCGAAAAACCGTCAATGATACCCAAAATAATTCGCTTCTTCTGCCTAGTAATGCTCAACGGACCATAAAAATCGGCATGTACGATTTCAAAATATTGATCTCCTTTAGGAATGCTGAATCTTCTTCAATCCAATATGCGCCATGAGATCGTGAGAGTTTTTAATCACTTGATTTTGCATCCACTCTGGCACAAAAAAACGTATTTTATTTTTATTGATCTTTTTGTAGATCAATCCATCTCGTAGCTCATAAAGCGAACTTTCAACTAACTCAAGGTGCTTTCGTAATTCTTCAAGCTTTGGATCTTGTGATTGCAATAAGGCCAATGTTTGCTCAAAAGGGTTATCGTGAATTACTAAGACACTCTGAATTCGTCTCGTATAATTATATTCTTGCATTTCCAAGGCCCACTGTGCAATTTTTGGATGAATAGCCTTTTTATTTAATGTCAGAGTAATTGCATCACAATCTGTGTACACCTCAAATTCTCGATCATGCAAAAAAATCCGAAATCTTCGGAATGCGTATATGATTGCTAAGCACTCCAATTCATAAGAGTGTAACCTCGATTCATTCTCTGTTGTGCGTCTTGAGAAATAGCTAATCGGATGCCACTTTCCATCTTTTTTCTTTTGTAGTAGAATTGCACTGAATCCTATACTGCTGGCATCATTTCATCCTGTCCAAATATATATTCCGCAATCCTGCACAACAAATCTTGTAATGGTTTGGCAATCAATGCAAACCCTTCTATAAATGTCCGGAAATGCGTACATAAACCCAAAAAACTCTGGATCTCCTTGTTGTTTCTTGGCACCGGATACTCTTCAATAGCACTGATGTTACGGCCATTGGGACGAATACCCTTTTTATTAATAGAATATCCCAGGTAATCAATTTGTGTATACAGGAACTCACATTTATTTAATCTTAATTCCAACAAATTTGCGGAAAGCAATTTTAATACTTGGTACAAGATTTCCAAGTGTTCACCAATCTCCTTCGTTGCGATGAAAATGTCATCGATATATATGACCACTTTACGTTCTGCAATCAATACATATTTCTAGAACTCTGCTAGCCCTTTTTTTAATCCAAATTAGTCGTAAATATTCATACTGGCCAAAAGAGGTGACAAATGATGAGTATGGTATCGAATCTGGAGCAATTGTTACTTGATGGAATCCGGATTTCAGGTCCAGTGATGTAAAAAATCTTTTGTTATGTAAAAATTCCAAGATATCCTCTACAATTGGTAAAGGATAATTACTCTTCACCGTTATTTTAGTGAGAGCTCGATAGTCTACACATAAGCGATATTCTTCTTTATTTTTATTTTTTATAAGCACTATCGGCGAACAATATTTAGATTCGCTGACTCGTATGAATCCCTTTTCCAATAATTCATCCAACTTTTTAACAACAATATCTCGTTCCGCATATGACAATCGCCTTGGTGCTGCTGTAATTAGCTTATCGTGCGCTAATTCGATGTTCATTTCAAATTTGACTTCAGGAACATTTGGTTTCTTGGTACTGAAATATTATATTTCCGATTTCGTATCAATATCTAGGGAATCATTTATTTTTATTTGATTTTCTACCATCATAGTATTATTCTCAACCACAATAGAATCAGTATTATATAAATTCCAAAATATTAGAACATTGACATTTATAATACCAATACACTTCACTTTACCATTATTAATACCCGTTAAATCTTTTTTATCTCCGATTGGTTTAATTAATTCAGGTTTCACTATTTTACACATCTTAACTAAAGTTACCGGGCTTCCAGAATCGATCAATGCCGTCATTTGAATTGGATGTTCATCCGCAAATACGGAACAGTTTTGCGTTACCCCAATTTCTTCACCCTCATTCATGTTATTCACTTATTTTTTTCCTTTCGTTTTGACATTCCCCTAATTTGTGTCCTATTTCTCCGCATCGAAAACATGAATTATCTGCGCGTTTCGATTTTTCACACTTTTTCGAAAGATGTCCTCGCTCACTACAATTATAACATCGTATTCCCCAACTTGTTGACTGCTTAACACTACCACCTTCACGTTGTTCTGATTTGAAACCATTATCGGCTTGTTTACTCTATGATTTATCATCGAACTGTTCAAATTTACCTTTCACCGTTGTATTCGACGGTTTTACAATTTTTATGAATGCCAACAATAACTGTTTTGGCTTTTGGTAGCACTGTAATCGTGCTTGATTTTGTAATCCAATATTTTGGATACCATCGATAATACCATCTACCAATTCGTCGCCCTCGAACTTCAATGGTACCGCCAAAATCATTTTGTCGGTGTAATAGGCGTAAAAATCTTCTGAATGTTTCCAAACTCTTTCCTCGAATAACTTGCGTTGTTTGGATTTACTTTTTCTGGTGTTGAATAAATCATTCAACTCCGATAGTATTTCGTCGACACTCAATTTTAAATTGTTTGGGTCACATAGAAACCAATTACGAGCATGGCCCTCTAAGCAATCTGCAAGTTGCAATCGCATCTCATCTTCATCAACCTCGTACTTGTTCTTTATTGTTCGAATTGATTCGGCAAATAGTTCGAACGATTCACCTTCAATTCCCTCCATTTCCATTAAAGTAGCCATTTTTGTATTTTTTTTTTCTTTCAGTAAATTCAATTTAATTCGATGGCCAATAAATTGTATTAATTTATAAATGTAATTTTATATTAATAATTTTCCGTTTTTTAATTAAATAATTAATATTTTCATTCAATCACTAATAAAGCTTTAGCTCATCCCACTTCTGAACTATTACACTAGACACGTTTTTCAATTAAAACCATAAAACTTCTGTCTTACACTCGATATTATCGACGACTTCTTTTCCTTTATTAACATAATACAAACATTCTGAGGTTGGTACACCTTAATATAAATCAGGGTTGTTTAACCTAACAAAAAAAAAAAAAAATTCTCAAAATTCTCTGTTCGAAGGAAGTTGTGTGTTGGCCACACCCCTATTTGTTTTTAACTAACCAACAAAATTAATTAGAGCTGCCAAGAAAAGAAAAAGAAACTCAAACCAATGATTTAACTGGGAATTCTAGAAAGATGTTTTAATAATTGTTTCTGACTTTGATTTACTAATATTTCAACACTTTATTCTAAACTACACTACATTAATAATTTGGTTCCTTGGGCATTCGATAAATTCTTCCAAACCTATTGTATTTTAATAATATCTAAAATTTAATAAATCTGAATTTGACTTAACCCTTATCCGATATGTTGTATTTGGGAATAAAAAATGTCAGTATTGACACTAAATTACCCAAATGATCTACGCGGTATGTGCAGAAGGGACAATCTCCTTTTGGTATACAATTTAATTAAGGCCGTCCTATCTGCCCATTTTGCGTTCATGTCTGAATCTTTTGTTGCAATTTTGGGATGTAACACTGCCGCTCGATCAACACTTCGTTCTGCATCTGTCTCGGGACTACCAGCTAAAACATAATGCACAGGAACAAATTTCTACATCAATTGTTTGGTTTTTTAACTATTTGCCTAATAGAATATCACACGGAAAAATAGCCTTAAGCACTATGTGAAAATTCGCTCAAAATTGACCAACCGATGATAATCCTGTAGATCCAACAGGGTTGACAAGAATAGCTTGACCGTTGAAGTTAGGTGAATCAAGCGAATTACATCCATTTTCAGACATAAAGTTCAAGTTACTTCTACTATCAACCATAGCGAATGTTACATTAACACGATACTTTTTTCCGTACACATTACGCATGAATTCGACTTGTTCATATGAACTCTATTATTACATTGTCTCACGTCTTAGAATTATGCCTAAAATTCTTACATGTGTAACATTTTTCACGTTTCGGCCAAACTGTAAACAATTAAAACATTGTAATCGACGATTTCTTCGCGAACTAGACGGATTTGATGTATCACTGGTGCTACTGCTATTTTTTGGAAGATGTGTTACCATTATTAATATTGCTGCTATATGGGTTTTGGTGGTAGTTTTATTTTTAATCGCCTCGTATATTTGAAGTTTCACTTTAAATTTATCGATTGCGCAACAGCCACATAAAACATATTTGTTCGGCACACAATCCTATATTTTATCAATACAATTGTAATTATAGCAACTTTCCGATCTTTGTGGGGCTTGCAATTTCCGTTAACGCAATTAATTAAATTACTCATCACTCTTCCGGAGGCTTCCTTGTGCTGTTCCTTTTAACAATCTACGCGCGAAAATAGTTTTCAATTCGATTGGGTAATCGTCATCGCCAGTGAACGCATTTAACGATTCATCAATGTTTTTCTTCAAGTGTTGCATAAGTGCTAAATTTAGTTTCAACAAACGAATCACGTGTTCCTGTAACTCTAAGTTTCTTCTGTCTTTATGTGCCCCCATTATACAGACACAAGTGCTGTGTTTTTTTAAAGAAAAAACTAAAGTAAGAAGCCATTTCCTTGAGCAAAGTTAAACAGGGATAAGTTACGAATATGGCTTCCTTATCTCGAAAGTTGTAATTATGACTTCATTTAGACTTTTAGACGATGACATTGAATAGACGCCTGAAAAGATAACATATACTTGGATAGAGAAAACTGATGAAGTTCTGTTATGAAATTCGAGTGTCAGAATTAAATACTGTATAGTGATCGTGTTTCAACATAAAGCAGCTACTCAAAATAGCCAGTAAAATCGAGCAATTTTCGGTATTAAAAAACCTCGAATCTTCCAGATGATTAGAGAGATGGTAAAATTTGTTGAAATCATATGAAATTACAGAACAACTTCAATAATTTGAAATAATCTGTATGGTATAATATCGTATAATCGAGACGAGTACTATACTTAATTCAACAACAAGCTAAACTCGACTTAAATCGAAAATCATGAAAAATCTTGAAAAATCACGTAAAATATATAAAAGCTCCATGTACCTTTAAGCCGGTAGAATAATACGGAACCAAATATCAAAATTTGAGAAACTCGAAAAATGTTGTATAATCCATATTTAGGCAAGTCCAGGGGTGGGTAAGCATTACACGAGTTTCGAGATTTATTTTTTGAAATTGCTACAAAACATGATTAAGTAAGACTTTTTGAGTTTTCATTGAGTTACGAGTTGGCGAATTTCGTAACTCGAAATGCGAGACGAGATACGAGATTTATGTTCTAGAACGGCGCAACTGAACTACACACGTAAAACCAGTAGGCGGCAGTTATGTCGCTATTGAAAATTTGCAACTCTTTCTATTCTTTGCATCAAAATTGTCATAAGTTCAGTTGTATCCAATCCTTTAAGCAGTGCCACTTCTTGTTCGAAGTTCACGAAATAAAAAAACAGGATGACCAATTTAAAAAGGCTTACACATCAAAAACGGGGTTCCGTGAGGAAAAAAAATGAAATTTTAAAATGCGATTTTCTTGTGATTTGTATTTTTTGAGATGTGCCGATATTCTTCCAAGGTAGCGATATGTATATATGTATTATGTACATTTATGAATCCAAAAGGCCAGGAATCCTGTCATGCTCAAAATTAAATACATAATTAAAACAGGAAAAATTTCATAAATTCTGATAAAGTTAGAAGGCAGCTACTTCATCCTCTAAAAATTAATTCTTCACATTTCTGATACTATCAGAAGAAGCTATAAGAACGATGGAAACAGTTTGAGCTGTATCTGCAAAGTTGACTAAGCAATTTTTTGAGTTTTGCGTTTTTTTTTTTTTTTGGATTTAATACCTCATGAGTTAAGTCGCCATATTATATTAATCTGTCTTAATGTCATTATTGTTAAATTGATTATTTGTATACCCCTAAATCAGAGGTTTCCCAAAAATTGTATTTACTGTTTCACATTTTTCCGCAAGTTCCCCAAAAATTGTATTTACTGTTTCACATTTTGGCGATTCAAACTGGTTCTTTCAGGTCTACCAAAATGCTCGTTATTATGGAATTCATTATTTCATTACTCCAAATGAATTGGCGCCAGATTTTGTTTGACTTTATACAGAAATTTAATAAACTTTAAAATAATTGGAAAAAAAACAGAATTAGAAATTTAAACCAGAATGACCCTGATAAAATATCAGAAAAAAATAATTTCCTAACTTAGGCATTTCAACAATTTCCGAAACAGATAGGTTACAGCAACAGGAACAATTCAAAACTGGAAATAATTTTTTTAATTATTTCGTTTATTTTATGAACTTATCAAAATTTTTACAATTCATTATGCGATGTCGGAAACCACTTTCAGACAACATGAAATTTTTCTTTGGGAAGTTAAGCCATGAACGAAATAAAGTTTTATGACTTAATGACTTGGAAATAAAACGCACTACAGAAAGCAATAAAACCAGCGGCGGGGGTAGTTGGCTTAAATATTTACGATCGTGAATAAATTGATTCAATAATATTTTCTGACTATTTTTTGTTGCAGAGATCGTGGAAATAGCACCAGAAAAAAGGTCAAAATAGCTGAAGATATGATGCAAAATATCAATTGGAAAAATTCTATAATGAAGAAACTGCTGTGTTAAATGCGAGATAATAGTTGGGTATTGTTTCTCAAGCTGTGAATTTTCTTAAATTATGAACGGTATTTATTTTATTCCTGTTAAACATCAATTTCAATATGCATTAGAAACTAATAGTTTTATTTTGCGTCTGGTACTGTTTAAGAACTTTTTTTAAATTAACGTTTATAAAAACTGAATTATTTGGAAGCCTTAGCGCCTTTAGTTTGAGAAGTAATGAAGGTATAAAACGATTTAAAATAATAATAAAATGGTTTGGGTAGAAAATTTAAATCTTTACACCTCGGACGTTGCCTCTCAGGTGCCATCCTGCCCATATTCTTTACTTCAAATCGAATGGCGCTTAAGAGGCATCATCACTAATTATAAATATTCATATAAAATGCTATTATCGCTATTTGTTTACCAAAACGAGTAATTTTGTTGTGTAAATTCTTCGACAAGACCGTGGAGCTGGCCGCGGTTCTACATCTGCAACTACCGATACCAGTTTCCGATTGAATGGTAAGCTACATGTGATGCTTAGGGAGAAAAAAGATTGTCGAGTGTGCTATGACCGGACAAAGAAAAGCGGAAGACGTGATGCTGTATATTTTTGTAATACTTGTCCTAAAAAACACCTTTGAGAGTGCTTCCTAACATATCCTAATACAAAACCAAGGAAAATTATAAAGCTTAATGTTTAAATGTTATGTTCATAGGATGTAAATTTACAAAGCAAAGAGTTTATATTTGTTAGAAACATTTTTGGCGCTTGCTGCTCCTCCTAAAAAGTACAGATATGCGATCCGATATTAACAAAATTAGATACAAATTGGATAAATTATACATAATGGAGAACCTAAACAGCTTATGATTAGTCACAACGAAATACCAACTTTGGGCACTTTTGGCAGACTATTCATAAGCGGGATTTAGTAAAACTTTTACTAATTTTTCTCGAGGAGGCAATGATTACATTTAATTTCTGTCTTATCAAATTCTGAAACGGTATTCTTTACATATCAGTTATAATTTTGTGTTAAGGAACAAAATCTCTTTAAAATTTTAAGAAAATTTATAACCTAGCTTAAAAATTGTCAAAATGTTCAAAAGAATTTCCACATCTGTAAATTTACAATCCACTTTGTATCAGAAATCTCTTACTTTTCAGATTGAAATTTTATTTTGATGTCTTGAATCAGCTGATCAATTTTCTTGTTTGAACCATGAATTTTTTGAAAAATATCTGTAATTTTACAGTTAATAATAGAAAAAATAAATTCTTGTTCAATGGCTTGAAAGCTCTTCTCAATTATTTTAAAAATAAACCTGAACCACTTTTACTGGGATACCCTTGACATTTTTCACACCTCAACAAAAAGTTTTTCTTATTTATGGCTTTCGCTAATGACAAAGTTCTCCTAAAATATGTTTCTCTAATCAAACAATATCACCAAAAAAATTATATTGTAAGCTTTTAAAGCTAAATTCTTTTTGTTACGTGTTATTGAAGTTTTATTATGACACGTTAATTGGACGAACAAATGTGACGTGATGGAGCAATTTAGGCGTCGGATTCGTATTCACCGAGGCAAAAAACACCGGTTTGTTGTGGCATTCTTTGCTCACATAATCTAGTTATCTGAACAAATGAAACAAATCTTCAGAAAATAAACTTTGAACATTGTAGACGAACGGAGTAATTAAAATTCATAAGGATTTTCAAAAGCATATACTAGAGATATTTAATATGAGAGGTACTGGAGCTACTTATAAAAAGTCGAAGATGAAAAATGATGAATACGACTTTCATTACTTTTCAATTCCCCACAGTTCTGAATAAAGTAAAATAATTTATATTAGTTTGTGGTTTGGTGGCTTGTTGGTAGGTGTTTTAAATCATCATGATCAAATACTAAATTGGAGAAGAGGCGTTTACATTTGTAAAACCCGTGACATAATTTAAGGACTGCTTAAGCTCAATATAACGAAAAATTATTGTAAAATGAAAAAGGGTTGTATCAGATGCATTGATGTACTCTGCAATCTCATTCCTAATTGTGTTGATTCTTTAACGTATCAGAATATTTTAACTGAATCCGGGGATACGACAAACACATCGAGAAACTGCTATCTTCACAAGCAATATGAAAGTTAATTTTAAATAATCAGAAGTCTAAAATCTTTGTTTACTTTCTTACCTTAGGTTAAGCTTAGCATTAAATTTTTGATGAACTTAAAATTTCCATGACCAAAATAAAATTATAGACTAAAATGTCGCTAATCGAAAAAAACCGGGTTCGTCACTTACTCTAAATTTTTTACATAATTAAAAGTGAATCTTTTGTTTATTAGATATTTTTATTTGAATTGCAAAATTTGATTACGAGTCAAACTAATAATATTTTTTGTTTTACTTTTTCTCTTTCTAGGTAAGTCCCACTTATTCATCGCATTCAAGATGTATTATATTTCGTAAGTAATCAAATATAAGACAGGTAATGTCTTGTAGCAAAATAAAAACAAATAAAACAGGTGTTTAAAATATAAAAGTATACGTCAACACTTATAATAGGATTGGAAAATCCGTGAAAGATGAACAAACTTTTGTTATTTTCTCATATGAGTGTTTAGATATAGAAAGTTGTTTTAGCCTTTAACCATATTAACGACACCTCATCACTCATATTTATTAATTAAATTCAAATCTGATAATTTAAATTTTAAAACATTAAAATACTAATTAAACCTACGCTATTATAATAAAATATTTGGCCATCAAATAAAATCAGAATCCCTAACCAAAATGCGATGCCACCCGTATACATAAATAATTTAATCGTGAATAAAACACAAATAATAAGAAACATAAAAAGTCGTAATAAATTAAAATTTAAGGGTTCTTTCTTCGAAATTGCAGAAATTGAATAAATCAGTTGCTTATACATTTATAATACACCATGAGTATTTTAACCCTTTCGAGCTTAAAATATATTATGTATAAAACATAAAGTGCAGCATTATACAAGCATTAACAACTTCATAAAAAAAAAAAAACTTAATAGCAATAAATTCGATATAATCTCCTGGAAAGCTGAAAATTAACGATCTACATATCAGTGCTGTTGTTTAATTTTAATTCTGTTAAATAATCAAGTAAACAACATTTCATTAAATTAGAAAAAAATAAAAATCAAAGAAAATCTAAATTATGTGAATTTCTTTTTCTAATGCAACGATTGGTAAATTGTACAAAAATTCATTTCTCTTTGCAACCATATTTAGTCATTCATTATTTAACATTTTGTTTAATAAATAAACAAACAAAATAAATCTGTGTTTTTTTTTTTTTTTTTGTAGTAAGATGATTAAAATAGTTGTTAAATCAATTTAATATCAGTTTAATGGATATTTTAGTTTTTTTGTTCGTTAAATGTACGCGCCGGCACACTCGAAGAATTTTTAATTTTTGTCTAATTTTATGGATTCGAAGAAAACATGTTTCAATCACTCGCTGTGGTTTGTGTTGTATATTCAAGTAAGTAGATAGGTAATAGAAGAGTTTAATCAGCGAGTATATCAATGATTTAATAAATTGATTCGTATTTGTTTTATTACATTGATGACATACCGGTGGTTTGACGTTTTTTATATGTAAAGTCCGGTTATTTTGATTGATTTTGATTGTGGATTAGGTATGGGTGATATGCTTTGTATTTAATCGGTATGGATTGCCGGTTGTTGACTTGTTTTTTTTTATTAGGACATTCACTTGATCCCTAAATACAATACAATTAATGATACCTTCGTGTTAAAACTAATTTTATTTAAAGCAGCTTAATTTTACTGCTCTATTCTCTATAATTACCGGCAACATGATTGTTGCTTTGATTGTTTCGTTGTTGATGGCCGAATATTTTTATATAATATGCGGGTGTTAGATTGTCGACCTTTAAAATATTAAATATTTTGACCATTACGAAAAAAAAAAAAACTAACACTCTACAACACAAATCGTCATTTTACCTATTCAATTGAATATCCATTACATCAATTGTGAGAACAAAGTATAAACTTCAAAGATGTTTAAATATAAATGAATAGCACTAAAATCAGTATAGAAACAGTCGTAGAATAGTAGCAATTTCGAATAATATAGACCAAAAATTATATTAATTTAGATTTACAAGATTCAACATTTTAAAATTATCTCGTTTCAGTCAGTTTAGTTGTGAATTGGTGACCTACAATTTTCAAATTAAATCTTTATAAATTTACACAATTTACATATAATTACACAAAATTTAGAAATAATTAACATTTCTACGAAATCTCAAAATTTTTAATTTTTCTAAGAAAATATGGAACTTTAATTTAATGAGGTTTTTAAAATCTTGAACACCAATTATGAAATTCAGAATTTTAAATTAAATCGTTTCAGTCAGTTTAATTATGAAATTGAGAGTTTCAATTTTGAAATTAAATTTAGATGAACTAAACTGACAGTTGTGAATTTGTGAGTTCCAATTTCCAAATTAAATTTTTGTAAATTTTCAATTCAAAATATTTTTAATTCCACAAAATTTAAAATTAATTAAATTTTCTACGAAATCTCAAAATTCTTAATTTTTCGTAAACGAAAATATGGAACTTTAATTTATTGAGATTTTTGAAATTATAAACACGAATTATATTAATTCAGACTTACGAAATTCAGAATTTTAAAATAGCTCGTTTTGGTCAGTTAAGTTGTGGATTTGTGAGGTCCATTTTCCAAATTAAAATGTTTGTACATTTTAAATTCAAAATATTTCTACTACAAGAAATTTAGAATTAATTGAATTTTCTACGAAATCTCAAAATTTTTAATTTTTTGTTAAAAGAAATATGAAATTTTAATTTATTGAGATTTTTGAAATTATAAACACCAATTATATTAATTCAGATTTTCGACATTCAGAATTTCATAATTAGCTCGTTTCAATCAGTTTAGTTGTGGATTTGTAAGTTTCACATTTTCAAATTAAATTTTGTAAATTCTAAACTTAAAATACTTCTACTACACGAAATTTAGAATTAATTGAATTTTCTATGATATTTCAAAATTCTTAATTTTTCTTAAAAGAATTTTTCAGAATTTCATAATTAGCTCGTTTCAGTCAGTTAAGTTGGGCATTTATAAATTTCAAACTTTCAAATTAAATTTTGTAAATTCTAAACTCAAAATACTTCCACTTATGGAGCTTTAATTTATTGAGATTTTTGAAATTATAAACACCAATTAATTTAGATTGTCGGTATTCAGAATTTCATAATTAGCTCGTTCCAGTCAGTTTAGTTGTGAATTTGTGAGTTCCAATTTCCAAATTAAATTTATGTTATTTATTTTAAATTCAAAAATTATTTCTAATTAAACGATATTTAGAATTAGAATTTTCTACGAAATCTCAAAATTCTTAATTTTTGTTAACAGAAAATATGGAACTTTAATTTATTGAGACTTTGAAATTATAAACACCAATTGAATTAATTTAGACTTACGAAATTCAGTATTTTAAATTAGCTCGCTTCAGTCAGTTTAGTTATGAATTTGTGAGTTCCAATTCCCAAATTAAATTTATGTAAATTTTAAATTCAAAAAATATTTTCAATTACACGAAATTTAGAATTAATTGAATTTTCTACGAAATCTCAAAATTTTTAATTTTTGTTAAAAGAAAATATGGAACTTTTATTTGTTGAGATGTTTGAAATTATAAACACCAATTATATTAGTTTTAGTCAGTTTATTTGTGAATTTGTGAGTTCCAATTTCCAAATTAAATATTCGTAAAATTTAAAATCAAAATATTTCTAATTACACGAAATTTAGAATTAATTAAATTTTTTAAGAAATCTCAAAAATCTTAACTTTTCTAAGAAAACATGAAACTTTAATTTAATTAAGTTTTTAAAATTATAAACACAAAGCTAGCTCGATTCCGTCAGTTTAGTTGTGTAGATTTAACTAAATTTTGACGAAATCTCAAAATTCTTAATTTTTGTTAAAAGAAAATATGGAACTTTAATTTATTGAGATTTTTCAAATTGTAAACACCAATTATATTAATTTAGACTTACGAAATTCAGAATTTTATCTTAACTCGTTTTAGTCAGTTTAGTTGTAGATTTGTGAGGTCCATTTTCCAAATTAAATTTGTGTAAATTTTAAATTCAAAATTTTTCTACTACACGAAATTTAGAAGTAATTGAATTTTCTACCAAATCTCAAAATTTTTAATTTTTCTTAAAAGAAAATATTGAACTTCAATTTATTGAGATTTTTCAAATTGTAAACACCAATTATATTAATTTAGACTTACGAAATTCAGAATTTTATCTTAGCTCGTTTTAGTCAGTTTAGTTGTAGATTTGAGAGTTCCATTTTTCAAATTAAATTTTTCTAAATTTTAAATTCAAAATATTTCTACTACACGAAATTTAGAATTAATTAAATTTTCTACGAAATCTCAAAATTTTTAATTTTTCGTAAACGAAAATATGGAACTTTAATTTAATCAAATTTTTAAAATTATGAATACCAATTATATTAATTTAGATTTATGAAATTCAGAATTTCATAATTAGCTCGTTTCAGTCAGTTTAATTTTGAAATTGAAAGTTCCAATTTCCAAATTAAATTTATGTAAATTTTAAATTCAAAAAATATTTCTAATTAAACGAAATTTAGAATTAATTAAATTTTCTGCGAAATCTCAAAATCCTTAATTTTTCGTAATAGAAAATATGGAACTTTAATTTAATTAAGTTTTAAAAATTATAAACACCAAGCTAGCTCGATTCCGTCAGTTTAGTTGTAAATTTGTAAGTTCCAATTTCCAAATTAAATTTAAGTAAATTTTGACGAAATCTCAAAATTCTTAATTTTTTTTAAAGAAAATATGGAACTTTAATTTATTGAGATTTTTTTAAATTATAAACACGAATTATATTAATTCAGACTTACGAAATTCAGAATTTTATCTTAGCTCGTTTTAGTCAGTTTAGTTGTAGATTTTTGAGTTCCATTTTCAAAATTAAATTTTTGTAAATTTTAAATTCAAAATATTTTTACTACACGAAATTTTAAATTAATTAAATTTTCTACGAAATCTCACCATTCTTTATTTTTCTTAACAGAAAATATGGAACTTTAATTTATTGAGATTTTTGAAATTATAAACACCAAGCTAGCTCGATTCCGCCAGTTTAGTTCTGAATTTGTGAGTTCCAATTTCCAAATTAAATTTAAATAAATTTTGACGAAATCTCAAAATACTTAATTTTTCGTAAACGAAAATATGGAACTTTAATTTAATCAGATTTTTAAAATTATGAAAACTAATTATATTAATTTAGATTTATGAAATTCAGAATTTCATAATTAGCTCGTTTCAGTCAATTTAATTTTGAAATTAGAAGTTCCAATTTCCAAATTAAATTTCTGTAAATTTTAAATTCAAAAAATATTTCTAATTAATTGAATTTTCTACGAAATCTCAAAATCCTTAATTTTTCGTAATAGAAAATATGGAACTTTAATTTAATTAAGTTTTTAAAATTATAAACGCCAAGCTAGCTCGATTCCGTTAGTTTAGTTGTAAATTTGTGAGTTTCAATTTCCAAATTAAATTTAAGTGAATTTTAACGAAATCTCAAAATTCTTAATTTTTTTTAAAAGAAAATATGGAACATTAATTTATTGAGATTTTTGAAATTATAAACACGAATTATATTAATTCAGACTTACGAAATTAAGAATTTTAAAATAGCTCGTTTTGGTCAGTTAAGTTGTGGATTTGTGTGTTCCAATTTCCAAATTAAATTTGTGTAAATTTTAAATTCAAAAAATATTTCTAATTACACGAAATTTAGAAGTAATTGAATTTTCTACCAAATCTCAAAATTTTTAATTTTTCTTAAAAGAAAATATTGAACTTTAATTTATTGAGATTTTTCAAATTGTAAACACCAATTATATTAATTTAGACTTACGAAATTCAGAATTTTATCTTAACTCGTTTTAGTCAGTTTAGTTGTAGATTTGTGAGGTCCATTTTCCAAATTAAATTTTTGTAAATTTTAAATTCAAAATTTTTCTACTACACGAAATTTAGAAATAATTGAATTTTCTACCAAATCTCAAAATTTTTAATTTTTCTTAAAAGAAAGTTTTGAACTTTATTTATTGAGATTTTTCAAATTGTAAACACCAATTATATTAATTTAGACTTACGAAATTCAGAATTTTATCTTAACTCGTTTTAGTCAGTTTAGTTGTAGATTTGTGAGGTCCATTTTCCAAATTAAATTTTTGTAAATTTTAAATTCAAAATTTTTCTACTACACGAAATTTAGAAATAATTGAATTTTCTACCAAATCTCAAAATTTTTAATTTTTCTTAAAAGAAAATATTGAACTTTAATTTATTGAGATTTTTCAAATTGTAAACACCAATTATATTAATTTAGACTTACGAAATTCAGAATTTTATCTTAGCTCGTTTTAGTCAGTTTAGTTGTAGATTTGAGAGTTCCATTTTTCAAATTAAATTTTTCTAAATTTTAAATTCAAAATATTTCTACTACACGAAATTTAGAATTAATTAAATTTTCTACGAAATCTCAAAATTTTTAATTTTTCGTAAACGAAAATATGGAACTTTAATTTAATCAAATTTTTAAAATTATGAATACCAATTATATTAATTTAGATTTATGAAATTCAGAATTTCATAATTAGCTCGTTTCAGTCAGTTTAATTTTGAAATTGAAAGTTCCAATTTCCAAATTAAATTTATGTAAATTTTAAATTCAAAAAATATTTCTAATTAAACGAAATTTAGAATTAATTAAATTTTCTGCGAAATCTCAAAATCCTTAATTTTTCGTAATAGAAAATATGGAACTTTAATTTAATTAAGTTTTAAAAATTATAAACACCAAGCTAGCTCGATTCCGTCAGTTTAGTTGTAAATTTGTAAGTTCCAATTTCCAAATTAAATTTAAGTAAATTTTGACGAAATCTCAAAATTCTTAATTTTTTTTAAAGAAAATATGGAACTTTAATTTATTGAGATTTTTTTAAATTATAAACACGAATTATATTAATTCAGACTTACGAAATTCAGAATTTTATCTTAGCTCGTTTTAGTCAGTTTAGTTGTAGATTTTTGAGTTCCATTTTCAAAATTAAATTTTTGTAAATTTTAAATTCAAAATATTTTTACTACACGAAATTTTAAATTAATTAAATTTTCTACGAAATCTCACCATTCTTTATTTTTCTTAACAGAAAATATGGAACTTTAATTTATTGAGATTTTTGAAATTATAAACACCAAGCTAGCTCGATTCCGCCAGTTTAGTTCTGAATTTGTGAGTTCCAATTTCCAAATTAAATTTAAATAAATTTTGACGAAATCTCAAAATACTTAATTTTTCGTAAACGAAAATATGGAACTTTAATTTAATCAGATTTTTAAAATTATGAAAACTAATTATATTAATTTAGATTTATGAAATTCAGAATTTCATATTAGCTCGTTTCAGTCAATTTAATTTTGAAATTAGAAGTTCCAATTTCCAAATTAAATTTCTGTAAATTTTAAATTCAAAAAATATTTCTAATTAATTGAATTTTCTACGAAATCTCAAAATCCTTAATTTTTCGTAATAGAAAATATGGAACTTTAATTTAATTAAGTTTTTAAAATTATAAACGCCAAGCTAGCTCGATTCCGTTAGTTTAGTTGTAAATTTGTGAGTTTCAATTTCCAAATTAAATTTAAGTGAATTTTAACGAAATCTCAAAATTCTTAATTTTTTTTAAAAGAAAATATGGAACATTAATTTATTGAGATTTTTGAAATTATAAACACGAATTATATTAATTCAGACTTACGAAATTAAGAATTTTAAAATAGCTCGTTTTGGTCAGTTAAGTTGTGGATTTGTGTGTTCCAATTTCCAAATTAAATTTGTGTAAATTTTAAATTCAAAAAATATTTCTAATTACACGAAATTTAGAACTAATTGAATTTTCTACGAAATCTCAAAATTCTTAATTTTTCTAAACGTTAATTAATTGAGATTTTTGAAATTATAAACACTAATTATATTAATTTAAATTTTCAATATTCAGAATTTCATAATTAGCTCGTTTCAGTCAGTTTAGTTGTGAATCTGTGAGTTCCAATTTCATATTAAATTTAGGTAAATTTTAAATTCAAAAAATATTTCTAATTACACAAAATTTATAATTAATTAAATTTTTTACGAAATCCCAAAATTCTTAACTTTTCTAAGAAAATATGAAACTTAAAAAGTTTTTAAAATTATAAACACCAAGCTAGCTCGTTTCAGTCAGTTTAGTTGTGAATTTGTGAGTTCCAATTTCCCGATCGCTTCTAACATGCACTACTATAGTACACACGCCATGTCTTCCGCCATGTCGGCAGCTTCTTATAGATTAACTACATATTTGTTTATAATGCCGAGATCTAATGCAAATTCCTTTTTGTGTTGAAGAATAAGAACTTTTTTCTCGTCAGAAGCAGTTTTCTGACGCATTTCTTGTAATTCGGCTGAAGTCAGTGTTTGCTCACTTAACAGTAAAAAACATCGACTATATCGAATGCTGTCAATCAACAGACAAGTGATTTATTTTGTATTCAATTCAGCTTCTGAGTCTCGACTAATGAAAATTAACTATTGGGAAATGTTTTAATATGCACCTTAATTATCTCCCACATTCAAATTAAAGATGATGCCCTTACAAATAAATTTATAGTTTGAATAAAACAATTTTTGATATTAGAAACTGTACATCTACAAAATGTTAACCAATAAAAAAAATTATCTTGCAGTTATGAAAGGCAGAATTGTTGCATATTGTGTTGTAAACTCGTTAAATAAAAGCGGTTTGGCCTCTCAATCGATGAATATACCAATGCAGTAGAGGATCGCATAATAAAAACAAATTATTAATAACAATTAGCTGTATGTACAGCATCATAATATTTAATATGCATATACATATATAGATAAAAACATTTCAATTAATTTTTAAAATGTCGTTTACAGATATAGTTACCGCAAAGTGAAAGGATAATTTTATTAAAACTGTTTTGGATGACTATCGGAAAGAAAATTAATTTTAACCTTCGTTTTCACATCAAAAATCAATCGAGATCACTAAAAAGTATTTATTACATTTTTCTTTTTTTTTTTTTTGTTGTAATAATGATTACTTTTATTCACAAAGGTATATAATTATAATTAAATTACATTGTTTGGTTTTATATGCGCGCGCATATATAAGGTCAAGTCAAAATGCATTATGAAATTATTTTATCAATCAATCACAAAATGCTGTATTTCTCTAAATACAATAAAATAGTATGAGGGTATACAAGAATTTTGAAATTAACTTTGGGTTAAAATAAAATAAAAATATTTTAAATTATTCAATCAAACACAAAATACAAAAAAAATAAAAAATGTTCCAATTTCATCCCTCGTAGGTGGCAAACGTTTAACGTAACACACAAATCGATTAATTTTTTTTTTTTTTTTTTTGTTTATAAAAATCCTTCACGTTCATTTCATGACTGACCAATAAGCTCGACATCATACATTTAATCGATTACTATCTCAAATTTTTTTGCTAAATAATATAAATATTTTTAATGTGTTGTTGGATTAAAATAAAAATATACGTCATGATTTATTTTTGCACAAATCAATCAACATTTCAAAAATTAAAATCGCCAATTTTTTAAACAGGCGATTTAAAAATAAAAAATAAAAACGAAAGTTTAATTATTTTATTTTAATTATAAAATAGTCAATTACTCGTACAAACATATATATTAATGTATAATAATCGTGATTTAAGTGTTATGAATTTTATTTTGTTTGAATATTTGAAAGAGGTTGCAAATAAAAAATTCCCTTATATAAAAAATAAAATGAGAAATTAAATAAAATTGACCAAAAGGTAATTATTGTCGAATTATGCTATTGTTTGAAAATGTTTCATTTAAAATAATTTATAACGCTCTAGATACATTGATTGGACACAGTTTGTGCTGGTGTTACCGGAAAAAAAAATAAATTCATTGGTACTAAATTGATATTGAATTGACTGGACTTGATGTAAACCTTTATAAAAGATTTCAACACACATGTGTGAATGTGAAAATATGGACTGGAGCTTATATTTATTTGCACTGACTTTCATTTTAAAATATTTCACGAAATACATTATACTTGATAATTGATAGGAAATGGAATAGTAACGACTGTTAAGTATACGCCGCAAGCGACTAATTTTTTAAGATAATACACAAAAGATTTTATTTTGTTTGCGAAGTGTTAAAAGGTTTGTGGTAGCACCATTTAAAAAATATCAATTTGAAAACACTAAATTAAACGCTAATTGCGTGGACATTTTGTATTTTAATTAAACATTCAATTTCATGTAATACCTTGAGAGTTTCGCGATACCTGAAACCTCCTGTTTTCTTAAATTTTAAAAACTCAAAATTTTTAAAATCTAAATTAAGTTTTAAAATTGCAAAACTCTAAAATGTTTTATTTTGAATTATTTTCAAAATTACTAAAATTGTTTGTGACATAACGATAAGAATTGGGCCAATTTTCTTTACTTTTAAGCCGTTTTTCCTTTTTATCTTTGGGTGATTTTTCGAGCATATACTAATTTGTCTCCAAATATGGCTAAACAAAAGATCTGAAGTGCTACAGCTAGAACTATTGAAGTATAATTTGAATGACTATGGCTAAGCTTTATGAAATTTAGAGCGTTCGGCTACTCTACCAAAATATGTTAACACGAAAGAATTGATTGACACTTTAAGAAAACGTCGTAAAATTACCACGGCAATGTTTGTGGGTGATTCTTTATGTGGACGAATTAATTGTTTAGACCTCATTTTTACCTGGTGCATTTATCTTAGTAAACGAATATGGATGTAATGAACCTACCTACGGCTTATATGTCTAGAATATTTGATGATATCTTTATACATTTATAAATACTTTAAGTTAAATTTTATTTTCTAAACTTATTTAGAGATTTTGAAAATTTTTATCTTTCTATTCGTTAGAATTTTTTACTGTAGAATAGTTTGTATACGGTATAATTAAATAAATATACTCTAATTCCTCTAAATCTAATCATCAATAATAATGATGAAGACCACGTTAGCATTTCACAACATGCTTGTGGCACAAATTAAAATTTTACGGTGAAAAAATTTAAATGGTCAAAGATATACTAAGACCGAATTAGGTAGGATCGATCATTGACTCAAACTCGTCCTTTTTCGCACATTCCATTATAATCAAGAACATTTGGGTTTTAGAATATAGGTGGGAGCCTGAAAATTTGCACATCTTGTTTTCTCAATTGTTAGAGTTTTGTAAAAAAATTTCAAAGTAGTTGGACCTTTTCTTCCGCGAATCAAGGGATACAATATTGTTGTCAATTTTTTATTTTATTATGTATCATTTTTCAGATTATCTGCGAGCTATATTCCAGAAATGCATCTAAAAAATCATTTTAGAATCTCGTTCCCAGCTTACGTGCTGAATTTAATCAAAATCGTTTAAGAAATAAGCGAGTTCCTTATTGGACGTATTCACGAACTTCATGCTATTTTGTATCCAAAATGATATAAAATAATCTTAACTTTGCCAGATAATCTGAAAAATGATATAAGTCCATTAAATTGGGGTCCCTTAAACCGAAGTTTTCCTATATTCTGTTAAATTAGGCTAATGTAAATTATAAACCATTTTTTTCAATATAAATAAATTCAATAAATTTGTATAGAAAACAATAAAAAAGTGAGATAACAAGATTTGCAAATTTTCAGGCTCCTACCTATATACTGTGACCCAAATGTTCCGGTTATGAAGAAGTCGTCTCTCTTAAATGTAAGGTGACCATAATTTTTTGTTAGAAAAGGAGTACATTATATGGACATTTTTAGGAATCGTTAATTAAAGTATATTTTTTTAAAAAAAATAGTACACCGAATTTAATTCAAATAAAACAGCATGTTTTTGAAAAAAATAGAAATAATTTATTCATTTTTATTGTGTTCTAACAAAAATCACAGCTGTACCTAATTCATTTTGATAATATTTATCTCGAGCTTTGCTGATTTAATTACGAATATTTTTCTGATTGGTGAATTTTTTTTGTTAATTCTTCATTATCTTCTAGAAGTTGACTTATTTGCACACAATTAAAATCACGCATATTGTATTTAACTGTTAATATCGAAGATAATGTTTTTACAGCCAACTGCGATTTCTTGCTACTCCCAAAATCATTTCCAAATGAGAAAACCCTCTCAACCGCAGCGTTAGTCCCAGGAAAACACATAGCAATTTCCACTAATATTTGCAAGTTTTGGATAGGAATATGCTCTCTGTTAAAATGTACAAAAATTTCAACCCATCTCATATCCACTTCGATATTTTTAGCCGTCCATTCATCTATTTTTTTAAGAGTACAATATAATTTTAATCTCCGCACCTCTTCAAACAAACTATCGGCATTAATATTGTGATTGGCGACACCATGTTTGTTTAAAGATTCAAGGCAATGCATTATTTCATCCCAATTTACCTCCCGTCTGAGAAGCGTCCATTCGAAATAATTAATGTCAGCAGTACTTGCTACCCATTCATTAATGTACTCATAGCAAATTTTATAAAAGTTTTTCACTTCGCTTAAAAATTTGGCTTGAATTCCTGGATTAGATTCCTCCAAACTTAACAATTTATTTTTTAAAATGAGTGGAATGAATCCTTCTTCAAGCCTGGCATATAGTTGATTTTTAAAATTTGTGATTTTGCATATAATTTCCGCGGCTGAAATTGTGTCAGACTCAATTTCCTGGACCGTTTTATGGAAATTGGTAGCCTGATTGTGCATAAAATATAATATAGGTTCTGCTAATTCATTGGTGAAAAACGCTTCAAGAATTTTCGGACATTTCTCCAAACTTAAAAAGTAACTACGAAGAGGCTCGTATAATTTAATTACCCGTTCTATGGCCGGAGTAAGGGCCAACCATCTAACTTTTGAATACCCTAGTAGTTTTTTGTATTCAACGTCAGCCTCTTCGCAGAAAGTTTGAAGTGTTGCTACGCGAACTGTAAATCTACTAAAATACAGATAAATTGTGGGTAAAATATTTTCGACATCTATACACATTGCGCTGCTGGCCGTGATAAATGAATTTGATAAAATGTGTGCGTTGTAACCGATACCAAAAATATTTCGTTGAAGCATTGATTTTAATTTGGTGTGTACATTATTTGTGCCTCGTCGCCTACAACCTCCGAAATTAGTGTTCGTATTATCAGCCGATAGCGCCAAAACTTTGGATCCCAAATTGTTTTTTGTTAAAATTTCAAATAAATGTTTTGAAAGAAGCTCCGCTGTTTCTCCGACAATAGACTCCAAATTTAAAATTTTAATTTTAACTCCACTTGTTAAATTAAAATACCGAACTAAAACGGGATATAATTTTATCTCGTTGTGGTTCGATGCATCTGACAAGATAGACACAAACGAAGTTTTTCCTAACTCATTTAATAAAATTTCGTCACAATAATTTTTAAAAACCGAAATAATGATAGCTTCACACTTGGTTCTCGCACACGTAAATTTGGGATTATAAAATTTTTTTATCATCTTACTTGTACAATCCATACTTCTAAAACTTTGGTTATGTACGATTGTGTGATACGCAAAAGTTCCTCCTGCAATGGCATTTTTCTTTTCGTCAACTCCAAACTTTGCACTTTTTGTAAAAACTGTAATTTTAGAATTAGAACTCACTGCATCAAGCTGGGCCTTATGCTTTCTGGTTTCTAAATGTTTCGTAATCGCCGATCTCCCACCGATTGCTAATGAAAATTCTGATCGACAAATGGTACAACGAACGATTGATTCACCATTTTTATCATCACCTTTTGCCAAGTACGGAAATTCTTTTTGTAGATTATCCGTAAAAATATTTCTCCGTCGTTTTAACTTGTCCATTTTTTATAAGTAATTAAAACTTAATTTATTTTCAAAATATCAAAAAACCGTTTGTAACTTTTATATTATTTAAAAAAAAAAATTATTCATACTCGGCATAAAAATACGATACGATTTTAATCTAATATGAACACACTGGGGATAACCGTTTCCATTTTATTTCATCTTTGACACATTGTACATACATACTCGTACATATTTTGTTTATATACTTTGCTTTATATTTACACAAAACCTTGGTTTTGGTTTACACACATTCATATATATGCCTATATTTTTAACTCTCGCATTTCCGATTATAGCCGATGTTGCTTAAATTATAGTATTTTTCGCAAGAGAAAATTTGTTTTTAATAAATAAAGAGAAAATGGTATAAAATGGTATAATAAAGCCACGCTTAGACTTCAAACTGTTTTTGATTGTATGTCAAAACAAAGGAAACCGATTGGGAATTTTAAATTCGAAATTATTTTAAAAAGGAGTTCAAGGAGTTCATTAAACAAAAAAGGAGTACAAAAGGAGTACAGATTTATAAAGGAGTATAACTTGGAAAAAAGGAGTACAAAACTCCTAAAAGGAGCACGTATGGTCACCTTATTAAATGGCATTTAATCATTGTTTATTAGATGTTTTGCTACTGTTTTATACAGAAGACTCCGACTTTACAAGCTTAGCATGGAATAAGAACAAAACTGTTTAATTTATTGCCCTCTTTCATTTTTTTTATGATTTTGGTTAAGCTAAGATTTTCAATATATGAGTCATAATATGACAAATCAGCTACATCGTGCTTATACTGATAGAAACATTCTAGAAATAGCATTAAGGTGTTGACTTTACACCTAACAAATTAAAAAATTAATTAAATTACTGGATACGAGTAGTTTGCAGAAAATAGAAAGAATTAAAAAATTGTAAAATATAAGTAAACACAAAATAAAATGTTTTTTTAAGAGAAATCAAATATTATTTATTGTTAGAACCAATTAATCATTCACAATAAATGTTACCTGTCTTTCGGATTGGTTTTCCATTTATTATTTTTATTATTTTCGCAAAAACAAACAAATAGTGAAATATTGTGTTAAACATGGAACAACTTTTCCTTTCACTTGTAACGTATACACGTATTTATATTTTATGTTTTTTATATTAAAATTTCCAATTTAAATAATACGTGTGTGTGTGTGTGTGTGTGTTAATCTATAAAAGATGTGACGATACTTTCACAAGAACATAAGCGCTTATTTTAATATGTACGATTTTTAATCAAAAATAATTTTTTTTTTAATTTTAACTAAAACAAAATAATTTCCCTAACATCAATAACGATTTTTTTGTTGTTAAATGGATTCAATTATGTTGTCATTTTAATCCACATCAACATGATAACAAGAACAAATAAACATTTTACGAAAGCGTTTATTTTTCTTTACCTCCATCATACATACTTATATGAGTTTTATAATGACTTCTGATCTCTTCTCATATTCCATTTTCACAAGTAGATGATTTATAAACTTAACAATATAACATTTCGTTAACTTTGGGAAAAAAAAGGTAATTCGTGATCGTAAAGTACCTACATATATAAAATTATCACATAATACAATATACAAAATATTTTATTGTTTTTCTCTTATAAATTTACAAATAATAATAAATACAATTTAATAACGCAATAATAATACCAACACGTACAGCTTACAAACAGAAACAATTCTAAAATAATTATTGTGCTTCAGGTCAGATTGAATTGATAAATTTTTATGCTTGAATTTTTTTTACCTTATAGAACATTTTTAACATATGCCAATACTTTAATAGTTATAATGTAATGGGTGTTCTGGAGACCAGCTCCATAATTAAATTCATGAATAGTGCGAACTTTATTATTCCGTAATTAGATCCTGTACGAATAGAGCAATGAAAAATAGAAATCTTATATATTAATTGTGTTGTGCGCTAACAATCTGTTAAATGTTATATTTTAATTAATGGGTGTAAATTCTTGTACATATACATATACATTCTTTAAGTAATGTTTTATTTTAAATTCGCGAGGCTAAAATAAATTTCTTGAAACTGTGCACTATAATTAAATTCAAACAGGTACCTTCATTCTAAAGATAATAGAATATAAAAATAATTGAAAATTCCATTAAATCTATAAATTACCAATTTCTATTCTTTTATCAAGTGTAGTCAGTGACAATTTTGAATTTCACACCGTGTAGGTATATACGTGATAACGTTTAACGGCATAGATTATTGCAATGGTCTCAAGCTCATAGGAATGATATCTCGATTCGACGTCTGATGTTCTCTTGCTAAAATACGATATTGGATGTAAATGATTGTCTGATTGCGTTTGAAACAAAATAGCACCCAATCCAGCTGTCTCGCATCCATATGCAACTCAGTGTAGGACTTTGGATTGTAAATGCAAAGAGTAGGGCCGTCAGCCAATTTGCTCTTAAGAGATTCTAACGCTGTAAACTCTTTGACGTCGATTTTAAATTGTATATCTTTCTTCACTAGATCTGTCAATGGTTTCGCTGTAGTTGAGAAGTTCGGAACAAATCGTCTAAAAAAACTCGTAAGGCCAATAAAACGTCGTAGTTCGTAAATGTTCTGAGGTATTGGATAATCTGTTATTGCTGTTACGTGACGTTTGCTGGGGCGTATCTCATTATGTGAAACGTCGTATCTCAGATACTCGATTTTATTTTTCAAAAATTTACACTTTGACGGTTGAATTTCCAAACAATTATTATGGATTAAATCCAGCACTTCTTCCAAAATTTGAAAGTGTCATTCAACGCTGTCTGTGGCTATCAATATATCGTCTATATAGACCATTACTTCTCCGGTTAAAATCAGATAACGAAATATTGTTGTCACAAATCCTTGAAAAACCGCGGGCGCGTTACATAAACCGAATGGTGTTCGGGTATATTCAAATTGCCCTTCAGGCGTTACAAAAGAGGTATATCTGATTGAATTCTCATTTACGGGTACATGGTGAAACCCATTTTTCAAATCAATCAAAGAAAACACGCGTTTGCCTTGCAACTTATCGATACAGTCATCTATTAACAGGAGAGGAAATTTATCTCTAATACTGATTTTCGTGGTGAGTCATTTTTCTTGCTAACCAAAACGATCCGAGAAGTATAATCGCTATTGCTTGGTCGTATTATGTTTCTTTGCAACAAATCACCAACTATTTTATTAACTATATCTCGGTCCCGCACGGAAAGTCTTTGTGGTGGCACATAAATAGGCTTAGTTGAGGTCAGTTGAATTGTCAATTCATGTTTCACGTTTGGTTCAGTCTTTATAGGATGCTCGAAGAATTCGTTTATCAATCCATTAAATTCACTCTCAATTTCAAAATCTTTACCGATATTATCAAGGGTTGAACCCACACGTCAAAAGTTCTTCTCTTTGACTCGGTTTCGTAATATCAGAACCATCTTGATATGAATAGAGCCGGCATGTAAAAAATGAACTTAAAATAAAGGACAGAGAAACACTAAAAAATAATTTATTTTCATAGAGTTTGTATGAAAAAACGCGATTTCGATTGACGAAAAAATATGAATTAAAAATTAAAGCTATATAAATAATTTTTTCTGAAATCACTAATAAACAACTCAATGACTAACTCATTTAAAGCACAGATTCTCTAGCTTCCCCATTTTCCAGATATAATCAAAAGAAAATAAGGGAATTAAATTAAAAAACGTTCTACAACAACAACAATGTGTATTAAAAAGAGAATATTCTATTTAATGACGTCATCACTTATTTACAACTAAAATCAATGGTAAAAAAAAGACAATACGTTGAGAACAGCCAAAATTAAAATAAATGAGAGAGTCAAAGAGAAAAATTATAATAATAATATGCATTGAGCGAGAAGAAACCAAAAAAATCAAATCAACCCAGATTGTTATGCATCACAAATAAACGACATAACCAACAAACATTAACTGTAATATAAATGCCTTATTTATTTCTCAAGTATTAGAAATATTATTTAAATTAAGTCACAGCTGAAAATAAATACAACATGATTAATAATTGGCATCGATTTTTATTCCCAAAAATTAATGACCCATTCAAAATAAGCTTTTGTTTAGAATATTTGAATTGTCATAACATTTGAGAGAGGTGTATAAAATAAAATAGCTCTTACTTATTATTCCCATTCCTAGATGTCACTTAAAACACAAATAAAAACAACAGGGATTCGGGCTGAGTAAACGATTTGAAAGAAAACTTTTTACGTAAAATTAACATAATTTCTTTCATAGCAATGGTTTAATTTTAGTAAATTTATAAAAAAAATTATATTAAATTAATTATTATTACAATTTAGTTATTACTATAGAGGGAAGCCAACAAAAATATGTTTAACCGAATCAAAAATCAGACCGATTTTAGAATCCGACCGGTTCGACCACCTATTTGATTTTTTTATATGTTTTTAATTGTAGGCGACATCTATGGTTTAAACAAAAGTCGTTAATAAAGCATTGCCACATGATATGAATCTGTATTCGGGCAGATTTTTGCCATGTGGCAATGCTTTTAGAAGGAGACTAAAAAGAGATGGTTATAATTGTTTATAAATTTTATGGTATGACGTATTTTACAACAACAACATTCCATAAAAGTTTAGCAATAGTTTATATTCCAAGAGGATTTTCACTAAGAAATAAACATTTTCATGATTTGATTTTTCAATCAAATAAAATTACATATTTTATGAACATTTTCGTATAAAAATAATGTAAAAGCTCATAATTCTTATAGACTAAAAGTGTAAATGAAAACAATCGTTTTCCCATATAGTTTCATAGTAAAGAAAAAATTGTATGTACTTTATTTTAAGCTTAGTAAAAAATACAGTCAATGTGGAGGCTCTTATTTATAGAGTAGGCTCTGGTAATATACACTTAAAATCTCATTAAATAATAAAACAGTACCTGATTCTCTCAGTGCCCGTTTTAATTTTAAATTTGACCGATGGATCACGTATGAATGTTCTTCCAATTATGCAATCAAGATTCATTGTATCGTCAGGTACAACTAAAAATGAAATATTAAACAAATTATGATTTATCTTAATTTTACAAATTAACTTTCCTAAAATCTTAATCGGTGAATTGTTGACGCCTTTATATTGTATTCCCATATAATCTTCCAGTTTTATGTTTGCAGCTACATGTTTAGCTAAAATAATGTTTGCAGGGCAAACCGCTGTCAGATATCGCGTGACAGACGACGGGGCGTGTATTGCCGATTTCGACTTTGAATTCCTGTGAAGGTAAAATAATCAGAACACTATTTTCGGGTGCACTGGTGCTGCAGTTCACTATGGCGCTCCTCTTGGATGAACTTTGTTGCATGTAGTATATCGTTCTCGCCTCGCTGGAAGTGGACAATTTGTAGAGAAATGTCCTGTCTCCATACAATTGTAACATATTAATTTATTTGGTTGTGGATGAAAATTACGCGTTGTCGTAGATAGTGGAGTGCGAATTGGTTTAAACGAGTCATCAGATTGATGTGCGTTTAATTGTTTATTGGAATGATTATTCCCTGGTATGTTCTGTCGCATCCGGTTGGTTTCGTGGTTTGTATTTGAGTTGAATACTGACGTCACGATATTATTTGATCGAATATTTGAGTTCGCTCCGATTGGTTTCGTGCTTTCGTGCCTTACAATTATTTCGCGAAGCCTTTCTAAAGACGGAATGACGTCAGATCGTAGAGAAATGGAAAATTGATGATCGTTTATTCCATTTATTATATATCGAATCATTGCTGCATCAGTAACTTTGGCATGGTTACCTATTCCAATCATTTCGTAATAATATGTCAACTTGTCTTGATTTCGCGGACGCATATTATTCCTTAACCGTTCGTGAACATCGACTTCGGTAATTGTTGGTTTAAATTCATTTAGGAATAATTGCGAAAATTCATCAAGTGTACGTATTTTTATTCTCGTTGCTTTAAACCACATATTTGCTGCTCCATTTTGTTTTGATGATATCGCTAATAACAAACTGCTCTCATTAATCTGATACATCTCGCGTAATAATTCCAATTGTTTAATAAATTGTTCGGCCGTCGTTGACGTTAGATTCGCTGGATCAATTGATGGTAGTGGATCAATTATATCCCTTATCGAGTGTCTTGGCATGTAATGTTCCTGCGATTGTGTCATCAACACCGTTTTCGCTGGTGACATTTCGTTTACTTGTTGTTCGTTTCCAAGATTGTTCGCTAGATGATATTGTTGATAAGATTACACCGGATTGAATTGTGTTTGTAACATTTGCGGCTGATAATAATGCGTTGGATGAGGCATTGATGCATACTGGGCTTTCGGTGTTATGTATTGATGATCGTTTTGATTATCCGCTGCAGTTGTCGGATTCCGGTTGTTAATTGTGAGCGATCGATTTATCACTGTTTTGTCACCCTGCTCGCTATCATTTGATTCGTTTTCTACACATGTTTCGGATTGAATCTTTTCTAATCGATTGATTAATGTAACCTTGTTTCCACTTGTAATCAATCCCCTATTTCAAGAAAGATATTAACGCAGTTTTTAGAATAAAAATTCTCGGAAGTTTGAAGTTCTACTTAGGTATTCATTTCAATCGAGATGAAGAAGGCGTATTCTATATGCATCAACAAAAGTACATTCAAAATAAATTACACGAATTTAGTCTAATGAATGCGAAAGGATCGTCAACGTTAGATTCGCTGGATATAATCGGAATATAATAATCAGGATATAAGTTCAGAATTTTTTAATTCACAAGAGGTTTATAGAAGTGCAATTGGTTCTCTATTGTACCTGTCTACAAACACAAGGCCGGACATAGCAATTGCGACATCAGTTTTAGCAAGGCGTGTAAGTGAACCGAGAAAGTGTGATTCGGTTGAAGTAAAACGAGTTTTCAGATATTTAAGTGCCACGAAAGATTTGAAACTAAAGACGGGAAAAAACGGAAAATTAACCGAAATGTACCGTAAGTCGACTTCCGGATATTGTTTTATTTTTGAAGGAACATTAATTGGTTGGTCCATAGTAAAAAGCAGACGTTAGTTTCATTATCCACAACAGAAGCTGAATTTATAGCATTTGCTGAAGCAGCACGAGAATTTATTTGGATCGACAGAGTGTTACAGGATTTTGGTCAATCAATTCAAAGACCTATACAAATATTTCAAGACAATCAAGGTTGTATCAAAATGCTACAGAATGGTGGTGGACATCAGCGTACAAAACACATTGATATAAAATATAAGTTTGCGTGTGATTTAGTAACATCAATGTTATTTATTGTACGACAGAAAACATGATTGCTGATTTATTGACTAAACCGTTGAATGGTCAGCGATTAGCAAAGTTAGCAAATAAAGTTGGTTTGGTGGATCAATTCGTTAAACGTTGAGAAGGGGGTGTTGATATATGCAACATTTAACGAATCAGTTGAATGGAGTTGAAATGAAAAAGGCATGTTTTCTTTGACATTTTGTTTTTACTAATAAAATATATCTCGTATATATATATATATATATATATATATATATATATATATATATATATATATATATATATATATATATATATATATATATATCGTCGCGTCCAAATAAGAGTATTACATCTGCAAACCATTCATTTTTTGAAGGGGCGTCTCAAGTTTTTAATGTTAAATTTGGCTTAATTTTTTTTAAATAAAATTCTTGCCACACTTTCTGGAAAGAACTTTATCTAAAAAAAAATAAAGCCGAAATTAGCATTTACAACTTTAAAGCCTCTTCAAAAAAATAGCGATTTGTAGATGTAATACTCTTATTTGGACACGACGATATATATATATATATATATATATATATATATATATATATATATATATATATATATATATATATATATATATATATCGCACTATCCATTCAAGATAACTATAAGTCAAAATGTGCGATTTTCAGTATAACGATTTAAAGGTTTTCCGGCTGAAAAAAGTAGAAAATTAATAGGTAAAGCAATAAAACTTCTTATGTTAACATTACAATTATTGTACAATTCTTAACAAATTTTAAAAAATACGTATGTTTAACTGTTTCACTGAAAAATTGTAACACGTTATGGTATGATGCGAGAAATTACTACTTTAAGTGTAAGTTAGAGTTCTTTTGAAGGGCATTTTGATTTCGTGAAAAGATCAACTTGAGTTAAAGTTTTTTAACCAGTCAATATTTTTTTTGCAACTGTGTTATGTGTAAGTTATATTTCTTTTGTATGCAAATTATTGTTCTTTCTGTTCCAACTTTTTGGTTCAATAAAAAATAAACCAAAAACGGATTAAATTAATTATTTATTTAGTTTTTTCTACATTTAGCAGAAATATAAACTACAAAATGTAAAATATAATAGAAAAAAACAATATTACTTTTATTTTTATTAAATAATTTTTATAAGAATTACAAAAGCAATAAGTTAAGTTAAGCAAAATTACTCATGAGGCAAATTCTCATAAAATGACTTGTAATATGAGGGAATGTAGTTATTATTACAAAAATACATTAAATCTTTGTGCTTATCAGAAGGCAAGGAATTCTTGGGACTGTAAAGCACTGAAACATCGTTGCAAGGTTGCCTTCCTCGTTTTTTGGTTGGTATCACATCGTACATAATAATATCACAGAAATCATCACCAAAATCTGTCTTATATAAGAGTTTATTTGGTTCTGCTTTTGATATGAAAATTTCTCTTATTTCCAAAAAACTTACTTTTTCTTTTCTAGAATTTGTTCTAAGATCATATCTTTCAAAATAAGTTTTAAAATCGTAAATCACTTTCTGATCCATTTCATGTACAATATAAGGAGCACCAGTGCTTTTAGCATTTCTGATTAGGCCAAAATATTGCGATGGCACGCACGTACAACTGTTTGTTTTTGCGAGTTTTTTCAATTCTCGCGTGAACTGAGTCCCCCTCATTTTGCGTATGACCTTTCTCCAAATATTTGTGGCTTATGTCAACGTTTAGTTTTGCGGAGGCCCAAGAATAAAATGAGATCAAAATTCGATTTTTGTTTTGTCCCGGGCAATTGTCGGACCAGAAACAGAATTTTTTTAAATGTTCATTTTTGGATTTTTCATATAACATAAACTGATATAAGTAGCTCGTAACTTCAGAAGAACCCTGATTAGCAGTAGTTTCATCCCACATAAAACAATGACCATCATGAGTTCCCATGTTGTAGACGGTAAAATTATAAATACCTAATTTACGCTTATAATAGAAAATGCTTGTTTCTCCAAAAGGGCACTGCAACACTTTTTGAAAATCGAAACAGGCTGTTATAATGTTCTTATTGAATACTGCCGCGGCTTTTTTGATATCCTTCAATCTTCGAGCTTCCTTATTAATTTCCAAATGTTTCTCGTATATCGATTTATTTTGTTCTTTTTCGAAAGTAGGCATATTTAGACATTTAGTACAGTCATTGCACTGATCCTTTTTTGGAACAAAGAAGCTAATGTTGAAATTAGTATTGAATATATCGCGGTACTGTCTCTCCGTAATATTTTCGATAGTTATTCCTTCATTGCTTATCCATTCTTTGAACAAACGAAACATTTTTGCAATAGTTAGGTTGCCATCCAAATATACTTTTGAAGTTTGGGCCCTTAAAAAATTAGACTCAACTTTCGGAAATTTGTCAATATGGCGTATCACTAAGTTTTTTGATTGTTGTTTTAGTTCATTAACTGGTCTGGATTGTTGTTTTAGTTCATTAACTGGCTAAGTATCTCGGCATGACCGTGGATGCTAAACTACGATGGAAAGCACACGTCAAGAAGAAAAGTGAAGAATTAAGACTTAAATACAGAAAAATGTATTGGCTGATGGGAAGGAACTATTCTTTATCAACATACAACAAGCTTCTACTTTATAAGCAAATATTGAAACCGATTTGGACTTATGGTATTCAGCTTTGGGGTTGTACCAAACAGAGCAACGTAAATATTATCCAAAGATTTCAGAATATGGTATTAAGGAACATCGTTGATGCACCTTGGTATGTCAGGAACAATGACCTTCATAGGGACCTTAAAATGAACCTCATCTTAAATGAAATCCAGGAAAAAGCACGGAGACACGAAGAAAGGCTCCGCCAACATGTGAACATTGAGGCAACTCAGCTCCTAAGCATCACGAATTTAGTTCGCAGACTTAAAAGAACCAAACCTTTTGAGCTGGTGTGATTGTCAGTTTAAGCAGCAATATGCTGATCTAAAATCCACAACAAAGATGTGGTTTACTTCAATTTACCAAACACTATGGAACGCCAATGGGAAGAATCCATAGATTAATTTAAGTTAGTAAATTAAGTCAGAAACAAATTGCTCATTAGTCCAGGAGACTAGATTGTAATTACATAAAAATAAATAAAATTTATTTTAAATATAAAAAATAAAAAAAAAAACTGGTCGTAAAAATGTACCTAAAAACAATAAATGTTATGAAAAATTCCTTTACTATGCCGCCACTCTTGTTATTGAATGCCAATTAAATTCAAATAGGTATAATATCCGTAACATTTACCTCGATTATCTGATGATCCTTCTACAGTTTTTACTAATGCTGTTTCAACAACTTGGTTGGAAATACATAAAGTGTCTAGAAACATTGTTTTACAGACTTTTTGGCTATAAATTTCATTTTGATATGAATAATTTAAATTATAAATTCTTGATAAATTTCTCTTGCTACATCCAGAAGATATTTTTGTGATCTTTTTATCTACTACCTGAACTGATTTGGCAATGTAGTCCCACTGACGTTCTTTCGTTGATAATTTATAAAAAAAATTAAAAATCTCTGTTCTAATTTCGATGGATAATATTTCTTGGCACTTATTCCAACACTTTGGTCCACACCCTTTTCTAATATTGGGTGCATGCATTAAAAACCGGAATTTTTTTATGAAATTTGAGCCTTTATTATGGAAAAATGTTACAAGATTTTTTATTCAAAGTATTGCCCATCGCTACCCACTATTTTTTTCCATCTTTCTGGCAATTTATGGATTCCATCCCAGAAAAACTGCGCCGGCTTGGCGGCCAAAAACGAATCGAGCCAATTTTCGATACCTTGAACTGAAGTGAAGCGTATTCCTGATAGAGCATTCTGCATGGATCGAAATAGGTGGTAGTCGGAAGGAGCAAGGTCTGGGCTATAAGGCGGGTGAGGCAGAATTTCCCATCCGTTATTCTCCAGGTAATTTTTGACCGGCGCCGCAATATGTGGCCGAGCGTTATCGTGGTGGAAAATGATTGACTCGTGTTTGGTCACATACGTTGGCCGCTCTGCCTGGATTTTCTGCTTCAATCGGATCAATTGTTGACGATAGAGTTGGGCATTGATGGTAATTGGCTACTTGGCAACAGCTCGTAGTGGATCACACCTAGCTGGTCCCACCAAATGCACAGCATGACCTTGGCCCCGTGAATATTCGGCTTTGGTGTCGATGGGCCGGCCTCGCCTTTCTTGACATACGCTATTTTGCGCTTACGATTATCGTAATGGATCCATTTTTCATCGCCAGTGACAATACAATGCAAAAACGACTTCTTTTTGTGGCGCTCGAGCAGCATTTCGGACATGCAAAATCGTCTTTCCACGTCTCTTGGTTTCAACTCGTATGGCACCCAATTTCCCATCTTTTGGATGAATCCCAAGGCTTTCAAACGTCTGGAAATTGTTGCTTGATCAACTCCCAATGATTCTGCTAGTTCTTCTTGCGTTTGACATGAATCTTGATCGAGTAATGCCTCCAATTCTTCATCCTCAAACTTTTTCTGCTGACTAGGACGCTCTTTGCCCTTGATGTCAAAATCACCACTTTTGAAGCGACTAAACCACTCAAAGCACTGTGTTTTTGCAAGAGCATGCTCACCATACAAATCCACGAGCAAACGATGACTTTCAGCTGCAGTTTTGTTTGCGAAAAAGTGACTCAACAAAACTTCCCGCAAATGCTGTTTTTTTTTTGCAAATTTGATAAATTTTCCATCGTTGAAATCGGTTGGATGTGCACAATCAAAACAAAAACTTTTAGCTGATTTTGACAGGTATTGAATAAGGCTTTCAAATGACATATATGTCCATGATGTACTATAACGCATAAATAAGTAATGACATCTATTATCAAATTCCGGTTTTTAATGCATACACCCAATAGATTTCGCAGGAATCAGCAAACCAAGATAATTCTTATAATCTTTCCCTTGATTTTTTCTTATTTTCCACATATTCCGGCCCCAACTATTTTCATTTCTACAACTTTTCCGTTTTCGTAAATTTTCGTTATTTTCATTGACAAGAAATGAAATGTCCGTTTCATTTGGATCTGCGAGTAATAAATGTTCATTGTCAGATGAATAAATTAACCATAAATGAAAAATTTCATATAATTTAGATTTAACAAAACTTTTAAAAAATTAAAAAATTTGTTAAATAAGAAACTAAACTTACCATCTATATCACATAACATTTTCGAGAATTATAAATTGACAAACAGAAAAATTTCATTTATTACATGCATATGCATTGAGTACTTGATTAAAATGTTTCGATAAAAAAAGTATATGTAGTACTTAATGTACTTTGCAGAAATATAAATATTGTATGAAAAGTTTGATTTTCTATGAAAACTATGTTATAAGTTTTTATAGAGTTTTTTTATTTTTTTCGTATAATCTAAGTTGACTTATCATGTTTTTGATCGGAGTTTAAATTTAATATGAAGATAGTGTTCTTCTATTATAGCTTTTAGATTATGCAGGAGGAACCTTACCACAAAATAAATTTTTCTGTGGGTACCACATTATTGGTACTATTCAAAAATGCACCAACTAGTACTTAAAGTCTTCTTGTATGGATAGTGCGATATATATATATATATATATATATATATATATATATATATATATATATATATATATATATATATATATATATATATATATATATATATATATAAATAAATAGCTTGGTTTCAACATGATGACTTAATTCGTAGTTTACTTATTGGTTGCAAAATAATAGCTGTGACAGTCTGCGGTTTAATAAAACCGATTTAGTGAATTTTTCGAATAGAGTGGCAGTATTTCAACCTCAATTTTAGGTAAATGCTTAGTTTTGCATAGAGTACTTGAACGAGTTTAGCCAAATCGGATACATTAAACCGCGGTCTGTCTAGGATATAAGAATTGTATAGATTAAATTGGTGGAAAGCTTGATAATTTTAATAAATTTGTTTATTAATTTATATGATTTTAATATGTTCCGAAGATTGTAAGAGAATTCAATCCAGTTTCGAACTGATGAGCCTATGATTATGAAAAAATCAATCTTCTCATCAGGCCGCGGCGACTGGACTGATTATACCACAATTTACATTCTATATATACAGAATTTACTGTGCGTTATGTACTAGCGAATCATACTAATACAGATAAATTCTCTTAAAATTTTTTCTTCTTCACGACATTCACACAGCTCTATTTCTGTGTAAGCTAATTTTACTTTTTTTAATTTTTTTGAATGTTAATCAAAAATTAGCATATTTTAACATGCAGATGCAGTTCTTTGAATTCAAAACATTCCACACATAAATAATCAAATTCATTTGCGAGTATATAAAAGTAGGCACAAAGGCCAAATCTTGGGTCTAGGTTTGGTAGTTGATCTTCCCAGCTGATTAATAAATATCTATAAGGGTCACATTGAAGTAACATAAACTAAACTACATAATCCATAATGTAAGATATCAAATATAAAAAAAACCGATTGTAGTCGCCAAAAGACAGCAGGTGAATTTTAAAACAGGATCATGTTTAGTTTTAAATTTATAAACTTGAATGCTTTTTGTATCTATAACTTAATTTTATAATCTTCCCACAACTGTTTCAGGAAATACCATGTCATTATCTTATAATTTCGAAAAAATCAGCCTCCAGTCTTTCTTGATCTATACAACATGAATTGCGTCACATCACGATTTTTGATATGGCGATGATGTACAATTTTTTCTAATTATTAATTAAAATAAGACAAGATTAACCGTTTATATTCAGTATAGTGCGCGGAAAATGGAGAAAAGCGAAAGTATTTTTAAAGTACAAATCAAATTATTCATCTAAGCACATAATATATGTAAGATAGTTTAACATGTAGATTACAAATTATATAATTTAAGGCGGGGGGTTAAACATAAGGTTACAAGATTTACTTTAGATATACCATATACTATACGTACATGATACTTAAAAAGTACCGCGACTCACATTAATTTTTATATATGGTACATGAGAAATAGCTTTCAGTTTTTAATTTTATTACCAGGTCTCTGTATTACAGTGAATCTTCATCAATCTTAATCGTGTAAATAATAATTCTGAGTATCATACCAAATGTACAAATACATATATACGCGAGTTTAATTATCCAGACTTTTACTTTTTTAAATTTTAACTTGTTTGTTGTTGATTAATCAATAAAACATATCTTTCGTGTTTTGAAGGTAAGAAATACATATGTACCACCATATATAATATCGTATACTAACAAGTTGGATGAAGAGATTTTTAATTTCAAATAATTGATAAATTTATAAATAAAACAGGAAGCGAGTTGCTTGCGGCATTAATGTAATATTTATGTATATACAAAAAATTTAACATATATGGTGAGCTTAATCGTAAAAATTCAATTTATCATACCGATTTGCTAATAATATACCACCTTGTTCATTCGATTTAACAACATACACCATAAACGTATATTTATCAAATTTATAAAAAGAAAAAAAAAAAATTTCATTGCTTGTGCCTGCCTGATTATGCATAATTATCGGATTATCTTTATATAAATTCACCTTACCATAAAGGCATATATTAATAAAATACGTCTATACCAAAATTTTCAATCAAATAATTTTGAAATCAAGAGAATTAGATACATTAATCATTATGGATAAATATACAAAACACAATTTGAAATGAGACGTACTCCGTACATACGCAAATATTATTGATTTTAGACGTTTGGGTTAGTTTATTAGCCATAATTTTTGAATAAGGGTAATTAGTGTATTTAAAGAATTATAAATTCTAATTAGATTGAAATTTTTTGATGTCTATTAGTTGAAGTTGAAGCCCGTTGTGCCATTAGTTTTAATTAGTTAACACGTTAAATAAATATTTCTCAAATTTCTAGGTGAATAAACATTACAGACAGAAATTGGCGATGTTTTTTTCGAAAAATTATTGAAATTAAAAAATTAGGATGTCTCGTTTGTGCCAGAAATTCTGCAGAGGAGACTAGATATAGTGGCTGTTTAAAATTTTATTACGACTAGATATGATATTGAGGCAATTTTGGTGATTAACGCCATTGGACTAGCAACTATTATAAGTTGTATGTCCAATTGTTGACATTTGATGGTTTTCTCAAAAAGACGGTTAAGAAATTTACACTCGAAGATATTTTAAGTCTCAAATTATTAGTTAGAATCAACAAAACACTTTAATTCAAAGGTCTTCCTCTTAACATCAAAAACCGTACGCTGAATGGTTCAACAATTAGTATAGAGCTTGATGCGGTAATTTCATCTACTCTAAATTATATTGTAGTGTTGAGTTTTTTTATCAATTTTAGGAAAGTTTCGAATTTTTAAAATGTGAAAAGTCACTGGAAAGTCAAATTAAATTTTATATTATTTTATTTTTGGTTCCGGTCCGGCAAATGCGGAGCCCATCGAAAAGTTTACCAATGGAATTTAAAGATTACGTCTTTGGCATTTTACTTGATGACTAACGCAAATATATTTAAAATTATCGAGTACGTGATACTTTTGTTACTTATAGGGGCAGAAATCTAACAATCTGTTGGAATAGTCTTAAGCGTATTATCCTTTAAAATAGTTTTGAAATGAATTATTAAACATTGAAATCGCTATTTTAAAAAAAAAAAAAATATTTATTTGAAACCTTTAGAAATTAATTGAATTTAACAATTAGTTCAACCATTTTGGAAAAATGAAAACCTTCGCGAAAAAGGTAACATAGGGTTTCAATTAATTTTTGAAATTAATTTGAAATAATTTCTTAAGTCCACCTTCAAAACATTTCTCTATCGGATTTGTCTTTTTAGTTATCACGCGGTCGCACCATTAGTACAATACACATTATTTGACATAATGCGTTTTAGAAAAATAAAAGTATCGTTCAGCTGATATTGAATTTTTTTTCGAAGAAGACCCTTACCGAATAATTTGGTAAGTCCCTGTAAAGTTTTCACCATCTATGAGCTGCATAAGCTACAACTAGATGACATGATATGAGGAGCTGATTCAATGAAATGAGTGCGTATAAATAACGATCAAACAAGCCTTAAACACTAGCATTATAAAGACCAATAGAACATTTCTAGTAAGTACTCGTTATTTTCAAGGAGTTTCATTAGAAAACGCATTTACTTATTTATGACAGTTGTAGAAAGTTCGGAGTTCAGAGGAATGATATCCAGGAGGATAGATCCAGAAAAATTGCAAAATAATAATTTATGGTGAAATGGTTTAACCTGGTAACCTCAAAAAGTAGCCCGACAATATACAGGGAGTCGATCCACCCCAATTCAGGAGAAGAAATAAATTTTAACGATTGTACCAAATTTTTCGTTCGTTCATTTGAAGAAAGATTCAAAAAAACAAATTAGCGATATATTTACATTCACAATCTGGCTAATCTGTATATTTCGATAAAGTTGGCGAATTAGCATAATAGTACAAGCCAAGAGTTCAAGTTATCAAGAGTACTTGTGGGTTACCGTTTTCGATTTAGTACTAAATAATTATACCTGTCACGATTGAGTGTTTCTAAACTTATTGTTGTTTTGTCGGCGTCAATGCGAACAACATCAATGTAAAATTGGTCGTTTAGACAATTTTACATTGATTTAAACTAATATGAAACATTAAAATACTTGAGAGAGCCAGATAAATTAGCTTATGTTGCTATTTTGGTGTAACCAAGGTTATGCCCGTGTGAAAAACATGGTGTGCCCAAATCTAAGCCACAAACAGACATCGTTTGGCCTTGCGACTTATTGATTGTCATTGCGAATGCCAATCTAATAGGAAATTGAACGCGTTTGAATTCAATTGACACGTCTGTGGGAATCATTTGAATTCGTGGTAGTAAAATATTTTCGGATCGGAATTTGCCATTCAAAATGGTGGCTTCGATAATATTTTTCTTCAATTTTTTAATGATCAATCGCGTGCCATTGCACAGCCGTGGTGGGTTAAAATTCCGAAGTAAAATAACCGGAGATCCAACTTTCAGTCGTAGAAGGAGTGGTGGCATGCCTGGTAAATCCAGTGAGTTCAAAAACTATGTTGGATAATTTACCGCTTCATTGGCATCGCAAACTGTATCGATCGATTTGTATGATACCAAGTCGCTGGCAACGACTGCTGTATCTTGAAGTTTAAATCATCGACGTCTACATTTTTTGCTGCCAAAATGGCTCTTTCTGCCAGGCACGCATGATTTATGTATTGTGTGCGTATATCGGCAAATATGCGGTCAAAGAGAAGATTTTGTGAATCAACGATTGTACAGAAATTAGTGGGCAATTTTATACATCCAGTATTTTCATAAACAGCAACTTTTCCATCGCCGATATCTAACAATTGGTTCGAGAATGTGTCACCGGATGGATCTTGTAGCATTTGGACGCGCATGTTTATTTGTAGCTGGATTTTTTCAACATTACGCCACAGTGGCGATGATTTCAAGGAAGCGTTGATCTCATCAGCGTACGTTGAACGTGGAATGACGGGAAGTGTTTGTCTGAAATCACCTAAAAGGAGTAACAGAGTACTGCCGAATAGTTTTCCGTTGTTTTGTATATCTTTGAGTGTTCTGTTCAACGCCTCAAGAGAACGTTTGTGTGCCATATTGCATTCATCCCAGATGATAATTTTGCATTGTTTTTTTATGTTTGCGTCTGGGTTACTTTGAATTTTCAGTGGCAGCTTAAATGCTGAATGAGCTGTTGTGCCTCCATCCAATAAAGTTGCTGCAATGCCATATGATGCAACGGCCAATGCGGTGCCACCTGGTGCATCCAAAAAAAAGAATACACCTTGTCCCGCCGAAACTGCCACCATAATGCCGTCGTAAATGTTTTTTTATTCATGAGTAATTTACATGAGGACATTGCGATTGCGACATTCACGATTCATTTCAGTGTACATTAAATCAAATGCGCTTCGATTTTTTCGAACTCATAACGAAATGACTGAGTGGTAAATTGGCAATAACAACTCAAATATCCTCGATAGCAATCAATGCTTCATTGTATATAGCGTCGCTGAATGTAATCGTTAGATCATTGCACCGTGTACAAATTCGATGCAATATATGGTCAGTCATTGAATCTTTATGTTTATCCCACAACGTGTCCCGGGAAACATGTAGTCAACACTATAGCCAATAAATAGTAGACGAATTTGTGTTGCTGTACAGCCCAATGCTGCTTCAGCAAGCATATCGTCCCAGTGATTGTCGTCTTCCAGCAAGCCGATTGCAAGGCATGCATCTTTATATGTTGGATACTGTTGTCCATTCACTTTGCGTATATTTTGGAGTGACTGTATATACTCGGCCCAAAGTGTTTGATTTGAATAGGCCGGGCCACGCATCAATTGGTGTGCCTTGCTTGCGGGGCATCCATTTTTTTGTTTTATTCCATGTGAAATAGCGTTGTAGTATTCGTGCAAAGGCACCGAAAGTATCCGCACAATTACACAATTTGAAAAATGCCGTGAATGTAGTTTTTGGTGGATTTATGGCACGCTCAATTGCTGTCTCAAATATATATAAAAAATTTTGGAGGAGTGCGACCACAAACACCGTGAAACGAGATTTTTATATATTTGATAAAGCATAAAATATTTGTATAAATATTAACTAAACATATTCTTTGTCGAGCTACCATAAAACTACGACAACTTAGACATCTGTTGAGACTAAAATTTCCCAATTTGTTTGAGATCATGATTTAGTGAAGATTGCCCAAATCACAGAGGTTTCCCCGAGATAACACCTAAAGGGTGTGCTTTGTTCGAAATTTAGCTTGATTATGATTAGTTAAGATTTAAGTGGTTTGCTTAACTGTAGATTGCCCGAATCACAGCATGTTTCATGGGATGTTACATATGGCAGTGGTTAGCTTAAAGAATGTGCTTTGATCTAAAATTAATAAAATTTTATTATGACAAAAAAAAAGTCTTTTGTGTTGCGAATCTAAAAACTGCTGATCATTTTGTTGAGTTATGAATTTTAGTGGTTTACTGAATTGAAGATTGCCAAAATCGTAATGATTGCGCAGGATGTAATAAATGCCATTAGTTAGCTTAGGGAGCGTGTGCTTTGATTTAAAATTACTAAGACTAGATTTCTAATAATAAAGTATTTTGTGTGTAAATTTCAGTAATTTTCAGACTCAACCACAAAAGACATTTTACTGTAAAAATTAATCTTACTAATTGAAGATCAAACCACACTAATTAAGTGAACTAATGGCATATGTCACACCCCGGCGAAAACTCTGTGATTCTGGAAATATTCAGCACACCGAACTACTTAATCACGATCTCAAACAAATTGGGAATTTTCAGTCTCAACAGACGTCTAATTTTTTGGTGGTGTTATGGTAGCTCTATACAAAGAACATATTTAATTAATGTTTATACAAATATTTTATGCTTTAGAAATTGTTTGTTCTGCTACAAAATACTTGCACCAATAAATGAAATTTGGTAAGTGGGGTAATTTTAATGATATTAGTTGTTTTCCAATCGACCAACCGTAAGCACCTGCTAGCAATGCACTAGTAGAAAGGTTTTTGTCTTGGGGGTAGAGTATATACTAGGTAGTATTTTCTTCCGATCTGACGTTTGTGAGGCACATTGATTCTGTTATAGAAAAGGCTTATATGATGTTGGGTTTCATAAAGCGTAACTGCAGGGACTTTTGTAACCCGCTTACATTAAAGTCGTTGTATGTTTCCTTTGTCCGTTTCTCCGCTAGAGTACGCCTCGCAGGTTTGGTTTCCTTTTTATAAGTGCCATTCTGATAGAATTGAAAGCGTTCAGAAGCAATTTGTTTTATACGCACTTCGCAGTACACCATCAATGGATAATTATGCTATTCCACATTATCATGAGCGCTACAACCTTTTGAGATTACAGCGTCGGGTGGCGGCTTGCGTTTTATTTGTTCGCGATCTTTTTTTGTATCGTATTGATTGTGCTGAATTACTCGCACGACTCAATATTTATGCTCCTGAACGTTGTCTGCGTCGTCGTGATGGTTTTTTACTAATCGATTCTGGCTCAACAAACTATCAACTTTCGGAGCCAGCCTTGACCACGCCTCGACTTTTCAATTATTCATACGATGTTTTTGATTTTAATTTGACTAGAGATTCGTTTAGACGTGAGCTTTTTAAGACCTTATAGGAATTTTATTGTTTTTATTTTGTTAAGTAGGTACATACTTTTCATTTTTTGATTTAAATTATTGTTGCCGATTGTATACCACTGTAGGTAATATATTAAATATTCAATAAATAAATAACGCGAAATAAAACTGGATTGAATCATTCGATTTCGAAGTGTTAATTTTTTTTTTCTTAGCTCATATAGCTCAGGATTACGATTTCAAATAGTAGGGGCTCATAATATCGAATGTTGTAAAACAAATTTAAAAAATATAACTCTCCTAATTTCAACCGTAAAATAATAAGAAGTCCACCAAAATATTTGTAATTTCCTTAGCTAAGTAAGGATTGACAGTTTCTCTCTCCTGAAAGTGCCTGAACAAAGATTCGGCGCAAAAATTTGTATTGTTTCTATTGAGGCTTAAAGAAGATGTGTACCAAGTTTCAAAACTGTACCAGTTTTTCTTGGTTTGAAACTAAAATATTTTTTACTTGAAAAATTTGGATACTTCTTGAACATTTAATAAATTTGTGCTTGAAATCCTTTTCTTTGTATATAAATATTTTCAAAAATTAAACTATACACATCAAGTTTTACTTCCTCAGTTTTGTAAGTAAAAATTTGTATAAACATTTTAATGGTCTACCAAGAAATTTTATATCATAATTTTGAACCGCACAATTAACTTTTTCAAAAAGGATTTTTACATGTAGAATTAAAATAAAAATCTGTTGAGTATTTTCAACATATAAATTTTGCAGTTTCTAAATGACTGATTTACTTATCTATAGCTTTTTCTATATTCATGAAAACATTCGTCTAATAATTTAAAATTTCTTTCAGCTAATAAAAAAATATCGTGTTATTTATCATTAAGAGCAATATTAACTTCAGAATTTGGTATACCCGTAATTGTTTATCATTCTTCTAAAAAATAAAATATAGGTTTAACCGCAGATGTTTCCAAAACTTGAGTCTCGATTCATTCAATCTGTAAGTTTGATACTGAGGGGCTAACTGGGGATCCCATCGGTGATCAAAACACTTGTTCGAATCATTTTCCGGTAAAACTAAAACGACATTTTAATTTTATATCACTTCATAATTTGTTAATCATTTTTAAAGCTAAGTTTAAAACCACATCGAAACTACATCTAACCAAACTAATATATAATTTGGTGGCAAACTAATATTTTGGGTTTTAACTTCGAAATGATTCGCATTTTTTATTGCCGAAAAATTATGAATACAACAACAATTTAAAACAATTTGAAAACAATTTGATAAATTACTTGTATAATGTTGAATAGGGGGTTATTTTTCCGGTTATTTTCAACATCGCGGGAGCCGAGAATTTTAATGATTCTGTACCGTTGTTCTGTGTATAGTTCTGCGCATCTATTGCCGATGGTTTAAAATTTTCACATGACATTAATTTGTCTTCTCCGCGTGTACATACGGTGTTCTGGAACAAGTTCTGAACACCTGAATTTACCTTCAAGTTCCAATTCGTGGAATTACTTTGGCTTCAAAAACAAAAGTTCGTCCGTCCGGTTGCTTTTTGGGTAGTTTCAATATAGTTTTTTGGGGTGTAGTTCATAGGATGGTTCAAAAAACAAAATATTGTCCTTTACATGTAGCCATCCCTTAAATTTGCCTCACTTTATTGTAAGGGGTTGTCCAATTGAGACATAGGGAAATAAACGCAAATTAAAACTACAAATATTTATTTTTGAAGCAAATTGGGTACTTTATTTTGGTGGGTTTATCGATGCCATTTATGTATCAAAAATGATATCATTTAAACGTTCACTACGGCTGGATTTACAGACGTTGATCCGATGGTCAAAATGTTTTATGATATTTTCCAATAGGGACGTTTCTATGGCATTTGTTTCGGCAATGATGTTGTTTTTTAGGTCTTGCTTTTCAAAAATCCCCTATAAAAAGTAATCTAATGTCGTTAAATCGCATGATCTTGCTGGCCGATTCACATTTCCGCGACGCGAAATTAAGCGATTTTCGAAGAACCTTTGCAATTCGTCGGCATTCTCACGCATAGTATGGCATGCTCTTGAATAACTTTAACACGGTCTTCAATCGAATACGACTCCATAGCGATAAATGGCAAACATTCAACTAACAAAATGAAAACGAAATGAAAAATGAAAACGACAAAACGACGAAGAATGGGCAACCCTTTATTATTACATAGGTAAAATAAGATGAACAACTGATCACTGGAAGTCAGTGCTCAATGGTGTTAAAAATATTGAAAGTTTGAGTAAACTTTTCAGTAAACTGAGTAAATGCTCAGTTCAGTAATAAGCGATGCGATAAGCGACTTTTTCTCTAATTCAGCCTATACTCGTAGAACAGCGGTAATAAATATAAACAAATATATTTTGAAATATCTATGGTTATGGTGTCTCAACCATTTTTGTTGATATAAGGACTATACAAAGACTAATTTCTTATAAATGTATTTTAATGAAAATCAGATGCATATGTAATAAATCAAAACTTTGACTCATTCTGCTGCTAGGAACTGTCGACGTATTGTCTACAGTGCCGCCATTGTCTACATTGTCGACATTGGCTACATGATCGACACCATTTTTTGGATTGTCTACATACATTGTCTACACGGTATGCGGCACAACGCTGATAAAAAAAATGTTAGCGAAAAATTAAAAGTAGACCATAAATATTAAAATCTAAAAAATTTTCAAATGACTTCAAATATTTTTTTCGCTACAAAAAGTTAAATTTACGAATTTAGCATGGTTTATGTCACGTAACATATTGAACCATTAAGGACATGAAAAAATATTGTTCTGCCTAGTTGTTGTGTACATGTGTGTTTTAGCTTGTTTTAGGCTTTTTATGTTTATCTAGGTTGAGAGACTCATCAATGTTATATATTAAATTAATTATTGTGAATTACATAATAACTTTGTGATTGTGAATTGTATTATATCTTGTAATTGTATTGTACAGTAATTTATATTAACAGAATATCATGTATCTTGATCTCTGTCTAGAACACGACGATTAATAAAAATAATGTAAACCAGTAGAGTCAGTCGTGAAATAAGAGTTGAATAAATAACATTATATCGATCGTCACTGATGTTTTATTAAATAATGAAGACACAACATGGCGCAGTTGATAACTAAAATTAATTATAAAAAATACCAATAATAAATTGTTAATCATATGTGAAGTGTTATTACCGTGTGAATGGTATTACTGTTAAATGAGAATAACAATAATCATTATTAAAAATGAATACATAGTTTTAAACCACCGAACCCTTTAATTGTTCAAGGGAATTTGAGTGAAAATTGGCGAAAATTTAAACAACAGTTTAATATATATATGGAGGCATCGGGATACAATGAATTGTCATCTGATAGAAAAGTCGCAATATTTCTCAATGTGGTCGGCGAAGACGCTGTCGATATTTTTAATACCATGAGTTTATCAGATGCGAAGCGGAAAGATCTGAAGGAAATATTGAACGCGTTTCAAACATACTATAATCCACGGAAAAATATTTTATACCAACGATATCTCTTCTATACTCGTGATCAAAACGAAATAGAACAATTCGATCATTTCTTGACTGAGATCAAAAAGTTAGTGAAAGATGGCGAATTTGGCGAACAAGAAAATTCAATTTTACGTGATAGAATTGTACTGGGTCTACGCAATAAATCGTTACAAGAGAAAATTTTGAAGTTAAAAGATGAAGATGTAGAGCTCGAAAAAATTATTGAATACTGCAGAATAACCGAAACCACCGAGTCACAGTTAAAAGTTGTCCAAGGTCGTCCGTCGGCAACAGTTAATACAACAGTACTACATAACCCGGATCAAAGTAGTAAACCTGTCCATTCATCATCATCATCATCTCGAGTTCAATCATCACCTCATGTACACTACGGTACCAGTAAACAAGCTGAATCACCAAGGCGTGGGAATTTTTCATCAATCAGTAAACAGAAATGTCGATACTGTAATTATAATCATTCGTATAATAGATGTCCGGCGTATACCAGATACTGTAGTATTTGTGGAAGAAAAGGTAATTTTGCAACAGTATGCAGCAATTTTAATCATAGAATGGGAAAACATTTCGTAAAGGAAATTATTGAAAATAGGGAAGTAAATTGTGAAAATCAAAACGATAATAATGAATATGTATTAAGTGATGATAACGATTATTTTTTAAATTCACTTTCGGTTTTTTTTGTAGATGGTGATGATAGGGTTGCTGGAATCGAATCAAATGGATGGTATGAAGATTTAAATGTGGAAGGACATATTGTTGGTTTTAAATTAGATTCAGGGGCGGACGTTAATATTATACCATTACACATCTTTAACCAAATGAAAGCTAGTAAGTCAAAACAGCTGAAACCAAATACGTCAAACTTAGAGGCGTATGGAGGATTTACGGTCAAAACTGAGGGACAAGTAGAGTTGTTGATAGATTATTCAGGTAAATTTTATTTAGAGAAATTTCTAATAGTAAACACGAGATCAAAACCAATATTAGGTTTAAAGTCTTGTATAGAACTCGGTTTGATTAAGCGTAAAGTTTGTGCTTTAGGGAACACTGTATCGGCATTTGTACAAGAAAACATTGAATTATTTAGCGGAATAGGAAAATTTCCTCAAAAATATAGTATCCAATTAAAAGACAACGCAATACCTGTAGCTAAGCCTCCAAATCGAATTCCAATTGCATTAAAAGAAAATGTTAAGAAAAAATTAAAAGAATTGTGTGCTGCTCGCATTATAAAAAAGGTTGATGAACCAAGCGAATGGGTTAGTAAGATGGTTGTAGTGGAAAAACCAAATAAAAAACTAAGAATTTGTCTTGATCCACAGGATCTAAATAAGAACTTAGTACCGAACTTTTATCAAATTCCCACTTTGAATGATATCAAATCTAAATTATTTGGCCAAAAATATTTTACAGTAATAGATTTAAAAGACGGATTTTGGCAGATCGAACTTGACGATATCTCGAGCCAGATCTGTACTTTTTCAACACCTTTCGGCTGTTTAAGTTTCTTAGGCTTCCATTTGGGTTAAATATAGCAGCCGAAGTTTTTCAAAGATTTAACTCTAAAATATTCGGTGATCTGCCTGGAGTAGTAGTTTATATCGACGATGTATTGGTTTTTGGAAAATCAAAGGACGAACATAATGAGAATCTAGCAAGGGTATTACAACATGCCAGAGAAGCTGGTATAAGATTCAATCCAAATAAAATACAGCTAGCTGTTGATAAAGTAGAATACTTAGGACACATCTTTTCACATCAAGGTGTATCTCCTCATCCAAATCGCATAAGTGCCATTTTAAATTATGAAATGCCAAAAGATAAAAGGGCTCTTCAACGTTATCTGGGCATGGTTAATTATTTAAGGGATTTTCTACCTCATTTGTCAGATAAAACAGCTCCGTTGCGGGCGCTGCTCAAGAATAACACAGAGTTTTTGTGGTTGCCGAATCACACAGGGGCTATCCTAGAAATTAATCAAATGTTGGTTAAGGCGCCTTTGCTTCAAAATTTTGACCCATCTCAAGATATAAATATTCAATGTGATGCATCAAATATAGGGTTAGGGTGTTGTCTTTTGCAAAATAATAAGCCTGTTTGTTATGCCTCAAAATCTCTAAGTGATGCTGAAAAAAATTATGCATCCATCGAAAAGGAATATCTCGCAGTTCTTTTTGCTTGTCGTAAGTTTCACCACTTCATTTATGGGAGACCAGTTACAGTTTATTCTGATCATCTACCATTAATTGCAATAAATAAAAAGGAAGTGAGTAAAATTTTCTCTCCTCGGCTTCAAAGAATTAAACTCAAATTACTGCGATATAACATTGAAATTAAGCACTTGCCAGGACGGTACATGTATATAGCTGATGCATTATCTCGTGCTTGCCCTGTTACGGATAATGTCGAAGAAGTTGATGAATCTCTAAACGATTTAGTTCATTCTATAAACGTTTCAAAGCGAAGGCTAAATGAGTTTAAAGAAAAAACTAACGAAGATTATGTTTTAAGCAAATTAAAATTTTTAGGTGGCCCAATTCTAAAAACAAAATAATTGATCTTTTGAAATTCTATTACAACAAAAGACAAGATATTAGTATAATTGATGATTTATTATTTTATGAAAACCGTATTATGGTACCTCTTAATCTTAGAGAAACTATCCTAGATCTACTTCATGAAACACATTTAGGTATTACTAAAACCAAAGCCCAGGCCAGATCGTTGTTTTATTGGCCGAACATGGATAAAGATATAGAAGATACTATCATGAAATGTCATATCTGTGAAAAATTTCAACCGAATAATGTGAAAGAACCATTGATTCAGCATGATATTCCTACATTACCTTTTGAAATCATTGGTTGTTCGAAATTGGTTGGGATCGAATTAAAACCGTTGTCATCGAAACAATCATGTTCGGTAATTAAGGCACTTAAAGAAGTGTTTGCGGTACATGGTATTCCATCAAAAGTCATTGCAGATAATATGCCGTTTGCATCATACGAATTCAAAAATTTCAGTGAAACATGGAATTTTGAAATTACAACTTCAAGTCCAAACTACCCACGATCAAATGGCCTTGCCGAAAAGGCTGTTCATATTTGTAAGGCTATGCTTAAAAAATTAACGGAAAGCAGTGAAGGTGATTTAGACTTAATGCTATTAAATTATCGTAATACGCCTGTAGCTGGGTTAAAGTATTCTCCCGCACAAATGCTTAATAGCCGTAGACTTCGCACCAAACTCCCTGTAATTAATGAAATGTTGAAACCTTCACCTTTACAAAATGTACGTGAGCAACTTGTTATTCGCAATCAAAAAATTAAAGAACACTATGATAAAAATACAAGATGTAAAACTAATTCGTTTACAGAGGGTGATCCTGTAATGTATAGAAATGGTCCCAAAGACCATTGGTATCGGGGAAAGGTTATGTCGAGAAATACAGAACCTAGATCATATAACATACTTAATCAAAATAATAACATAGTACGACGAAATACATTTCATATGAGAAAATCGTTCAACAACTCTACCATTCCTCCTGTAGAACCGGATATTGATTATGATTATGTTTTCAACAAAGTAAATCAAAGATATGTTCACACAGAAACTTCACCTAATCCAATATCAACAAACAATAATTCACAGCAACCTTCTTCATAACAACGACTAGTAACTACCAGATATGGCAGGTTAATAAAAAAACCTGATTACTTTAAATCGGATCAATTTTAATACATATTATTATTAATACTTAAATTAAAATTTAAATAAATTCTAGATGAGGGGATATTATATATTAAATTAATTATTGTGAATTACATAATAACTTTGTGATTGTGAATTGTATTATATCTTGTAATTGTATTGTACAGTAATTTATATTAACAGAATATCATGTATCTTGATCTCTGTCTAGAACACGACGATTAATAAAAATAATGTAAACCAGTAGAGTCAGTCGTGAAATAAGAGTTGAATAAATAACATTATATCGATCGTCACTGATGTTTTATTAAATAATGAAGACACAACAATCAACATTCATTTATTTAGCGATAAAACCTTCGAAATTTATTTAAAAATGAAATGTCTATAGGGGATATTAGGGAAGGCGTTTGATTGGATTAAATAATTTAAATAACCATGTTAGTGCTAAAATTTTGTAGAAAAGTAATTAAATTAATTAATTAAAAGTAATTAATGTAATTTTGTAAAAGTATAATTATTTTGTGGTAATAAGATTATATTCAAGCTTAAAGAAATTAAATCATTTGCTAAGCAATTAGATTCTAACATTAATTAAATTTTGACTGCAGAATTTTCAATGAGAATTTTGCAATTTCGTTGGAATAAATAGCCTCTGCTAGCCATGGCTCGAATATTTAATGGTGGTAATCACACGAAAAGATAATTCTCATTAAATTTTACTTATTATCTGAAGAAAATAAAGATAATATCACTTAAATCGATATTAAATTTAATCGTGTACATTTAAATGTTTAATCGGAGTTTTATGACAGAAAATTAACAATAATTACTTAAGTAATTTATATTTTAAAAATTACGATATTCCTAAATTATTATTTATCATTGGCAAAGAGGCGAAAAAACCGAACGAATTTGTCCATGTAGATACAGTCCTAACCAAAATTATTGGTACCTGCTAAATTTTTGATGCAATGTAACGCAAATAACTTTAAAAATGATATAAAATAATAAAATTTTTGAAAACATTAATTTTAATTCAATAAATTTAATTACCCTGCTTTACCATAACTACCACTAAAGGAAAAGAATTATTGATTGCCATCAAAGAAAATGGATGTGAATCCATTTCAACAGGTAAACCAACATATTGGCCAACTGACCCAGGGAAAATACCTGACCTGATCGATTTTTTTATAACCAAAAATATTTCTAATAATTTTATGAAAGTTGAAGAAAGCCAAGATATGAGCTCAGATCACTCTCCAATAGTCCTAACTCTAAGCGAGTATATCATCCAAAAAGGGAATAATCCAGTATTAACCAACAAATATACGAACGGGGAAAGTTTCAAAGTACACCTGGAACAAAGAATACTTTTGAAAGTTCCTTTAAAAACTATGGATCAACTGGACATAGAAGTAGAAAAGTTCATTACAGATATTCAACAATCAGCATGGGAAAGTACTCCAGAAATCAAATCAAGGCTAAAAGGAAATAACTATCCAATAGAAATTAGAAATCTCCTTAGGGATAAACGCAAATCCAGAAAAAAATGGCACCAAACTAGAGGTCCACAGGACAAAAAAAGACTAAATAATCTTACTCAACAATTAACAAGAGAAATTCAGAAATTAAAAAATGAGTCAGTTAATTTCTACTTAAGTAAGTTAACGAATGATAGTAATACGGATTATTCGCTTTGGAAAGCAACTAAAACTCTGAAAAGGCCAATAATGCCGATCCATCCTATCAGGTAAATGGATGGAACATGGGCAAGGAAAAACAAAGAAAAAGCTGAAGGTTTTGCCAATCATCTTGAAAATATATTTCAACCTCATGAATGTCAATTACGAGAAATATTGGATGAAAACATAACACAAATTCTCGAAGATGTCACCCCTACATCGACTACTGAAGTAGCAAATGAAATTAAAAACAATTTAAACTTAAAGAAAGCACCAGGGTTTGACCTGATTACCGGAGAAATAATAAAGCAGCTACCTGGAAAAGCTACGGTAAAGTTAACTAATATCATAAACGCCGCATTTAGGTTAAAATATGTACCCAAACTTTGGAAAGTGGCTGAGGTCATCATGATTCCCAAACCAGGAAAACCGCCACATCTAATAACATCATATAGGCCTATATCGTTGTTGCCGATAATGTCCAAACTCTTTGAAAAGCTACTATTAAAAAGGCTTAAACTAATAACTAAAAAAAATAATCTAATTCCGAATCACCAATTTGGTTTTCGCAGTGAGCACTCAACTATCGATCAAGTGCATAGAATAACCAATATTATTGAGAAGACTTTAGAAGAGAAAAAAGTTTGTTCAGCAGTATTCCTTGATGTAGCGCAGGCCTTTGATAAAGTTTGGCACGAAGGATTAATCTACAAACTCAAATTAATCCTACCGAAACAGTACAGCATAATACTGGAATCATATATAACGGAAAGATATTTCAGGCTTAAGCAAGAAGATGAATATTCAGAGCTTAAGGGAATAAAAGCAGGAGTTCCACAAGGAAGTGTACTTGGGCCACTTCTGTATTTACTATACACCCGAGATGTCCCAATCCCACAAAACAACATGATAGCCACTTTCGCCGATGACACAGCTATCATGGCAGTAGGTGACAACAACTCAGATACAGCAGAGCAATAACAAAACGCCATAGAGCAAGTACACAATTGGACAAAAAAATGGCGCATAAAACTAAATGAAACTAAATCTGTACATGTTGACTTTACGAACAAGAGATTAGTTCATAAACCAGTATATTTAAATAATCAAGAAATACCACATGCAAACACTGCCAAATATCTTGGTATGACATTAGACGCTAAACTTCGCTGGAAAGCTCATGTAAAAAAGAAAAGAGGCGAGTTGGAATTAAAATACAAAAAAATGTATTGGTTACTGGGAAGAAACTCTCATTTATCAATCCCTAATAAACTTCTGCTTTATAAGCAAATATTGAAGCCTGTTTGGACCTATGGTATACAGCTGTGGGGATGTACCAAGCAGAGCAACATGGATATTATCCAACGATTCCAAAACATGGTCCTAAGAAGTATCGTCAACGCACCATGGTTTGTCAGAAATAGCGACATCCACAAAGATCTGGGCATAGAACTCATCAAAACCGAAATTATGAAATTTGCTAGAAGTCATGAACAACGGCTACTTCACCATGTCAACATAGAGGCCAACCAGCTACTGGATAATACGGATTTAGTTAGAAGGCTCAAAAGAGTAAAGCCTTTTGAGTTAGTGTAAATCAGTTAAAATAAATCTTTATCTAGCGCACGACAAAAGCGCGATCAAATCATAAATATCAAAACTAAGGAGTACATCGATGGATGAACCCTTAAATTTCAGTAAAATGTAGTAATTTAAGTTAGAATAAAATTGCTTATTAGTCTTAGACTAGATTGTAATTAAAAAAGAAATAATAAAATTATTTTCAAAAAAAAAAAACCCTGCTTTACATTTCAATCAAAATTTATTTTTAATTTTACCTCTATATAGGAGAAATTACGGTTAATTTAGTTTTTGCCAAAATTGTTTGTATCCACAAGTTTGTTGTCAAAATTATTTGTGCAATATGAAAAAAATCAAAACACTTAAATTTAATATTATTTTTGGCTAATTAAATAATGATATAGTCACTCATGTCAACATCCCGCAAGTGGTTTAAAAATTGTTAACATCACCTAAAATCTTATCCCACTCGGTTTTCTTAACACCCTGTTACAAATTTTGGGTCTTGTTAGATCATGAATATCTTCCACTTTAACTTAAGCGTCCGCAAGTTTAAATCAAACTCCTGCCCTGGCCGAGACAAATAATTATATTCAAGATTTTTGAATAATTTCGTGGCAATAATTCTTCTTATGTAAGGTAGAATTATTGCGCTGAAGAACAAATTGAGGACCAACCAGTTTATCGTCAACTAGGAATGTTACCTCATGAAATAAATCAAAATTAAACTATGGCCTTGAAGACTTGCAGTTTACAGAGCATACACACAGGGCCGTTTTTATACATTTAGGCGCCCTGGGCTAAAAATATTAGGCGGCTTTGTCGAAGCAACAAAAAAGTTGTTTCAGTGCAAAATCATCTTCTGTTTTAAAACAACATTTTTTACAGTGGAGACGATACAATGAATAAAATGTGAACACCGTATGATTTTGAAAATGCGTACTAGCAGAAAAAAAGTTTTTAAATTTGGGATGGTTTACAATGCATAAAATAACTATCGCGACTCGTGCATTCCAAGCGACGAATAGAATAAACTTATTATAATAAAACGGTTGACATTTTCTTTGAAGTGAAAAATGAAATTCAAATAAAAATATAGTAATAGGAATATTTTATTAAAATGTTAAATAAGCCGAAGCTTTTGAATAACAATCATATTTACAAATATTATCGATGTTCAGTTATCAATTTAAACAGACCCTTTTTAAATAAGCCAAGAGAGCTGATGAATTTTAGCTCCAAAGGCAAGCTGTTCCAGGTGATAATTGCATTTATCAATGCTGAATTATTCCTAACATTAGTTCTGTTAACAGGCAAGTTAACATTCTTTGTGCGCAGTGACTGGGAAAAATTTAATTTTTCATGCAAATACAATGGCATGCCCGATTTAACTATACGAAACATAAAAACGGCAGTCCTATAGCAGTAAAATTGAAACAAGTCGCATCCAAGAATTATATCTTTATACTCAGAGATATGATCAAACTTTCTAAGATCATAAATATATCGAGTACAATTATTAAATGTAACCTCAAGTATATGTCTTGAGGAACTATCACATTTGTTATAAATTACATCACAATAGCTGAAAATGGGTACAACCAAGCTTTTAATTAAATAAATTCTTAAGTTAACAGGGCAAAACTTTTTTATCAACCTAAGCGTGTACAAGCTATAATTAATACGCTGGCACAAGGAGCGCACATGGTCGTTCCAAGTAAGATTTGAGTTCAGTATAAGCCCTAAATTGTTTAATGTTGGAACAAATGAGATGATATCACTGTCCAAATAAAGCACAGGTCTAATATTAAGAGAAGTATTTCTAGAAAGAAACAATGCTTTACTTTTACCTGGATTAATTGAAAGTGAATTATTCTTGGCCCATAAAGAAATATTTCTAAGGTCAGAATTAAGTCGCAAAACAATTTCATTCAATTCTGATAAGTTACCACCAATATACAGTTGCAAATCGGCATACAGATGAAACCGACAATTTAGGATTCGCCATGATAGATCATTTATATAAATAGAAAATAACAAAGGACCCAATATGGATCCCTGAGGCACTTCAGCAAGTATCCCCGCAATACAAGAATGATCATCACCACACCTCACAAACTGCTTACGATTACATAAATACGAATGCATCAACATAATAGCAGAATTGGAAAACTTATAATACAAATATAGCTTCTGTAACAACTGGATATGATTAACACAATCAAATGCCTTAGAAAAATCCAAGAGCGCCATCGAATTTCTACTGTCTAAGGTAAACGACAGATCATCAACAATATGTACAAGGGCTGTAGTAGTGCTACAGCCGGATTTGTACCCGGATTGATATTTACAAAGAAAATCAAATTTATTAAGGTGCTCCTGGATCTGCAATTGCATAACTTTTTCCAAGACCTTAGATAGAGCAGACAAAATACTAATTGGACGTATATCACCAATACCAGAAATAACATCCTTTTTAGGTAGTGGTGTGATAGAAGCTATCTTCCATAAATCAGGAAACACAGACTTTGTCAAACATTGATTTATAATGAATGTTATAAGAGGCAGGAACAGATCAATAAATAATTTTAGTACCTTGAAGTCTACCATATCATAAGCTTTCGAATCTGATTTAATTGCACGAATCGCATTCAACACTATAAGTTCATCAACGCAATCAAATACAAAGGCATCATTTTCAGAACTACAGAAATCAATATCAGGTAAAGGCAAAACCCCAGTAGAATCACAAATATTACAAATTCCAGTCAAGATTTGTTCCGCAGAAAATTCAATGGCTGCATCACCTGTAGAGCTTGAAACACCTAGTTTTTTTAAATTATTCCACGTTGTCTTAGAGTTATGAGCATTCTCAAAATAAAATTTTTGTTTAGCTTGATTGATGCCTTTAACAGTTTTATTCCTAAAAAATTTAAAAGCTGTCAAATCAGCATCCAACCCATACAATTTATATTTTTTATGAGCCAAATCCCTACATTTCATTAAATTTAATATATATGAATTTAACCACGGTGCAGTAGGGCATTTATTAATGATACTTTTCCGGGGTATACAAGCTAAATCTAAATGTAAGAAATTTGAATTAAATATATCAAGGATGTCATTCACATCGGAATAGTTGTACATATTAAACCAATCTAACGAAAAGAAATTATTTACAAAATGCTCGTGATTGATAGCTTTATAATCAGGAACAACAGTATAAGAAATTTGATCCCTAGTACGAGAAAACTTATAAGATGCAAAAATCAAATCATGATCAGAAATAGCAGGAACAGCAGCCTGGCCAAATGAAATAATATTATGTCTATCAGGTACGTACAAAATTATCAGATCCAAAAGACTGTTGATCCTAGTGGGTCTATAAGGTAAATAACATAAATTATGCAAATTCAAACAAGCTTCTAGTTGATTATTAACCATCATATTGAAGTTAAAATCACCACAGCAGAAAATCTTTTCATAGCTTATTAGGTATTCAGCAAAAATTGTTTGTAAACTGTTAATATCATTACTACAAGCAGGAGGTGGGTTGTAAATAACCAAAATTAAAATTTTACCAAAACTCCCAGTAAGTTCAGATGCTAGATATTCTACTTTACCCAAAGAACCAGAGAATATTTTTTTAACCTTAAAAGTGGCCCAAAAATAAAGACCAACTCCACCCCAATTATTATTTATTCGATCAGATCGTAGCAGTTTATAATTATTAATTTGAAGCGACTTGTTAGAAATCTTACTACTAAGCAAAGTCTCAGTCAAGGCAAGAAAATCAAATTGATATGTTTGTAAAATAATAGTTATGTCATCAAAATGTTTTACCAAGCTGCGCACATTCAAATGACCAAACTTTAAACAAGAATTGTTATGTACCTGCAAATTATCACCTGGAACAGCTTGATTAGCTTCATCGATTGAGCCTGTATACATATTATAATTATGTAAAAAAATGTTGTCATCTAAACAAGTGGTGTGTCGATTACAGCTGGTATCCGAAATTTCACACGTGGAGTTAGAGATGCCCGAAAATTTTTTTTGTCAAATTTTCTAACCAAAATACCAATTGGCCAAGTAGCAGGATCCAGAGCCTTACCACGCAATTCTTCCTTAAACCCCAATTTGAAGCACACATATTCCAAATCATTCAGATTGTGATTCTTTGGGACTAATTTAGAAATTTTACAGTTATCTGTATCTAAACAAGTTTTTGCCTTAGCCAGGATGTCGTCCTCAGGAGTATTAGAAGCAAATCTTGAAATATGTATCCAAAACATTGGAGTAACCGTTTGTATACCAAAATTATTCGGAACATTTTTAGTACCACAAATAGATTTAGTGACTACGCGCTGTGGAGTTTTAACTCCAACTTCACTAGCATTCATACATTTGCTTGGTAAAAATATGCTCTCTAAAATTGACTAGGTAGGTTGGGCATTTGGTGGCGCTCTATTAATGCGGTGCCCTAAGGCTGCAGCCCTTATAGCCCCATGGTAAAGATGGTCTTGCATACACACAAACGGAATATGAGCAACAGTCAGGAAACGAAATGTGAACGGCATTATAAGATAATCCCATTTAACTATGGTAAACTGTTTTATGCAGGAATTAGTGAGTTTTGTCTTAATTTGATAATATTGGAAATACTTTTATTATTATATAAACATAGAGCATCAATTAGTGTGGACACGCCTGTAAAAACTGAACTATTCAAGGAGAATGTTCAATTTCGTTTTATATCATAAAGTTACTTTCCTGGTTGATGAAAAACTAGTAGGTCCTCAATTTGTTCTTCAGCACGATAATGCTCCCATACATAAGAAGAATCATTACAGTGAAATTATACAAAAATCTTGAATAAAATTATTTGCCTCGGCCAGGGCAGGTTTTCGATTCAAACTTGCAGAGGTTTAAGTTAAAGTGGAAGATATTAATGATATAACAAGGCCAAAAATTTGTAACAGGGTCCCAAAAAAACCGATAGGGATAAGATTCTAGGTGATGTTAACAATAAATTTTTGAACCACGTGCGAGATGTAAAGAAAATCAACAAAAACTGACCATATGCATACAAAACATGAGTGACTATATCATTATTTAATTAGCCAAAAATATTCTTAAATTGAAGTGATTTGATTTTTTCCATATTGCACAAATAATTTTGACAACAAATTTGTGGGTACAAATAATTTTGGCAAAAACTAAATTAACCGTAATTTCTCCTAGAAGTAAAATTAAAAAAAAATGTTGATTGAAATGTAAAGCAGGGTAATTAAATTTATTGAATTAAAATTAATGTTTTCAAAAATTTGTAGAGTTATTTGCGTTACGTTGCATCAAAAATTTAGCAGGGACAAATAATTTTGGTCGGGACTATACACTAAACAAGGAACTAAATAAATTTAATAATTGGTTATGTTTGAACGCTCTCCGAGCATTTTTCGTACGACTGAGAAATTTTGTAGATATATGTACATGGTAATGCAGTTTTGCCATCGTTATATATTGAACGATACGTGGAAGTCGAAAATGTTATGAAAATATCTGAAATGTTGGCACCTTTACATTTATTTATTTACATTCCTTTTCCATTTAAATTTTTCCTATTTTAAATTTTATAAACCCAAAATCTAATGACTGTGCCGACAGTGACTCGCCTTTATCACAAACTAATTTTGGCGTGATCCGTAATTTCATTAAAGTTGTCCCGGTTCGAGGAGAAAATGAGCTTAGTCCAATGTAAGGTATAAAAGAAAGGGGTATGGAGGTCTGAGGATAGAAATTTCTGACTCCGAAATAAGTCAGCTTTAAGAAAGAGAGAATTTAAAAAATGTTGATTGTCCTAAATAATTGTATTCGGTATTAAGTCATTAAACATCATTTTTCATTAAAAATTTTATTATTGACAGCCGATTATGTGAATGTCACTATTTTATATTACCAAATATCAGCCCACCTGCCAATATATAATAAACGAACGAACAACTCAATTTTGGAAAGGTCGACGGCGTGTATTTACCATCCCTAAAGTCGAGATGTATATATGTATATAGTTAAAAACACACATCACATTTTGTTTATAGCGACCGAAATGAAAGTGTTTTCTTTTGATCATCTAAATCCAAACCAAATCTAGTATCTGCGATCACCGCAAGATAAAATTTCTGCAGACACAACATTTTGTGGCGATGTCTACCCAATACATATAAGTTTTTTTTTTTTTTTAATATTAAAATTAATATTTATAGTTTGTGTATCGATTAAAATCATTTTAATATTAAAAAATATTTTTTTATTCTTAAGTGAAAGTTCTGGTAAAAAAACAAAATTGAATATAAATATTTAAATGTTGACAAGTTGTTTGAAAATTAATAGAGAATGTAATTGTTATTTAAAAATATGTATACATACAAAAACCACTAAAATCTTATTTATTTATGTATTAAAACAAACACAGAACAAACATAAATGGAAAATATGACCGAGAAAAATCAATTAAGCTTCCTATTATAGTAATACACAATTATGCTTAGCTGACTTGGTGTTTATACGAATGGTTGATTATGTGATATGTGGAGTATTATGTGTAAAGTTTCTATTTAATTTCAACATATATATTCTTGTAAGTCTGAGCACAAGTCTTGATGCATATGATGAAAAAATGTTTAATTTGCTTTTTAAATTAAAAAAAAAAAAAAAAAAAAAAAAAAAACTTTGTTAATTACAGTTTAAGGACTTACTCGTAAGTCGCATATTCCGGAATTAACTTAAAAACTAATCGATTAATTAACGTTATGTATGTGTTTGCATTGCAACAAACGAGATTAAAAGAATCAATCAATACGGTAATAAATAGTGAAATACATTTTTTCTCTGTTATGTTAATGAGTTGATTATGTTTTGTTGTAGAAAGTGGAAGAATCGTGATAGAATGGTTACAACATAATATTTAGACTACATTTTAGTTGTACAAAAATGTGCTTAACCTTCCAAATTTTAAATTTTTCTTGTTTAAAAGTGACCTGGAAATGAAGGAATATAATAAATTCAAATTACGACAGGTTACAAATTAGGTGTGAATTGAATTTTTACTGTGACTTAAATATTTTAAGCGAAAAAAAAGACTTCCAAGCCGCATTTAAGTACAAGATAACTATATAACGGGTAAGATTATCGTAACAGTATCATACCTGTAAAAAAGTTAACTCTTTGACAATTTAGTAAGAATACACAAAATAATAAGGTACAAAAAGCTATCGTAGGCCCCTTTCAAATAAAAATATTATTTTTTAACAGAGTCCAGCGAATAAGAACAGGACCTGTTGAATTTTGGGGAGAAGAAATTCCAATATTATTTTCAAGAAATTTATTTATTATTTATTTATTTAAATCCTGAAACCAGAGTAAAAAAACAGGAAAAGCCTTTTGGTATGATATTTACCAGTGACAGGCGTTTTTCCTTAACAATAGAAATAAGTATATACACATATGAAAGCGGATTGCTACGAAGGCTAAAGTGGTAACCAAAATTGTACACATTAAACAATACGCTCAAAAATAAAATCAATCGTAGCGTGCTGGAAGAGCCACAATTTCAATGATGACAAAAATTAAGTTTTTCTATTTAAGCACATATATCTCTGAGAAGCTTGTTAAAAATTGTAGGAGCGGTACGAAAATGCAATGTGTTCTTTCGCAAAGTGTAACTTTGACAACTCAAGAAACGATTTCCACATCTCTCAAAATGTACGCTCATGACCTTGAAAACATAAAGATGTTTAAGTGGCAAAATATTACTCGTTTTAAATACCGGCCAAGATGAGTACAATTTATTCTTGAAAAACATCAATCAGAGTATGAACTTTTGAGCAGTAACCAAAGGCCGGACTGACTCGTAGTATGTACCGCCCCAGCAGCAAATACCATAGCGCAATCTGGACTTAATTAAAGCATGATAAACAATTTTTAGAACCGAAAAAGAACAGTTAAAACGCAACAGATACATTTTCCTAATACCAGAATGTAGTGAATTATTTAGGTCAGATATATGACATTTCCAGTCCAAACGGCTATCTACGATTAACCCCAAATATTTAATGTTATTCATGGAATCAATCGTCAAACAATTAGCCAGGCAATTACCACTCTTAGTACAACGACAGTCGTGATAAATTAAGTCTCTATTGAAAGCACGCAACTCATTTAAATTAAACAACCTTGCTTTAGTTTTCGGACTTAATACCAGTTTATGTGCAGCGAACCATTGTGGAATAATTAGAACTATTGTACATAAAAGCCATATTGTCAGCAAAAGCCACCACTTTACCGTTAAAATTTTGAGTGAAAACCGAATTAATATAAATCAATCTGCGGGACACCAGCTTCCAGAACCAATGCTCCACTAATACAAATGCCACAACGAATACTTTGTGAACGATTAACAATAAATGATTTCGGCCAATTATAAACACAACCACGAAAACCGATATTCCACAATTTATTCAAAAGAACGTTATGATCGACCATATCAAATGCTTTTGTAATAACGACAAATAAAGCAGCTAGGATTTAGCAGTTTGATCAGAGCATCTTCAGTCCCTAAATTACATCTAAAACCAAATTGAAACTTACTAAAAAAATTCGATCCATCTAGAAAATTAACCCCCTCGTTTTGAATGTTTTTTCAAAAATTTTTGAGATCATAGAAAGTAAAGAAATTGGTCGATAGTTCGCAATTTGCAAACGATCGCCCTTTTTAAATAGCGGAATTACTGCAGCAACTTTAAGTGGCTCAGGGAAAATGCCTTCAGTGATACTTCGATTAAAGACAATTTTTTTAAATAACCAATTACTAAAACCAAACATGTCTGCAGAGTGTTTATCTTCAAGTGAGTTTATAATGTGAAATATCTCTGTAGATGAACAATGCCGGAAAAAAATCTGCTGCTAGATGATTCATCTAAAATTACAGTAACATCGTTTAATCGCGAGCAGTCGGGAAGCTCCATACGAGCCTTTGATACAACATTGCAAAAATATGAATTAAAACAATTAGCTATATCCCCTGCAGGGGCGAAACGAGTATTATGTTCATCAACTATTTCAAATATATTGTCACTGGAGGTATTCTTATTTAGAATTTCATTAATTAATGACCATTGCTGTTTAACGTTACCGGTAACCTTTTGAAATCGACCCAAATAATACTTTGATTTAACCTCAAATATTTCCTTTTTAATTGTTTTGACATCTGACGAAGAAAGCTTGATAAGTCCAAATGACTGGGATTTTTTTTAAGTTTTCTGCTAAGCTTATTTCTCTTATTGATTTTATAAAGAAGGGAATTGTTCATCCACGGTTTAAGCTTGAAAGTTTTTTTATTCGGTTTACCTACGTATTTACATTGATCAACGTAACTAGAGAGTGTAGTGGTAAACAAATCGAAAGCTGCAGAAATATTGGCTTCAGATAAGACTAGACCTCCAAGGTTCAAGTAATAATAATTGATTCAGACGGTCAAAGTTAATCAGAACTTCAAATCTGTATTAATTTTACTATTAGATTGGTCGTTGTTACTAACCTTAAAAGACAAGTCAACCGTGATACGTAAATCCTCAACTATAAACTCAATTGCAAAATTAGAGCATCGATAGAAAACATGATCAATGCAAGATGAAGAAACACAGGTCGGCACATTTACATCACAGAATAATACATGGCTGGACATTAACAATTTATACTCATCAACTAGTCTAGAGCTGGTCAAAATGTTAATATTGGCATCCCTCATCAGATGCAAATTTTTTGATTTAATTTTAATCAAGAACAAATTAAGCTCAACCAAATATGCGTCAATGTTATAACAATGAAGTCTGTAAATACACACAATAGTTACTTTAGTATTTTCAAAGTAAGTATCAATTACTAAAACATCAGCTGTCTTTAATTTAAGATCATTATGAATTTTGACAATTAAGTTATCAGCCACGAACACAGCAACACCACCAGCTCGCTGTATGTTATTACAATTAGCAAAAAAACTTAAATCCAGCTAATGAATAGTTGCCAATTTCAAAATTATTTATCCATATTTCTGATAATATTATTAATTTAGGTAATTGAGCCAACGACGATTGAATATGACAAACCAAGCTATCAAAGTTTGGCCGCATACTACGAATATATTGAAGTATAATAGCTTAGAAATCATCAACGACATTTCACTCATAAAAAGATAAAAAAATCAAAAACAATAACACAATACGCAGAATGTGTTGAACGGTTCAAGATCAATTCAATATCACCAATTGCATCACACAAAATTAATATCCTATATAAAATAAAGATTTAAATTTAAAATATAAAATGTACAAAAATATAAGAAGGGGAGGGTGTATATAAAGTACCTATAGCCAAGCCCTATTATAGGGGTGGACGGATGGAAGGGGTGTGTAGGACTGATAATATCGCCGAGTCCCCAATACTAATTGCCCCCAAAGCGATACCTTTTATACCCCATAATTTGTAACGTATAATTAACACAGATTAGACTGACATCGGGCAGATTCTCAATCGTCTAGCAAGCTAGCAATTTTCATATGAACCAAACAAAATAAAATTTGGGAAAGAATTAAATTGTAATTAAAATTGGCTTGGTAAAATTAATCTAGTAGTCATATTATTTCCCGTCTTGCGATGAGCCAGATTGTCGAACATTTAGACCAATTTTTTATAGACCAATTTTCACGGAAATCTTTACAATTTATAAGTACCTAAAATTTATTATACAAATTTAATTGAAGCATGTTTTCGAGCGCATGGTGAAACTTTACCTAAATAATCAAGCGAACTTTGAGAAAAAATTTGTCGAACTGTGATTCAATAAGCAGAATCGATCAACATTCGACATTCTCTAAAAGTCTAAGAATTTATTCCGCGGGTCAATTAATATCAGTTTTATAGGTCATTTCAGCGATGATACCTACATAGTTTGTGTTCAATAAATGTATAAACAAGTAAAATTTGATCGAAGTAAATTTCACGAAAGTGAATTATGGAGTTGAATTTCTTTTAAACAAACAATTTAATTGTCTAAAAGGTGTATACAATATATTGTATATGTCTGTACACGCACAGTTTATGTTTGAATAAAAATCGCTTTAATTTAATTTATATTAATCTATAAATATTTGATAAATTTAATATTTATTTAATTTTGTACACTTTATTTTATAATTCACCATCACCATTTAATTATGATACAACAAACCAATTTGTTTTACCACCGCGCAGTGCGCGCGTCCGGCTGTTGCCAAATCCGAGACGAGACTAAAGAAATTAAATTTTATTTTGTTTTTGTATTGTCTCTTTATATGGAAGAGTCAGTAGTTTTATGGTTACATGCGTGCGTTCCCAAATGGTACAACGTTGAGCGGCGTGAAGACGTTGCACTGGTTGTTGGTTGAACTCAGACGTCAACGCATGTAGATGATGCATTTTGGCGGAAAACGCATGAGTGAGCCGCTACAACTTTATCGATTAATATTCAAAGGACGCTTAATTTTAGAAGGAATAAATAAATATAAACCGGCCATCATGCCTTTGGTTCTGATATAGTTGAGCCCGAATTATATGAAAAGGCCTAGTGGAAAACATTGCTTTCCATAATTAATGCCATGAAAAATTAGTTAAAATTAAGAAAAAAGTAATATTGTTAATTACAAGCTAAACACACAACACTAGAAGCTTTTAGCTAAACTCGTTATGCCAATCCGCAGTGTTTCGATAGTATTGGGATTCACAGTTTATAGGGACTATTTTTGAAGCGAAATTCTAACTATTGACCACGGTGAGCGTATTTGAATTGCTGTTTCACCAATTTTTGAGCTTAGATGTTCAAATTATGGTTAGAAAATAATTTGGGAATTGGTTAAAAGGACAGATTAAAATAGTTTTGAGATAGAGATTGCAAATTTGGTTTAAATTCATTTATCGATAATTCCATAAATTTTTTCAAATTCATTCGGTTGAGTTGGTGGTAATGACTCTCTTATTAGTTAAAATGTTTACAACTGAATTTTTTCTTTTGTTTTTGTCGAGTTTATTGGGAAAGATACCCTAAATATAATATAAGTTAAAATTAAAATCAGATTTCGGACGACTTATCGTTTAATCGATTATATTTGAGGTTAATATTGGACCTATAATTTTAATTTGTTGCTTACCTCGGAACATATATATCAAATATTTTAGCTATAAATGTGTTACTCCTCCCTTTTTGGAAATATTTGTATACTACTTACGATTTTTTGAGAGCAAAAGTCTTTAATTACTTAGTCTGGTGCTAAGCTTTTTTACTTAAATTTGTAGCGGCTCACTCATCCATGCTCCGCCACAATGTATCACCTATACATGCGTTGGCGTCTGAGTTCAACCAACAACCAGTGCAACGTCTTCACGCCGCTCAACGTCGTACCATTTGGGAACATACGCATATAACCATAAAACTACTGTCTGTTTATGTGTTTTAAGTTTATTCCCTCTAATGGTTATATGACATATGAGAGACGTAGGCAGAAGTTCAGTCTGATCTCATTAGAAGATAGAAGAACTTTAATTGATGAATACTTTCTTTTTAAAATAGTCAACAATTTATTAGACTCTAGCCAGTTAGCGAGAATCAATTTTTATGCCCCGGCTTACCGTACACGACATCAGCAGTTGTTCCAGCCATCGGCTTTCAGGACAAACCTTGGTGTATCATCATGTCTAAACCGACTTATGTCCAACCATGCTATTTACTTTAATGACTTGGACCTATTCAACTTGTCGCTGTCGGAGTTTAAAGCAAGGTGTTATGCTGCGCTATGTAATATGTAGTTATTATAAGGCATTTTCAGACCTTAGTCGAAACATTAATAGTTTTTTGTCTTAATTTTTCTTTAATTTGTGGTTTCTTTTTTCCTTTTTTATTGTTATTATTGTTATTATTATTATTATTATTATTATTATGTTTTTTTTTTCTGAAGAATACAATCTTTATGTAAACATAGCAGTATTTGTGAGGCAGTATGTAATTGGGTTTTTACCTGTTTGCTGTCCAATAGATAAAATAAATACAGACAATTGCTACAAAGTTATATGACATAGCGTTTCTTTTAAACAAGAGCTAAATTGAGCTTGTTAGATTTGTAATGAGGGTATCGGGACCTATCGTTTTTGCACTTATATTGATCAATGTTATTACGTACTGATGATTTCACTCATTATTCAATGAGAACGATGATTTCAATGACTATTCACATTTCAGGTCCCCCCCCTCCCCCGCAACATTTTTTTGGGCCCCTAAAATGCTTCTTGTCATGAACAAGTAAAGCTTTTAGTGAAAAACTTATTTCTTCCTGTTGTCTAGTCTCGCAATAATTAAAAGTATCTGATTTCGAAAGTACGTGACATGAAATATCTTGCTCTGACGATTTCTTATTTACTCAATGCTCTGACGATTTCTATTTGAAAAATATCAAGAATTTTGAAATAATCTCAAAAATGTCGAATTTTCAAACTATCTTGCATATTCTTGAAAATTCTCGAATATCCGAGTTATCTGTAAGTTTTAAGTTACATAAAATATGTATTTACAAAAATTGTAAATCAGTTTTAAGTTTAATAATTGATTTAAACAAGTTTGGGTTTTAACTTAACTTTTAAAGTTGAGCCTTTTCATATTTGTAGGTTTGTACTAAAATGTTTTATGTATTTGTAAAAAATTGCAAGAAGCTTTTTTAACAAAACCATTTTACTCAGAAACAATATTTTACAAAGGGTGACGGAATTTTGGCTAAAATTTAGAATATTAGTTTTTAAAGTTAATCAATCATCAAAAGCTTTTAGTTCTAAGAGGTTTTCAAACCAAACCATTTAACTACGAAACTTGATATTATATAGTAAAGTGATATTTTCAGATAAATTTAGAATATTTGTTTTTAATGAGCTTTAAGCTTGATAATTAATTCATACTTTTTGGGTTTGAACTTAAAATTTTTGAGCCTTTTAATAATTTCAGGTTTTTAATAAAATATTTTATGAGCACTTATTAGGAATTTGAAAAAATTGTGAAGAGCTTAAGTTTTAAGCGCTTCCACATATTGAAGCTCTTTACACCAATCATTTGACTTCGAAATTTATGATGACGGAATTTCGGTAGGATTTACAATATTTGTAATCAATGTAAATTATTAAGAGCTTTTAGATTTAAGAGCTTTTCAAACCAAACCATTTGGAAAAATTTAGAGTATTGATATTCAATAAGCTTTAATCTTGTGAATTTATTTATACTTTCTCAGTAATTTGTGTGCCTTTCCAAATTCTGTCTTTCGTTAAAATTTTTTATGAGCATAATCATGTACATATTTGCAAAAAATGTCAAGAATTTTTAGTTTTAAGAGCTTTCACGTATCGAAGCTTTTCAACTCTAATCATTTTACTCAGAAATTTGATATTACAAAGGGTATTTTTTGGAAATAAAACAGAATATTTATTCTCAATGTAAATATCCTTTATGCAAACCGTGTTTCCATCGGCCACGTTCAAGTAGATGAAACAGAACGTGATTCATTTGAATAGCATCAAATAAAACGAAACATCTTGCAACTCTATGCTTTGACGAGTTCTAAGTATATCGATAAAGCATCACAAATTTTGAATATAATTTGAAAAATATCAAGAATTTAAAATTTTCAAAGTATCCTCAGCATTCTTGAAAGTTCTCAAATATCAAATTATCCGTAAGTAACTAAAACCACAGAAAATCCTATGAATGCTAATCACCCTCATGTACAAAGTAAACAACCTGGACATTCTTGAATAATTTCGAATAATCTACAGGAAAACGGAGAAATATCGAAATTTTCGAATAATTTCAAAAATCTTTTAAATATCACCATTTAGATTTATATGTGTAACTCTGTAAATTCTTACAACTCAAAGCTAATCAAAGAAAATTGCCTTAAAAAATTCGAATAAATTCGAAAATCTTTAAAAATCTCAAATAATTCAAGGAATGTCGAAAAACTTGACAAATTTGAAAACTCTCTATATTATATGAATGTCAATGGATCTCGAAAAATTTCAATAATACCGAAAAATCTGGATATTAATGAATAATATCGGAAAATTCGTGTAAATATGGAATTATTGGTCAAGTAAATTAATGTTGCTAATACTATTAAGCAAGTTAAGGCTATAGGCTAGGGCTAGGCCAACAATCGTATTCTTCGAATAGGCTCTAAAATTCCCCGAATAACATCGAACTATCAAATACACCCTACTACAATCTCAAATATACTCGAATAATCTCGACCTGACTGTTTCGTCACACCAATTCAATCTCCAACATCACGCATCTCATTTCCATGATAAACTCCAAAAATCGCGAGAAATTTTAAAAAGTGATCAAAAGATGAAATCTGAGACAAGCGGATATGAAAACGAGAAGCGAGAATTTCCAAAATCAGGATAACCCTAAATAGTTAAGGAGAACCCGTAATAAAATAGTTTTTCAAAATAAACCTGTAAATTTCATTTTTATTTACAATTTACTGGTAATCAAAAGATCCGCTAAGTTGAATGAACGCTAATTGATTATAGAGACTGACTGGTTTGGCTCAAGTGAGGGGCACAAGAATTTATTTACAGTTATTTTTATGTATTTTTCCAGTTTCTTCTTGATTTGTATGAACATCACAATGATGTATCGCAAGCTACTAACACTAATACCGTTAAGTAACCTCCCTTTTTCAAATCAAATTCAACCTTTTCTAATCAAAACTTGATTTGTAAAAGTTAAGTTTGTTTGGTTAAAGGCTCAATTTGATTGTAAAAGGTTGAATTTTAAATGCAAAAGTGGTAAACTTGGAGTTACGCAAAACGTATAGTACAAATAAATCAACAGAGTAAACACCAAAATCGTTGTCTTTCAGAGGTTTGATACTTAGCTTAGAAATATTCACAGACCCTAAAAGAACGAGGTCGAAAAGCAACGGAAAGAGAAGATGAAGCCCCGAACAACACTTTAAGACATCGGCTGTTTGAAAACGAAAGATAAGTTTTCCGAAACATCATGGACGGCAAGGTTTACGGAGATGGGAACGTTCGACCAGTATTTAGAATTATCTATATCATGAAAAATGTGAAAGTCCTGATTCCTTCGTAAACATGCCGGTGTCAATCAATAAAACTTATAGGCAGATGATAACCATCCATTAGCAGCCTGTCTTCTGAAACGCTGTGCATTGGTTCTCAAAAAACTAAGGCTATCCCACTGATGAAGCACGACATTTACAGGCCCTAGGCACAGGCCTAATGTGCCTATAGGCTTAATCCGACCATCGAAATATAATATGGTAAAATGAAGCTCAAAGCCAATAAAGCTTGCATTTTTGGAGCGAACTTTTCGTTTTGACCATATTTCGAAATGAAGCCCATGCGTCTTGAATTCTTTGGTATATAATTTGGCCCAGATGAAAATAGCATCCTTGAGTTTTAATGTAATGACAATTATTCTTTAAACTGTTTATTGCAGGTTTTTGTATTGCATAATCGGTAAGCATTTGGAAAATTTTATCGTAAATTTGTTCACTCTTCGCTGAGCAAAGGACGAATGCATAAGGAAATACATAACTGTTTGAAAGAATATGGTACTATTTTGAAACTTCCATCCAGCATCCAATATTTAGCGCATTTTAAAGATCTAACAAACTTCAGTGTCCTTACTAAAATGATGCGTTGGTCATCAAAAACTACAACATGTTCATTCTGCTCTTTGATGAAACTGTCATCTAGCACAAAATTTAGCTGTTAAAATTTTTAAAGCTATTCACTAATTATTCATTGGATGACCCTGGTAAAGTTAGCCGATAGTAAAAAGTCGATAATGCAGATTACGTTATTAACATTCCAGACGAAATAAAATATTTAGTGGTTATCAGTCGAAATTAAGCGCTGTACATGAATTGCAATAATAGCTTTCGCTGGAAAAATATCAATTCAAGTTTCCCGTGGGGAATCTCTGAAAATACGATTTTCTAACTTGAATTGAATTTTTTTTCTGCATCAGCTACTGATGAGTCACAACAATGCGATCTCAAGACATAACACTCTAGAGACTGATATATACCAATTTTTTAATGAATTTTGGAAAATCGTATTTTTCTAGATTTTATACGGAAACTTTTTACTGATTTATTTTCCTTGGAACAGCTATTGACATAATACTGTAGAGGCTGATTTTATACCAATATTAAATATTTTTTGGGTTTCGCGAATTTTTTACAATTTTCTACGAGGAATTGGAGGCATGTTTTGCTACCTTAAAATATTTACTAGCCTTCAATGCTATCTGTGCATCCATTGTAATTTTTGTCTAAACACTATCGACTTATTACGACTTAAGTTTTTATTTTCGGCAGGGATAACACAATCTGCATTACCGATTTTTCACTTTCGGTTAGAAACTTTCGGCTAACTTTTACACTATTACTGAATGATGAATGGAGACTAATGAGTGATAAGTGAAACTAGTGATTAACGAGGAAATCATTCATCAGGTAATAAAAAGTGAATATTGAGTGTATAATATAAGCGTTATTACAATCGTTAATAGGGAACTGGTTGTGAAACAGCTTTCTTCGTCCGAAGAACCTTAGTTTTCTAGTTATTATTGAAAGTTTTAAATACACTTTTTTGAGACTTGTAAGTATTCTACGTCAAAAAAAAATAACAGATTAGAATTTCCACTTATTTACCGATTTTTCGACAACATATAGCTATATACCATAGGTGGCCAAGCCAAATTAGTATTTTTGACAAATTTTGATAATAAATAGAGCAATAAAACACCGATTAGAAAAAAAAAGGTCAACTGGACAACGCGGCATTTATTTATGTATCCAGAGACAGAGAATATATCACTTGGAAGCCACTTTGCATTCGACTATTTGTAATTGTTCATCGTGAATTATGTATTTTATTCCACTAACACTGCAATCAAACAGTTTAAATAGTCCACTCTCTACTATAATTCCGTTAACGATAGACGATCAACCAAATCTTGATTCATAATTTCTTAGTCCCGATGCAGATCCAGAATATTTACTGCCAGCTACCGATAATGGTCGGATCGATCTTGTGTGAAAATACATTTTTCTTGGCATAACTCACAGAAAACAAACAGTTAAAGTCGGTTGCGGTGATAATTGTGATGATCCGTTTGGATTAGAACAGCGGCATATGGGAGCTTCTTAAATTAAGTTCAAAGATTAAATTCAAAATCAAAAGTTGAATTTTTCACAGAGAATAAACGAACTAAAAATGTAAACTATCACAGAAGGCATATCTAACGTTTTTTAAAATCCAAAAGGGTAAAAATGTGTCTAGCGTTTTTCACTAACACCTTGAACATTAATAAAACCCGGATTTACTATGATTTTGATAATTAGCTGGATAATAAAACCACAACATCGAAATCACCTGCAAAAGGAAGGCACACAAAAAATAAACCACAAGATGACCGACTAAACGGCATTGTAAGTCATATAAACGGTTTTGCTAATAAGTTTAAGAATAATATAAGAAGAAAACCTTTATTGCAGTGATTACGATGACCCAGTAAAATTTTAGGCTTACAAATATATTTTTGATAATCAAATGTAAGAAGCATAAAACAAAGGAGCACAATGCAGTCATCACAGTCCAGATGAAGAAAGCTAATTTATGCAATGTGCCCAAAATAAATTACCTGCTAAAGAAGAAGAAAAGGATACAAAAATATTTTTGCTTTGCCTAAAGCTAACGTGAACTGCTTTTATTATAAACGAAAGCACTAAAGCCTGGCACTTATCCACGTGAATTATTCTCATTAAATTTTTAAAATAATTTTAATGCTTTTTCGAAATTTAGAATTAGTTTTGAAAGTAAATGAACATGGTCCGGTTCAGAGATTTTTTCATACTTTTGTCGAATCAAAACAAAATTCTGTCTTGGGTTAACCCTAATCAATGGTAAATTTTTCCAAATTTTATTCTGCATTTAATTTGGATAACAACAGTAATTGTTAAAGAAAAAAATTATTTACCTTTAATTTTCAGCGTTTTATGCAAAACACATACACAAACAGGGTCACAAGCACATTAGATCACTAATTGTATCTCTTCTCGAAGTTTGTAATAATTATTCCAGCTGTAATAATTATGACATTATTTTGTATGCAACCAAATTATTACAGCCACTATGTGTTGTAAATTTGACATTTCTGTAATAATATTCATAAACAAAAGAGTGCAATAACAATAATTAAGCCGTATTACGCTAATTTATTTCTAAAAAAAATAGTACAAATAAAACTTATTACAAAATATGTGAGAGAAAATTATTTCACTCCTGTCAAAATTATTACAAAACCAAAATTATTACAAACTTCGAACACGTCCCAAATATTATATCTCACTTTAATTTTTTAAGTTTCTTATTGTATCACCTTAAAAACTTTTACTTCTGAACTTTAAAACTTTTGTAACTTCGTAATTTTTAATTATTTTATCTTTAAAAGTACAATTGCGACTGATTTATGTGCTATCGATTCAATAAAACATGTTTACTACTTTTTTAATTTAATTTCGTACGGTAAATTATGGACTATGAGTACAGTGGGGCCCAAAAGATATTTTCATAAAATTATACGAGTGAGAGTACAGTAGATTAGATAAGCAAATATAATTCAAAATTGCTCGACTTTAGAAAACTGAAGGTGTGCTATTCGATACTCATATTTTGATCGTTTATGTATATTGGGTGATTTCAATTTACCAAATGTTAATTGGCTTCGAGTTGATGATTTTTTAACTCCGTTGAACTTGAATGCTAATTATGATAACTTCATGGCCGGATTACTTTCAATGGGTCTCAAACAATGTATGGACGACAAGAACAAGTGTGGGAATGTTTTGGATCTGGTATTTTTGCCGTTGGATCAAGAAGTTATTGTCGAGACGTGTGACGATTTTACGATTGTGACGATACCACTTTCCAATAAAAGTGTCACTGTCTTTCGATGTATGTGAAATTTTAAAGGATGAGTTATTTGTTGAAAATTTTAATTATAAAATTGGGAACTACGATTCCTTTAATGCTTTTCTTGATAATTATGATTGGAGTGCATTTGAGGATAATGATCATTTAAAGGAAGTACTGGATGAATTTTATAATGTTCTAAATGTAGGAATGGTGAAATTTATTCCTAAATTTAAAACTACGCGTCAGTTGAAGGAACCGTGGTATAATAAACAGCTTATTAATCTGAAAAACCGTAAAGACAAGGCTCATAAGAGATTTCAACTTTTCCCTACTCCTGATAGGTACGCTGTATTTCAATCCTTGAGAAATGAATTAAGAATTTTGAATACATTTCTTTACAACAATTACATTTTGGAGATCGAATCGAACATAAAGGATAGACCTGATAGCTTCTGGAGATTCGTTGATTCTAAAAGAAAAACTAAGGAATATCCGTCTACTATGTTTTTGGACGATCGTTTGGGTCATAATTTGGAAGATAATTGTAACTTGTTCGCTGACTTTTTTGAGAGTGTTTATCTAAAGAAACCGTTCAGATTCGATATCGAGCTATTGTTCAGTGGCTAATATAAATTATTCCTTGCAATTGGAACTTGATACTGTTTTGAATGGTCTACTTTCGCTTGACATCAATCAAAGTGCAGGGTTCGATTTCATCCCTCCCTTGGTTCTTAGAATGACAACACAAGCTGTCGCTTTTCCAATCACAGTTCTTTTTAACAAAAGCCTTCGACAAGGATACTTCCCGAACTTTTGGAAATACTCTTTAATTAAACCAATATTTACGTCAGGTTCCAGAAGTGATATTACTAATTATCGAGCCATCAGTATTTTATCCGTTTTGCCGAAGCTTTTTGTAAAATTAGTCAAAGATTTTATTTTTTTTTATACTCGTAGGTTTATTTCTTCTAAGCAAACATGGATTCCTTCCAGGCAGATCAACTGTCCCGAATTTGTTTTTACTGACCAATTATATTTCAACGGCTTTTAAATTGGGGATGGATGTACAGGTTGTTTATTCAGATTTTAGCAAGGCCTTTGACAAAATTGATCACAAACTACTATTCCTTAAATTGGAGTCTTTCGATTGTAATAGTTTACCTAGTAGGTGGATCAAGTCGTACTTAGATGGCAGAACTCAAGTCGTTAAGATAGGGAATTACATGTATAGATGGATTTATGTTACGTCAGGGGTTCCCCAGGGAAGCCATTTGGGTCCCATTTTATTCATTCTTTTTATTAATGATGTGATTAACTGTATTATGTATTCTGAGATTCTTATATATGCTGACGATATTAAAATTTTTAAAACTATTTCGATTATTCGGGATGCAGAGGAGCTACAGTCGGATTTTCCCGTAGAAGGAATGTTTTGAACTTTGACTACGAATTTTTTCTCAAAGACCATAGAATTGAGATAGTGAACACTTTCAAAGATTTGGGTATCACATTCGCTTCTAATTTATCCTTCCAAATTCGTATACAGGGCATTGTTTCTAAGGCGTTTTCCATGTTAAGGTTTGTTAAAAGATTCTCCAAAGACTTCGGGGATCCTTATGCGATTAGAATCTTGTACATTACGTTGGTGCGCTCGCAATTAGATTATGGCGTAGTTATTTGGGACCCATTTTATCAGGATTCTTATGATCATATAGAAAGGGTCAAAGCCAGTTCTTAAAATATGCCTTGCGTAGATTACCTAGGGACAATAATCTTCCTAATTATATTCTTTCTCCTTATAAGGGACGATGTAAACTATTAAAATTGGAACCTCTCTTTATTCGTAGAACTGTGACGTGTGCCACTTTTGTCCGTGATCTCCTCGTTTGTAGAATTGATTGTAATGGGATTCTCGATTTATTTTCTATTTACGTTCCAACATATATGTTACGATCGAGTGGGGAGTTTATTCTTAAATTACCAATACGGAGGAGTAAATTAGCTATGACTGAACCTGTTTATAATGTCTCGGTTGCTTTTAATAAAGTACGGTCGATTTTTGATTTTAATTTGTCAAGAGATGCATTTAAGGTTTTGATGTCAGATTTTCTTTCTAATTTTTGGTAAAGTTTTTTTTTTTTTTTTTGTAATGTAATGTAGAATATTTTAAAATTGTAACCAGATTTTTTTTAAAGCTGGTAAATAAATAATAAATAAATAAATATTTATTATCAAAATTCGTCAAAAATACTCATTTGGCTTGGCCACCACTGCTATATACCATACAAATATCAATATGATTTTTTTCGGATTTTTAGGGACGAGATATATTAATAATAATGACATTCACATAATTTTTCGAATGATTAATCAGAAAAAATAAAGAGGCCTATTATTCATAATATCGTTGTCTCAGTATTTAAGTGATACAAACGGATTTTTGTATTTTTTGAGTTAGAACTGCCATTTTACAATAAAATGTAGACTGGATCTTCAAATCAGTTTCCAACGTAGTTACTATACCACTTCGTCAGTCCGGTATTTAAGTAATACAAATGAATTTTAGTCAATTTGCAGTTAGGACTGTCACATTACAAAATGATCAGAATGCGTTTGTGAGGTGACGATATATCTACCTAAAAAGTAGAAATTTCAATAACCCCCTCCCTTGTGTTTGGGGTAAAGTACGGGCGGGTATTAATATTTTTACATTTTTGGTAGATATATTTTAAATTATTGGCCTTTGTAAGGACTCTTTAGGGACTCTTTTAATATAATTAGAGATAACGGGAAGGTTTTTGAACGTTGCGTCTGTTTGATTACCTCTTGGAATTGAATAACAAACCTTTGGTTTTTGGTATCAAAGATCCTTCATTAATTTTAGAAACTTGTTCATTGATAATCGGATTCGATTCAGTTCTGTGTTCTATGTTACCTACATTAGACGGTGTGACTTGCGGTACCCTAAATCGATTTATTTCGGTCTCACTCAATGGCAAAATAACAGTTAACCCAGTATAAGTTTTCGTAGTTGCGACCGACTCTGGTGGTAAATTCGTATGCCTTACCTCGGATTGTGATTCGACATTAACATTGTTATCATTCACACCAGCTTTAGGTAATCCCAATGAGATGATATTTTCTTTAGAAGAACGGGTAACTGAGATTTGACCTCTTGATTTGGTCTAGCACGAGATCGAATTGGATGGAGTGGGTTATCATCTTCTGAACCGATATATGCTGAAAGTTGGACTACGTGATATGTACCTACAAATTGTGATTCCATACTTTTAATTTCGTATGTGGAACTAGAGATAACTCGTTTAACTAAATACGGCCCATCCCTACGGGGAGCAAACTTAGAGGTGAAACCTTTATTGGTATCACTTAACATATGAGTTTTTATTAAAACCTTATCGCCAACTTTAAAAGATCGATGTGTTCGAGTTTTATTCGCATAAATTTTCCTATGATCCTGTTTCTGTTCTGAAACTTCTCTTACCCTTTTCATTATATCATTCATTTGTAAGAGATATGGAGTGATTTGAGGCACAAAATTTTCATTTTGTACTACCACTCTAAAATCATGATTAATATCCACAATATTATGAAGGTCTCGCCCGAAACTTAAATATGCAGGCGTTAATCCAGAAGATTCGCATCTGGTGGAGTTCATCGCGAAGCGGATAGACGGTAGGAAGTCGACCCACGATCGGTGATCTTCTTTAACTAAAATGGCTAATTGGGTTTTAAGATCCCTATTCCGTCTTTCAACTGGATTAGCAGCTGGATGATACAGTGGTGTTAATGATTGTTTAATCCCAAAGCAATATGAAACATGTTGCATGACTGCACTTACAAAGTGAACGCCATTATCAGATATCACACGTTTTGGCAGTCCAAATCGAAGGAAAAATTCGTTTATCGGAATTTTTGAACAAATTTCAGCAGTTGCCTGCTTCAAAGGGTACAGTTCAACCCATCTGGTTGCTGTATCTTCGACAATAAAAATCCATTTGTATTCATTGGCGGATTCGACTAATGACCCAAATAAATCGATTGCAAGGACCTCAAATCTCTGTTCTAATATAGGAGTTTTGAGCAATCCTGCTGATTTCAAATTGGTTACTTTATATTTTTGACAATCTACACATGCTTTGATATATTCCGTAATATATCTGCGCATTCCCGACCAATAATATTTATTGCATATTTTTGCAATGGTTCTCTCAACACCATAGTGTCCGGCTGTACGAGAATCATGAAAAGCCTTTAAGATTTCTTTTCGGGACTTTTCCGGAATCACTAATTGAGGCTGTTCGCTTTCTTCATCGGGAACAAAACGATAGAGTATACCGGATTCCATTAGGTAACCCCGATTGGTCCAATTAGTAAGATAAGCGTGATCTGGAGTTTTAAAGCACTTTATGATTTTTACTAGATCCTCATCCTCAAGTTGAGCTTGTCGCATATTATGGAGACCCTCGTTAGGGAGGTCGATTTGTATTGAGCATACTCCACATATAGATTCATCATTACATGGTGGCTGGGACAAAGTGTCCGCGACTAAAGTGTCCAACCACGACCTCAGCTCCATCCAAATAACCCCGAAATTTAATTAAAGCCCATACAACAGCTAGAGCTTCTCTTTCAATCGTACTATAATTCCGCTCTGTTGGAGTGAGTAACCTGCTAGCATACTCAATCGGACGTTCATCGTCTCCTTTACCCTGTAAGAGGACCCCCCCCCCCCTAGGGCATAGTTGCTCGCATCCGCGCGCAATGTATAGGGTTTTGATTCGTCAGCCTGTCGTAAAATTGGAGCGGATATCAACAACAATTTCAATTGCTCGTAAGCGGTTTTATGAACAGTATTCCATGCCCATTTAGATTTTTTCTTTGTTAAATCGCTTAATGGCCGTGCTATAGCTGAAAAATTGGGTACAAACTTCCGGTACCATGAACAAGTTTGTAGGAATGTTTTGAGATGTCGGACATTCCTAGGTTCCTCCATTTTTGAAATACCTTCAATTTTCTCGAGATTGGTTTGAATACCATTTTGGGTTATAAAATGTCCCAAAAATTTGATATTGTTCCGGAAAAATATACACTTGCTCCTATTGGCCTTCAAATTAAATTGATTGAAGCGTTCGAAGACTAACTTAAGATCAATCAAATGTTCTTCAAATGTTTCGAAGAGAAGAATTAGATCATCGAGATATGCAAACATTATTATATTTGCAAGGCCCGCTCTAAATCGATCGATTAACCTTTGAAAAATTGCCGGGGCATTTTTAAGCCCAAAAGGCATTCCTTTAAATCGATATAAGCCAAACGGCCAAATGAATGCGGTTTTATCACGATCTTGTATTCGTACTGGAACTTGCTAATATCCTGAACGCAAATCGATGGTAGTCATATACAATGTTTTCTTAGCGAGATAAAGTATGTATTTCGTCTATTCGCGGCATAGGATATTTATCGGATGTAGTAAAAGAATTTAATTTTTGATAGTCAATGCAAACGCGATACGTTTTATCGGGTTTCGGGACAAGCACTACCGGTGCTGCCCAAGGAGACTCTTGGCAACCGGATATATACTTGTCTTATGAGATTGCTGTATGGAACTTTCATGTTCATATTGCAATTTATATGATTCTTGTGAATCAAAAAATTTCCATTCGTGTTTTGCAAAATCTAAAATCAACCCTGAACGAATAATAAAATATATGCCGAGAAGCGTTTATTCTGGGCGTGAATTTGGCAATGATATGAATTTGGTAGGTATTGTTTTCCCACAGAGAACCACATCCACAATACACATTAGAACATTTTCTATTTTCTGTGTACCATCAGCTAATTTTATGGTTATTGATTGTTGTTCAAAATTAATTTTATTATCTTGAAAATGTTTATATAACACTTGACTTGCAATGGTTATTTTAGCAGCCGTGTCAATTAAAGCATTAGTATCACAGGTAGTAACACAGGTCTAGATTGAGGATTTGCTTTTCCGTTTGATGATATGGAATACATATCAATAGGAGCAACTGAATATGCGAGACAAGAGGGAGGTAATTGTGCGAAAAGAGCTCGGATTTTACTTATGAACAAATCGGTTTTCATATTTTCCTGTTGAGAATGAGATAAGATTTCTTTATAAATTTGATATGATGGTTTCTTTCTCGAATACGTTATTAAAATCAAGTCGACAGCATCTTTAAATGTATTTACGGTGTCTTTAATACCTTTCCACCAAATAGCGGCATCATCAACAAGCAACACTGAAACACCCCTAACCGCATTTTCGTCTAAAATATTGACACAATGCTTGAAAATTTGGATTGCATCCTCAAAAGTTTCTACACTAGACTTGGGTTTCCCATCGAAACGAGCTTTACCAGAGCCTTCTAGAGTATAGAGCCATAATCTTAATGACGTATTTGTTAGAAGCTTTTTTAGTGGTATAACTTTTCACTGATTTCCATAGGAATCCATAGTAAAAATGGTGTTTTTTAGCTTCAAGTTTTTCAATGAAAAAAGCAAAAACGTCATAAAATGTTTATATAAAAGTTTTCTACATATCTTTAAGAACAATATACAAGAAGGCCATATTGGTATTAAGTAAATATTGGTTGCAGAAATATTAAAATTAAATTATTTCTAAAATATATTGTTCGAACTTTCATTTTGAAAAATACATCAAAGTTGGCTCTGACAAATTAAAATAAGACTTGCTAAATTTATCTTTAGTTTTACCAGTGCACGTAAGATGTCTTAAATGTTAACAGAAAAATACGAAAAAAAGTTATCTAATCACAAAATTATCACACGTTCCTATATTTTGAGAATTTGTTTTGCTTTTCCTACAATTTTTGAACTTGAAATTTCCCCAGGTGGTAATTTTTGGTACGATTTTTCCAAATTTGTACGGCCATCACTGCCATCTATGTAATGTATATTGACTTAATGACCAAACAAATCGTAGTAAGCTTTTATTTCAATTTGACCAGAATGCTGTTGTTATGAATTTTTTTAATATTTTGATATAAATAAATCAATTATTACAAAAAAAATGAAAACGATTTACTTAAACGATATTCATATATATTGTAATTCAAACATTTATGAAAATATTTCAGAAATCATAATTAAGAATTTGTAACGTTTTCATTTAAAAATTTGTCTTAGGAAAAAAAGTGATTTCCCATATGTTTTGTGTGTTTTACTATGAAAAGTTTCGTTTTTTCCTCGTTTCTAATTCCCTTATAAAAGCTCAGATTTTTTGGTTATGGCTCTATAAAATACAGGGTGCTCTGGCTTTACACGATGCAAAATTTCCCGAAATGTGGGAGACTGTATTTCACACTTTTTACTACACGTACTTCCTACCTGGTTTACATTTTTGATAGTATTCATCAACTCCTGAAATTGTTCCTGTGGCATAACCACGTTTGTTGTCATTGCTATAGTTGCCTTTGTTGTAATACTTCGCGTAGCTGTTGAATTTTTCCGGATTCTCTTTTGTCCTGGTTTAGACGGATGAGTAGTTTGATTTTTGATGTTGCTTCTTGTAACAACCATCCAGTCGAAGTTTATTAAAATGACATCTACATATAAACGGTTGTGTTGTGTCTGATGAAGCTGGATATAGTTTCGATCTTGAAGCCAAACAGCGGTTATATTTATAACTGAGAACTTTAAAGCGTTTATAAATATGTAACTGGATCGATTGATGAGCTTTTCCAGAAAATTCAATTGAAAGGAATTTCGTTGTTTAATTTTACATAACCTTCAACCACGTGATGTCGACGATAAGCGTTTTAAAGCAACAATGTGTTGTATTTTTTTTTTTTAAATTTTTATTTAATTGACGACACTTTTAATTATTTCATTACTTGGATCAATTTTCATTACGATGAAATTTTTGATTTCGTGCACCACTAGTTGAGCGCCAGTGTAAGGACTCTTTAGGGTATTACACGTTATTTGTTCGTTGTTCTACACGAAAATCTAATTTCATCCTTTTGTTTTACAATATATACTACTTTTTATTTTTTCTGATTAACGAATCGAAAAATTTTGGTTATGCCATTATTGTTGTAACTCCGTAATCCGAGTTACACTTAATAAAACACTTAAATATATATTTAAATAATATCTATTTCTTTATTCACTTCTTGTTCTTTCTCTTGTCGTAGCGTTTACTCTTCTAAACTCCTCCCGTCCATTCTCTGACATATTCCCAATCCTTATATCTAAAATCCCGCCGCTTAATGTACATCTAAATTCACGCCGATTAATGTGCTGACTTCACCACACTCTTCCCCTGCTAAAATATTGCATCGGCTAATATCGACTAATGTCGAAATCATCAAAGCGACTAGGCATCTTCCCAGCGGTAGTTCGTGTTGAACGGCGGGGCTGCACCTCCGGCTGATTATCATCATTTTGACTGCCTTCATTGACATAGATGGCTTCGTTAGTATGTCTGGCGTTGAATGGTTCACGTGCTTGTTGTAGCTGGGGCAAGATCATCGGCTCGACAACCTCCTGTAATGGCGTGACCTCGAACATGTCCATCAACAAACTATCATTGCCGGATTCGGCGTACCGGAACTTCAGTTGATTGCTGTGAGCCCGCACGCGGCGCTCGTTTGGCGGTTCAAGCTGTACCACATAGTTGACAGCTCCTTCGCGGCGCTCGATCTTCCCTGGCAGCCATACAAAATTACTGTTGCGAAGCATGGACTTGAAATAAATGATATCACCTACATTGAACTCCTTCCACTTTGCCCCGTGATGGTCATTGAATTGTTGCCATCCATTCTCGTGTTACGCACATTGCATCGGTTTACGGAGGGCTTGATAAGATCCAACTTAGTCTTCATATCATGACCATACATTAGCTTGTATGGAGACTTCATCCCCAGTGCACACGAAGGCGTGTAGCGATAGCACCACAGAAATCTCCGCAAGATTCCGTCGACATTCCCTTCCTCCTTCAATTTCTCAAGTCCCGTCTTGAGCAGCTCAACAAAACGCTCGGCACGGCCATTTGACTGTGGATTGTATGGTGCCGTGGTAATGTGATCGATGCCGTTCTCAGCACACATCTTCTTAAAGCAGTCGGATTTAAACTGAGGGCCGTTGTCGCTAACGATGATATCGCACAATCCATGGCGGGCGAATGTTTCCATCAAGTTTTCAACGGTCTTCTCAGATGTTGTACTGTTCATCTTGAAAACCTCCGGCCAGTTGCTAAATGCATCAACGATGACCAGATAGTACAACCCATTGACGGGGCCGGCGTAATCAATGTGAATCCGTGACCAAGGACCCTTCGGCATTGGCCATGCTTGCAACGTGCATTTCCTGGGTGACTTCGAATTGATCTCGCAAATACCACATCTTTTTACATGTGACTCGATGTCGCTGTCAATGCCTGGCCAGTAAACTATGCTTCGCGCTAACAGCTTCATACGTACTGTCCCTGGATGACCCGCATGTAGTTCCTCGAGAATAGGCTTACGCAATGGAAACGGCATCACAATCCGTTCGCCATAAAAAATACACTCTTCAATCACTGAAAGTGATGTTCGGAGTGCGAAATACTCTGCCGCCTCTTTATTTTTGACCTGATTTTTCCTTCCAGGCCAGCCCTGCTTGATGAGATAAGCCACTTCTTTCAGGACCTCGGACTTTGCAGACTCCACTTGGATTGTTTTGAAGATAACCGGTAACGATTTTGCTGATTCGATGGCAAAACACTCTGCATGAGTGTCAATTCGAATGGTTGCGATAACAGTATCCTCAGGTTCCGGTTTCAGTTGCGCATTAATGAGTCTTGAAACAAAATCAGCGTAGGCGAAACTCTTTGTGCTGATGTATTTGATATCAAAATCGTAAGCGAGCATGATAAAACGTTGCAACCGATTTGCAGAATAGACAGGAACTCCTTTTTTTGATCCAAAAATCGCTAACAATGGTTGATGATCGGTGCGCAGCTCGAACTTCCGACCGTAAATGTAACGATGAAATTTTTTTAGTGCAAACACTAGCGCAAGCGCTTCTCGCTGGTTCTGTGCATAGTTTTTCTCGGTCTTGCTAAATGATGACGCTGCGTACATAATGGGGCGCTCTGAACCATCTTCGAATTTATGCAATAGTACTGCCCCCATTCCGTAACTAGATGCGTCCGCGGCAACAATGATTTGTTTCGTAGGGTCATAATGCGCCAAGGCGAGATCTGTCGTCAGAACTTCTTTCAGCTTCCTGAACGCCTCATCACGAGCAGGGGTCCACTCGTACTTGACGTCTTCCCGTAACAACTCATCCAGTGGCTCTCTCAGGTCCTTCAATCCCTTGATGAACTTTCCATACCAATTAATGGCTCCCAGAAACGCACGCAGCGTTGAAATGTCCGCTGGCGCTGGCAATTGTTGAATTACCTCAACTTTAGACTTATCCGGGCGCAACCCATTAGCGTCGATAATGTGGCCCAAATAGCGAATCGACTTTTGGCCGAACGAACATTTTGCGAGCTTAAGGGTGAACCCGTAATCTCGAATGCGTTCAAGGACCGAGAAAAGCTTTTGTCGATGATCCTGCTCGTCTTTCCCAGCCACAATGATTTCGTCGAGATATGCTGCAACTGTGGGCATTCCTCCAAGCATTGTGTCCATCAGCTGTTGGAAAAGGCCGGGTGCTGTCTTAATTCCCGGCTGCATCCTGTTTACTTGGAACAGACCGACATGTGTGTTGATCACCATCAGTTTCTTGGCATCGTCCTCGAGCTCCAGTTGCAGAAAAGCATCCGATAGGCCGATGTTGCTGAAGACAGTGCACCCCGCGAGCTTCGCCAAGATGTCAGCCGGTACCGGCAATGGATACTGATTAGGCTCAAGTGCTGCATTGAGGCCTGTCGAATAATCAGCTGTTACGCGAGTTCCTCCACTTTTCTTTTTCACCGCAACAATAGGGGCCGCTGTTTCGGCATATTCGATTGGTTGGATCACCCCCAACAGCTGTAATCTCTGCAACTCATCCTGAATTACTTGTGCGGCTGCGTGCGGTACGGGCCGCTGACGGCAGAAAACCAACTTCGCCCCTGGCTTTAATTTTAGCGGTACTTTTAATCTGTTACACAACCCCAGCACGTCTGCGAACACAGAGGAGAATTTCGCCTGGAACTCCTCTGTCAGAGATAGCTCTCCATCCGCGTTAACCCTGTTGCATACTGCCGACAATGGTACGTCAAAAAGCTTTAAGAGTTCCATCCAATCGCTTCCAAAAACATTCAGGTTGGAGTTTGCAACGTAGACTTGTCCGGCGGCCTCGCGATCATACAACTTCAGTTTGGCTTGAAAACTGCCTGTGATATCGAGACAATCACCAGTTGGACTGATCGCCCGTTCTTTGCACGGAGTCAAAACTGGCATCCCTAAGCCTTTCCAGTTTGATCGTGAGATGATCGTCCAGTCTGAACCCGTATCAAGCTGCAGTGTGACTTTGCGGTTATTGATGATCGGCATAACAGATTTGCGTGTTGCCTTTGACATTGACTGGATAGCGAAGCTCTGACTTCGTTTATTATTTCGTGATCTTGCCCATCTGGCTTTTGCACGCGCCGCTGACAGGCAAAATCCGCTCTTATGTCCGCGCACCTTACATGTTTCGCATTCTTTGATTTTAAATGGGCAGTCACGCCAGAAATGGGTTTCACCGCAAAACGCGCATGGGAATCTCAGTGTCTGCTGCCCGTTATGCCTCGGTGCTTCTGTCTCGCAGTATTGCCGTCCTTGGTTCTGTTGCTTGTTCCGGCTCTCTTGGTTTTTTTTTCGGATTTCCAGTATTTCTGCTTTGACCGTATCTGGATGAATTACCATTCTTTTGTCACTCATGAGGTTGTTCAGACGTTCCGTGATATTTACCAGTTCCTGTAAATTCAATTTTTGTCCTCCGTCTACCTCTGTTCCCGTGTCCTGCTGGTCTAGTTTCGAGAGTAACCTCTCTAACGTGCTTGAATCCTGTGGTTTGTCGAGGCCCTGTACAAAGAGCAGTACCTTGAAATCTTCTGCCGGGCATTTTGCGATGTCAAACTTTTCACACATGGAGTTTACGCGGGCAGCATACGTTTTATAGTCCTCATCTTCGCCCTTCGAGACCTTCAAACATCTGTATCGCAGCGAAAAAAGCGATTCTTTGTGTCCGTAAATGCGTTTAAGCTCCTTGACAGCCTCTATCAACGTTAACTCCATAGGCTTGCGCGGCAGAATAGTGTTGGCAAATTTCTGATAATCCTGGGTGGTCAGTTTCTGCAATAGCAATCCAACCCTTGCCTTTTCCGTCAACAATGCCGCATCCTCGGTGAAAAGTGACTCATAGCGGCTATACCACAACTCGAATGTTGCATTCACTTCCGCATCATAATTGAAGTTTTCCATGCGGCTCGACAAATCCTTGACGATCGAATAATTCTGCTTCAAATTTTCAGCTCCTTGCGGGGGTCCTTGCTGCCTTGCGAGATGCTCTAATATCTCTTGAATTTGTTCGTCTTTTTTCTGTCTTTCGGCTGCATCCAGCTGCATTTGTCGCAGTAACTTTTCCACAATTTGTTCCATTTTTTTTTTGACTTATTTTAAGGTTATTTATCTTCTAACCATGTGACCGCGTGTTTTCTCAAATTATTTTTTTTTACTTTATAGTAATAATAATACGCGGATTCGTTTTACCTCGTCGCCACTGTTGTAACTCCGTAATCCGAGTTACACTTAATAAAACACTTAAATATATATTTAAATAATATCTATTTCTTTATTCACTTCTTGTTCTTTCTCTTGTCGTAGCGTTTACTCTTCTAAACTCCTCCCGTCCATTCTCTGACATATTCCCAATCCTTATATCTAAAATCCCGCCGCTTAATGTACATCTAAATTCACGCCGATTAATGTGCTGACTTCACCACAATTATTATTAATATATTTTGTCTACAAAAAGCCAAAAAAAATCATATTGTTATTGATAAAGAAACTTCTCTTAACTTCGCAGCTTTATAAAAAAAATTCAATGACTAATGGCCAAATTTGTTTGCGTAATTATTGTCACAATAGCTAAACATTTTATTGTTAAAACGATTTTTATCTATTTTAATCCGATGATAATCCGATTTTAATTCGTAATTGTCATAAAGTGTGACCGTCGAGATATGTGGTGCATTTCTAACCAAATTTTCTCTTTTTTTTTTTATTTATGATAATAATCAGATTATCTAAACTAAATAAAGCAATACCTAGAGATAAAAGCTAATTAATGAATAATGGATTTTTGAAAAAGTCACTTTTGGAAATTTATTGCATACGTTTTGCAGCTGCAAATTATATTCTAGCATATTTTTTTCTTAACCAAGGATGAGCGAGCATTCATTAAAAAAAAATACTTTTATGTCGTGATCGATTAGGTTTTTTCTTAAAAGGTTAATTGCAATATTAACCTGCAAGCATGAATAATTACCACCTGTGACGCTAAATCATTAAGTAATAGTTAATCCAATGGAAAATGCATCTTCAAAAGCTTAAAGCTTTAGAAATCAAAAAGTATTTCTCACACTCGAATAATAATAATTGAATTAATTCAGCATTAATAACCATATTCGATTATTAGTTAGTTAAATCTATAATCCCAATTTAACATTTATATTCCTAGAATTTTATGTGGACTTAGTATTGTATCGACATGCACAAAAATAAGCGTAATATAAAAAAAAAATAAAACAACTTGTGCGATCTCAATCACTAAGCTACAAACAAAACTCTTCGTATTTACGTATGAATCTCGATTGGTGCAAAAAAAAAAAAAATTAAAACCAGTATCCCAATATTTATTTATATTTTTGTTGTTGTTGTAGTTGTTAACAAACAACCGACCAAATATAATTTTTGTATATAAATAGAATTTAATAAAATAAAAAAAAAATGAATAACCCAAACAAGACAATCTTGAAGCACACAACTTGTGTGATACCCAATTCAGTTATGTGCTTTTTTTTTATATAGTTTGCCTACACTTGTTGAGATCGTAAAATTTAAATAAATCCAAATAATAATAATAAAAATAAAAAACTGAGGTATGGTAATGTATATTTGATGATTATCAAAATAAAAATAATATTTGAATACAAATTATATAGTTTAAATTTGATTTAGGTGCTTTAAGGCATGTAAAATCTTTTGAAAAGCCACAAAAAAAATTAGAGAAATTAGACAAAAAGAAAAAAGTGATCGGATAAATCTTATTAATGTGCTTTTTTTGTCGGACATCTTCTCTAATGAAGTTAGAAACTATTTATGTATATAATGAACGATCAGGTTTAGATATACAACACATACACGTTTGCGTCTTGGTCATTTGCCGTATATAGTTGGTATAATATTATTTTGCTAACACTGGAGATTGGCGGTAATAAAATTTGTCATTTTATGAATTTTATTATATGAAATCAGGAAATGCCACAAAATGTTGTAGGATTATTGTTGATTTTTTTTTTAAAATATATTTTCGTCATACTGGTCATTTTAAAATGGCAGGTTAAATTTTAATTGTTCACAAATGTTTCTCAGAAAAAAATTATAAATTAACTTATTAATATAAGAAATTAAATTTGGTATTTACAATTCCATATTCACTTGCTACCTCATCTTTTTGGATTTATTTCCGAAAATCTAGAGTTGATTCAGATTCCCATAATTATCTTTTCTTATAGGCCACTTAATTACGTTTAGTGTTAACATAATAATATTAGGTATTAAAATAAAAAACTCCACAAGGAGGCTTTAATTGCCAGAGGCCACCAACCCAGATAAAGTAATAAGTTTGTAAACTATATCCCTAACACATGTTTACCAGATTTCTTTTTCGGAATTTGGACTTTCGAGATTTCTTTTCGAGATTTTATTTTTTCCGGAAATCGCAGTCAAATGCAGCTGCAAATTTATGAATTTCACTTCCTTCTCTCTAGCGCAGTGACATAATTATTGACCGCATCCAATTATTTAAATGAACCCATTAAAACGGTAGATACCGTGTCTGAGCTGCGAAGTGAAAAATCTTAAAATGAAAAACTTTAGGACAAACGATTAACATCAAATTAGCTTTTTTAAGCTTTATGTTTAAGTTTATAATAAAATGATTTTGTTGGTTTTCAGTTTAATTTATTTTTATTTTTTAACCCGACGTTGAAAACAATTTTTTTTTATAACGAATGTTTTTCTAAAGGTATTAGGGTTCAAATTTGAAATTTAGAAATTACTCAGTTTAACAGAAAAATAGTTTAGGTTATACAATTAGAGTGAAACTAAATTTAGAAGATCTTTAAAATGTTGTCGTAATAATTTAACTTCCTGGATATTTATTATTAATATTAATAAAAATATTAATAAACAATAAAAATAAATTAAGCTAAAAACCAACAAAATCATTTTATTATATAAACATAAAGCTTAAAAAAGTGAATTAAATAAATATTCCAATTGGTGAAAAAATGTAACGGGATGGAAATAAAAAGGATTTTTTCCAAAATTTAAGAGTTGTTTTCGGCAATAATAGTATCCAGATAATAAAGGATTTTCTTCGAAACAATTTGGCATTAGCGAAATTTATAAATAAGAAAAAAAATTTTTTGAAGTGTCGAAAATTTCATATTTATCCTGGCAGCAGACGATTAACGAATAAATTCAAAATTAACGAAAGGAAGTTTCAAGCCATTCAGGACAAATACAATTTTGCAATAATTAATTGTGAAATTAAAGAAACTTTCGTCAAAATTAATCGTTTATGCAAGAGTCGTGGTGAGCTGATCGATGACATAAAAAGAAAATTTCCGGAAGAAGTGTACACGGATTTTTTAATAATGCTTCGATCCGTTTTGATCTGGTGAAGAAATTAAAAAACGACATATTAAAAAATTTTTAAATATGTTGTGCCCAGAGGTTTGTGAAACGCCGGAACAAATTTGTCGGAACAAATACAGCAACCTAATTCACAGATTCAGCCAACTCAAGGGCAAATTGAAGGAAGGAATATTAACGAGGAAAAGTGGGTTGTAAATTTGACAAGTTTGGAAATTCCTGTGGACATCATAAAAGTTTTAAAGTTAGGTAATAAGTTTTATTTACCTTTTAAAAAAGAATTTATTCCTTATCATAAAATTATAGCGGATGTGGAGATTAGTATTTCAGGACTAGATGAGACAGCTCATAATACGATTAGAAACAGACTAGTAAATATGTTGACCAATTTTAAAACAAACAATTATTTGCGTAAAACATTTGTGAGTATTGAAGAAATCCAACAGATTCGAGGGACTCAAAATGCAAAGCAATTTTTGAATAAGCACCCCGAACTGTATATGTGTTGAAAGCTGACAAGGGTAACATAACGGTACTTATGGAAAAAATTGAATATGTAGAAAAAATGGAGTTACTCTTGTCAGAGAACAATACTTATATTGAAATTCGGAAAGTTGGTATTTCTTCAATGCAATCTAAATTAAATGTAACCATTGGCTCTTGGGATCGTTTAGGAAAAATCGAGAAAAATTTGGCTAAATTTCTTAGAAATTATCATGCTACCAAAAGTGCACAAAATTGATTTTCCTTTGAGACCAATTGTAAACTATTTAGGTTCAACTTTATACAATTTATCCAAATTTTTGTCTTACATTTTAAATCATTACGTGGGAAATAACTTTTCGGGTGTAAAAAACGCGGAAGATTTTAAAATTAAAATTAAAAATGTGTCTCTATACCAATAAATTATATATTAGTATCATTAGATGTAGTTTCGTTGTTCACAAACGTTGACTCGATCTTTGGTAATATTTTTGGTTAAAAAATTGTGGAATAGCATTAAAGCGTGTAGTAATACAAATCTGGAGCTAAACAATTTTGTAGAAGCATTGAAATTTGTGTTAGATCATACTGAATTTAGTTTCGGGGGAAGATGTTTTAGACAAGTGTTTGGTTCGCCAGTTAGTCCAACAGTGGCAAACTTTGTTATGGAACACGTTGAAACCGAAGATTTATATCATAAAAAAACTTGGTCGGGTCGGTATCTAAATTATAACTCTTGGCTTCCATCATCTTACAAAAATAACACAGTTTTTTTTGTAAGCTGAAAAAATTTTGAGATTATCGGATGAAATTTTTTATGCCGAAAATTTTAAAATATTAAGGGATTTTCTAATACAAAATGGTTATCCGAGAAGTGTAGTTACTAGAGGTATTAGAAAGGCTATCGGCAAACATAACATTTCGGAAAATATTGTGGAAAATACGCGCGAAAATCCAAATTTAATCGTTGAAAATAATCGCAAACTTTTCATTTCGGTCCCGTATGCTAAAATTTTGTTCGAGTATTTCAAAGTTTGAATATGGTTTTATTCACTAAATTAAAAGACAAAATTCCTATAGAGTTACAATCAAATTTAATATATAAATTAAAATGTTCGTGTAGAAAAGAGTATGTGGGTCAAATTTTAAAAAACGGGTTCGTCAACATATTTACGATTCTACGTATGAGTTTAAACTGTCAAACGGCGCTTTATGGAATCATCTACGTGGAAGTAATCACTCGTTATCTATAGTTGACGCTGAAATACTTGATAAGGAGGAAAATCTCAATAAAAGATTAATTTTGGAAAGGATTTACATCAAAAAACATAAAAATTTATCTCAAAGTTTGGTAAATATCTAGGAAGTTTCAAAGTATTTGTTAAATTATAACCACAACATTTTATAGATCTTCTAAATTTAAATTTGTTTCACTCTAATTGTATAACTTAAACTATTTTTCTGTTAAACTGAGTAATTTCTAAATTTCAAATTGAACTCTAGTTCCTATAAAGTTCTCGCCTCTGCTCAGAACTTGTAAATTTAATGATTATTAAGATTACCACTGGTGGGGTCTTAATAATCTTGAGAATGAAATAAACACACGATTGAAGGTAAATTTATTCTGATTTTTATATTTCATTTGCATGACTTTTTATACAAAATTTATTACATTATACACAGAAACAATAAAAGTATAACGTCTAGTAAGCATTTAATATTGGCTATGCCGGTAAAACGGTGTTGTGTGACACAACACAAATAAAAAGCAAATTATTTAATTTAGTTATATGACCTGTTGTATGATTCACGTTATTTAATGAATTGGTAACAACATACTCCCGGGCGGCTGTAATTCTAGCGGCGTTGGTTATTGGTGGCGAACTTAGGCTATGTCAAGCTCGCTTCTACGTTTGGTAGTGGGGAGGGTGCCCTGTGGCTATCGGATATTTTTTTTCTACACATGCGTCTTATGCCCCAGTTGACTGCAATCGGTACGCCGCTCCAAAATACTATATGAATCATGGTATAGTGATGAACGTGGTGCACGCATTGATTCGGCGCAAGAAATTTATTCTGCTCAAGCGTTGCGATTTGGTTTTCTAAATCCCTTGTTGTTGGCGCGGTCAGTAACTTGATTTGCTGATATTCTATAGTCTTGTTCTGGATTTGCGCATTGAATTCCTTTAGATGCTCTCCTCCGTGTAGCAGACCGGGTGAATTCTGAAATGCTATACTGATGTTGCTGTGAGCTGTCCCAGTGCCTATGATTAGTGACTCAGCATCCCTTAGCATGCATCCTGGGCTTATCTCCACTAGCCCGGATACATGGAACTTGTGCGGTTGAATAGTGGAGTCACAGATAACATCGACTGTAGTTTCCTTGGCTTGGTTGGTTCTATTTACTGCTCTGTTATTGCACACGGTATTGATTTCGTTCTTCCGCTGTAATAGGGCTAATTCGCATTTTCCTTGGTTGGCCATTGTATTCTTAACTGGCGAAAGTTTGCACAGAAATTGGATTGGTTGGAAAACTTGGCAGCGGTTCACATCTTCTCTTGTTAATGTTGCGAAATGCTCTCGTCGGTCGTCTATGGCCAGATACTCGGCCGTTCTGATGATGTACGACTAGGTAGTACCGTGATCAACATCTGGAACCGGAATTACCGCTAGTAATGTGTAGTCCCACGTGAAAGAAAGCGGTAGTGTGAGTTTAATAATTATACTCTGCTGTGTTACTCTGGTTCGTGTTTTCATACTTTGGTACACGTGAGTAAGGTCGTGGAGGTTGTGTCCCGGGATTATAATGGAGGCCGGCACGCGCTGCCGAATTAACTGCAGCTCCCTGTTTAATTGAGCTGGTGTAAGTATAGCTGGGTGTATGATTTCACGATGAGCATCATAAGCCACGTCAAGCAGACCCTGTTGGGTATCCTCCAGATTTCTGATGACTAGACTCAATTCGAGTATGTTAAGTAGTATCGACCGAACTCTGTCCTCGTATGTTCGGCATTCCTGAAGTTCCGACATTTCCTGTCGGAGGTGATTTTGCTCCCTTATCAAGTTGTTTATTGATGTTAGGGTGAGATTTGTATTGTGTTTCACCAATTTAACGGTATTATCGATCAAGGTTGTTTGATTTTTCACTAGTGACAGTAGGTGGTGCTCGTTGTTGTTAATTCTTTTGAACCGATCTTCATATTCGCTGGCCTCTCGTTGTGTGAGTATTCCGAACATGTCCCCTAGTATTATGCCAGTCGTGTCTCCGAAACCTCGCTTCACACGTTTTTGTCCTTTGTTACTTGCTAGTAGAAGATCATTGTCCGCAATTAGGTTCTTTAATTGCCATTTTAGTTGGTTTAGAATCTTACAATTTAGTTTAGGCAGCTCTTTGCAAAGTCCTGTAGTTGTTCGTAAGCTAGTTTGACGTTTTTGATTTCGTCCCAGTAGCTGCTCATGTTGTACTGAATTACTAGAGTCCACTCCATGAAGGAATTTTTTTTTGGAATTATTATAAATTGTACCTTGAAAATGACGAGATGTGCCGTCGAAACGTCGGGTTTTTTTTATTAAAATATTAATAAAAAATAAAAATAAATTAATCTAAAAAACCAACAAAATAATTTTATTATCAAATTAGCAATTGATAGCTACGATATCACAAACACATATGAAATATTGGCGGAGGGGGGGGGGGCAAACTTCGCATTTATTTATGTAATTTCTAGTCCGAAACAGGCGATTAAGAATTAAATTAAGGTCGTCCTCCCGTCCCAAACTCAACATATGAGCCACTGGTGCAAACCTAGGATTCTATCCCAACTCACGGATGTGCACTGCAACCTTGGCAAACTAGATCAGTTTAGACCAAGGGAGAGAAGCCAGCCTATATCGATAGTCCTACAGCTGAACAATTGAAATCGAACACTATTGAAAGCTGGATAACTGCATACAAAGTAAATACAGCTGTTTATTTTTTCGAGGCAGTCATCACATGTATCATCTTGAGACAAGCCCAAGCGATGTAGATGATGCTTAAAACGGTCATGGTCATCTTTTTAAAGATAAAGCAAACTTAGTAAACCTCCGATTTGGTTCACTAATAAAGTGCTTCGCCTTACGGCAACCAGAAGTAGCACGCCACTTCAGCCTTAACTCCTTAAGAGAAAAGTTTTTTACAGGCTTCTAACTGCTAATAAAACATAAGGGAGCCGCTTGTGCGGGACCGATTAATGTTAATCGCGAGCCAACCTTGGCTAGAGAATTGGCGATCTCATTACCTTCAATTTCACAATGAGCCGGTACCCATAAGACAGTAACTATATTATTAGAACAAACAAGGTTGATGAAATGCTTACAGTCCTTAACAAGTTTGGAAATAGTCAAGAGATTTTTCAATGATTCAGCACAGCTTTACTATCCGTACAGAAAAAAATATTTTTTCATGCATTGCGAACCCAGTACAAGCCACAGCAGAGGAGAGAGCACTCCATCCTTTGGACAACCTTTAGCAACCTTGATAGAAACGGATAAGCCATCCAGCTCAGCCGCAACAATGCGAGACTTAAGCAAAGATTTCATCCATAAAACAATACTGTGATTAATACCAAAATTAGTACAGGCTTTAGTAATGGTAGCAAACGAAATACTATGTACGAAAAGCTCCCTCAAAATCCAGAAAAGTACCCATAAGAAACTATTATTGAGGAACCTTTCAACCTTAGTGGCAAGTTCATGTAGAGCAGTTTCACAGGACTTACCAACGCTATAAGCATGTTGCATGTTATTGAGTGGGAAGAGCGACAAATATAGATCTATAATAAATCTGTCGGCGATCCTTTCTAAATCTTGAAAAAAGTTGAAGACAGACTAATAGGCCGAAATGACTTAGGGTCCGTATAATCAAACTTGCCACCCTTCGGAATAAAAAGAACTTTAGTCTTGCTCCAGCATTGTGGAACAATGCTGTATGCAATGCACGCTTGAAATAGATGAAGTAGATGCTCCCGAATGTAGGGAAAGCCATACTGTAATTCAGCAGGGAAAATCCTATCAGGCCTTTATACGGTACAAATGAGATTTTAGGCCTAGATTTAGTGTAGTTATAGCTGATAGGCTATTAATTTCCTCACAGAAGTTAATCCACGATGATCTGTGAGCTTTCCTTAATTTTTTTTTATAATCCTTTTGAGCCACTAAGAAGTTACCCTAATCAGCCTGAAGTTTAGATTTTTTGGCTTTATTTTTTAATTTTCTAACGAATTTTCTTAACCTTTTAAGTTCAGAACTCCAAAAAGGTTTGTTCCGAGACTTCTCGTTAGTGATAAGAGGACAAGAATTTTCAAAGTCATTCGAAATTGCTTTTGTAAGCAAAGATGCTTGTAATTCTGTGCCCTTAGTAGACCGAGACGCGCTCGGTGTAACAATCCCAATCGGTGAATTTTCTGTTACGGTATGGTTTAAACGGTGGTCTTTCAAGTTTAATACAAAACGAGATACACATGTGATCAGAAGTGAAAAATATCGTTCGTCACTTATCAGTTAAAATTTAAATTAATAATTGACATAGGGCACAAACTGAGGTCAATCACTTCCTACCGAACAGAATTAATAAAACTTAGCTCACAGCCTTTAATGAGAATTTCTAGCTCTGAAGAGCTTAAAAAATTGAATAGAGAAGCCCATCGATGGTTAATGTTTGAGCTATCCCACATTGAGTGATGAGCATTAGCATCACAATCAATCACCAGGGAGATATGTTTCTGCTTACTCCACAACAACAAGTTATTAAACTTAACCGAAGGTGAAGGTAAAGGCGAGTCTTAGGGAAGATAAACTGATGCAAGGGCCCAACTGACTTCTAATGACAGGAATGTTACAAAAGATTCAACCATTAATTGATTTCAAGCCAGAGACAATACCATCAAAAAGATACGATTCGTGAAGCTGACTTACTGTGATGGAAGTTGATCTATTTTATTGCAAGCATAGGGCTCATAATGAGAACCATCAAATCAAGAACCAAAAATGACTACGGTCCCGAGACCTTTTCTAAAAGTTAGCATTCAAGCATTTGCGGTACAAATCCCGATGTTTTAGCAGACTCTATAGCTCACCTGCTCAATACCTTCCGGAAGACACCCAGCTTTTTCTCATCCAGGATGTTCAACGGGTTGAGGTTTCGAACGCAGTATTTTTTAACACAACCATCGACGGTTTCAGCATAAGTATGCGCTTTCTTGGGTGCCGGAAAACCCGAGAAATCAGAATCAGGCTCTTCAAGGATTGAGCAAAGCTTAAGCCCCGAAAGCTTCCCTTGAAGACGATGGCGATTATGCTTGCCCACCCGCCTAGATCTGGAACCAAGGCTCAAATTATATAAAGTGACTAAAATTAGATCTCCGTTGATAAGAAGCTTAACGTGTTACTTATGGCTAGATTTCTACAAAATGATCAGTACTCTAAAGTTCAAATTCCCAGATTTTCTAACGCTTTAGTGATTAGTGAAGTAACATACCGTGCATCAATATATGTCCGTTCGCAACACAGTAACGATGGAAAATCTTTGAGCTATTTATTGTGCTCAAAAAATCCTGTCTCACACTTATAAAAAGGAAGGGCTACTTGAGATTTATGCTGCTTAACTACTGATTAATTTGATAAAGCGTATCATTCCAGCACTGACGCTTCATACTCCAAGTTCACTGACTCAAACATCATAATATTCATTCAGATTGCTTCTGAACCTTTACATTTTCACAAATCTGTCACGTTTGTCGTAATCGTGTTTTGAAGTGACAAATTAATATCTTTCTTTTTAACAAACAGGTGCAACGGAGTCAGTCCTAGCCTATAAAGATAAAGAGCCTATTCAGATACATACCAGTTCTAAACTAAGTCGCTGAAATGCGGACTAACAAGTGTCAAATCTAGGACATCTTGCCTAATCGCATTTATAAAAGTAGGTTTCCTTCCGCTATTGACAATGTTTACACTATTTGAAATCAAAAATTCAGAAAGGTACTCACCCCTGTTATTGATGTCCGTGCTGCCCCACACCATTTGATGCACATCGCATCCTATCATAGGTAGGCCAACCCATTGCATTTGCAATGAGCTATGAGCCGCCAAACTTCGAGCGGAGGTATCAACTTTGAGTCTCCAGCAAAGTAGGCGGAGGCCATTATAGCCTCCTGTTTGCCTTTTTCGTCCAGAACCTCCACCATTACTGCAACCAAGTCCCTGGAGATGAACTCTGAAATGGGAATAAAATTAATTTGCGAACTGGCCAAAATGGCCGCTCTTGGAATTTCAGTTCCGTTATGATAATTCAACTTACCCACTTGATTTGATGTACCTGTAATTTGCTTACCTGTCACCCATAGCTCCTGGATTAGGGCCATACCGATGTTATGGCAGATAAACCTACGTCAAAGAACATCCAATCGCAGGCAGGCGATGTATGCCTTCATTTTTTCGAAGGCCTCCTTTTCCGCACCGCCACCACCGTTGAGATATTTTTTACCGGCTGATGACCAACGTCCTCCACTTCCTTTCTCCGGGTCTTCGCTCCCTGAGAGCCTCAATTGAATAATTACAAAGGGAAATTTTAGTTTCAAGTCACTCTGTTAGTGACATTTTTGCGGATCATTACATTTGCCTGACAAAAAAATTCCAGAAAGCCTTTGTCATCACTTAAAACATTTGCGGTACATTTATCAGTAGAAGCGATGTAGTGATACAATTCCTTTGATTTGTGTCTACAAGATTGACGAAGTGTTAACCCATTTAACATAAATCTTCAAATCCGCTCCAATACATTCATCGTTACCATACTAATCCGCCAACCACAACATAACTTGAAATATTTGTGGTACAAGCGCCATTTGTCCACGCTAGGCGAGTGAAGCGTTCGACGACAAACTGGTGCGGACTTTGTGCGTTCGTAAACTCCCGCAAGTCATATACGTGGCACTTACTGCTATGGGGGATAAGCCCTTAGACGAACTACTTACGGTAGCTGATAAAATATATGAAATAACCTCACCCAGTATGTCGACGATTTCTCCCTTACAACCATCAACTTCCCGCGGCCCAGAATTAGCAGAAGCTGTGGCAACTATAAAACAACTCGGGGAAAGACTCTTGTTAATGTCGAATCGATGTTGTCACGGGTAAGTACGGGTCACAGCCGCTAACCAACTTCGGGCTATCAGTCAAGAAGCCCATGGAGACCAAGAAGCGGCAGCAGACGTCGTTTCAACGACAACGGTTTCTGCTATTTTCACAATAAATTTCGAAGTATCACAAAGAAACTGCTACAAACCTTGCACCTTCCACAGCAATAAACCGGAATCTTTAAACAACTCTCAAAAAATCCGATAGCGAGTGCGGCTAGTATTCGGATACGAATTAATCACCGCTTATTTCTAAACGACGCGCAGAATAAACTCCAGTTTCTCGTAGATACCGGTGCTGACATTTCGGTCCTTCCCGTTAAATATTTCTCAAACAATGTGTCAAAAATAGACCTGACCTGGTTCTCTCCGCAGCTAATGGTTCAGTAATTCAAACTTACGGGGCGAAATTACTAAATGTTAACATTGGCTTACGGCGACAATTTCCCCACACATTTTTACGATAGCGTCAGTTGACAGACCGATTATCGGTGTTGACTTCTTGACAAAATATCATCTCCTCGTCGACCTCCGTGAAAGACGCCTCTTGGATCCCACGACGAATCTTGCTGTGAATGCAATAACAGCAAAGGTCAAAACACCTACGCCAATCCATCCATCTGCTACAAATGGATATAATTCACTTTTGAAGATGTTTCCTTATTTGGTTGAAACACCAGACTACAATAATCCAGCAAAACACAACATGGTTCACTACATCTGTACTGAAGGTCAACTTCCTTGTTCAAGACCACGCAGGCTGGATCCAGTTAAACACAAAACCGTTATCTTCTGTGGAGTCATCCCCTCTCCATATGGTAAAGAAGAAGGACAGTGCCGATTGGCGCCCATGTGGAGATTACCGTCGACTTAATGCCGTAACCACGCCGGATCGTTACCCGATCCCACATATTCAAAACTTTACAATGCACAGTAATGGATGCAGTGTCTTTTCGAAAATTGATTTAGTTAGGGCTTATCATCTTATCCCAATTGCGCCCGAAGACGTGCCTAAAACGGCAATAACCACCCCTTTTGGGTTGGTTTACTAGAATGCCCTTTGGTCTTCGGAACGCTGCGCAAACCTTCCAGCGCTTCATGAATGAAGTGGTCAAAGGATTAGATTTTATATTCGACTACATTGACGATATACTTGTGGCAAGCAAAAGTGAGGAAGAGCACAAGTGTCATTTCAAAATGCGTTTTCGGTGTTCCTGCTCTCGAATTCTTCAGCCACCAAATTACACAAGAAGGCATAACACCCTCGCCACGGCGAGTTGAAGCTATTGAAAATTTTCCCCCGCCAACATCAATTGAACAAATTCAGCGATTCGTCGCAATTACTACCATCGATTCATTCCAAGGCTAGCCGAATCGCTTTCTCCAATTTACGCTCATTTGGCAATATTAAATAAAATACCCAAGAACAAAAAATGTTTTTCTTGTCCCGACGAGTGCAACGAGTCATTCGCCAAAATTAAACGAGCACTTGCTAACTCAACTCTGTTAGCCCATCCCAATAGCGACACACACTAGCATCTCTACTGATGCATCTAGTACTGCTGTAGGAGCAGTACTACAGCAATGGAATATTGATTATTGGCATCCTTTGGGATTTTTCTCAAGAAAACTTCCAGAAACAGAGGTAAAATACTTTGCCTTTGACAGAGAACTTCTCACTATTTACTTAGCCATCAAACACTTCCGCTATTTCCTGGAAGGTAGACAGTTTACTGTCTATACGGATCATAAGCCTTTGATTAAAGCGATAGTCTCTCTGAACGGAAAGATTCAACACATAGAAGGTAAGCAAAACGTAGTCGTTGACACTTTGTCACGAAATAGTGATTACGTTTCTACAGTAGACTCCGTCAAACTAGATCTTGAAAATCTAGCTCAGACACAACAATCTGATGACGAATTATTTCAATTATTGAATAATTCATCGCGTCCTGAGAATTCTAAATTCAAATTGGAACTCACAATCCTTCCTGAATTTAAAATTTATTGTGAAACATCAACAAGCGCGAATCGCCCATTTGTTCCTGCATCTTATAGACGTGTAGTTTTCGATGTCCTACACATAATCTATCTCATCCAAGTATTCGAGCATCACGAAAATTAATTTCAAGTAGGTATTTTTGGCCGAATATGAACACGGACATTACACACTGGGTGAAATCCTGTATCGGCTGCCAGAAGAGCAAAGTTTACCAACACACAAAGTCTGAACCCGCGGTAAGTTTAATCGCCCTTCTCAACGGTTCGAGCACATACACATGGATATAATGGGACCTTTGCCACCATCCGAAGGCTTTATCTATCAAGATAGCACCACTGCCACATTGCTAAGACATTCGTCGAGCAATACGTTTCAAGATTTGGGATACCGCTTAAAATCACGCCAGATCAAGGCAGTCCATTTGAGTCTAAGCTCTTTTCCGAACTAACGCGTTTGCTAGGCGCTCATAGGATTCGTACCACTGCCTATCATACACAGGCAAATGGTATGGTCGAACGATTCCACCGACAACTTAAAGCTTTGCTCAAAGCTCGAGGGAATACAATAAAATGGAGCACTGAGCTTTCTATCGTCTTGCTGGGAATACGAGCAACAATAAAGGATGAATTTATAAGAAATTTAATTAAAAATCATTTGTCTGTTGAGCATATAATGTATTGGTTTATAGGTTATAAAAGTTTGGGAAACTGAGGTTAAAAGAAAGAGTCGAATATGTATGTGTAAAGAAATAAAACAGATGTTTAATGTAATAAAGAAAAACGTAAATAAAAGGGGGATTGTGAGTTGATACGTTGAAAGAGAAACAGCTTATTGTGTTTGATGAAATTAATTTTTAAATCTCCCAAGATTGCGCTATCATAAAATAAATAGGTTGCCGATTGTCAATAACTATCCTATAATTATTCAGATGTGGGGTGTCGATTTAAAAATAAATTTCCAGTGTTAAAAGTGATTGTGGAAAGACAAATTAAACAAAATAAAAATAATTAGTGCACCAGGTTGTAAAGCACATGTGTTATAACTAGGCTTAGGATTTTTATGCGCTAAAAAATGAAAAATATGTACATAAAATAAGTATGTGCTTAAAAAGAAGAAATATGCAAGTATCAAAATATGTGATTAAATATATAAAAATATTTCGAAAAAACAAAAAGCACACTTTAGTAACATATTTTTATCAGTAAATACATGTAGGTACTTTATACCTAAATGTACATATAATCAATATTTTACAAATAAATTATTTTTAAATAGTAAAATCAGGGACTATTTGTGAATTCGATTCAAACGTATTAGATTCTTCGATTTTAAGAATCGTATTTGATTTTAATTTATGTTTAAAGGGAAAAATTGTAGATACCGGGAGTCGTTCCATCTTATTTTTAATTAGTTCATCGACAGCTCCACTAATTGCTTCAACTTCCCTATTAGCTTCCAGAAACAAGTTTAATTGGTCCACTAATCTTTTACTTGAGGACTCTTTCTATTGTCTTGGTTAAATGGCTATAATTGCCAGTTATGTAAGCCAAATCATTTTCAAAGTTGATTAACCTAATATTATCTTAGCAGTTTAAATATAAGTAGAATCTTCGTCGTTTAGTTCCAAAAAATTTCTTTAATGTTTTCGATATTTTCGAAATTTTCTTTCAAAGAATGCAAACTTTTAACGCAAACTCTGTGTAATCCATGAACTACACAAATCACATGTAAAATTTTGGCTTTCACCATGTATTGCGCCGCATCAGATATAAAAAGCAACATCTTTGTCCATCTCGAATTTTTCTCTTAATAGTTTGACGGAGTCGTCGAACAACCGGGCGTTTATTGAATGGTTGGTTTTGTCGAAGAACGCAACGTTCAATAAAAATTTTTGTTTGGCTGCCTGTTCATCGAGATCCAATATCCCCACTATCACATTGGTTCCATAACATCCCGGGGGCTATTCCTTAATGCGATGCGGATTCGGATGTGTAGGATTCATATTTCATTTAAAAAAGAATCGAGTGAATCTGATTTGATTCAAGTAGGAATGGTATACTTACGTATTCGTATCGTGTTCAGGAATAGCCCCCAGCATTATCCGTAGTTTATCGAATGAAATCCACAAATATTTATTTTACATTAGTAGCTGTACTTCGCTAATTTCTTTGTCGTATAGTGCTTTAATATATCGTTTTCTTACCGTTAATTCGTGCGGTATAATCTGTTTTGCATATTGTTTTAGAAACGACGAAGACACTTTGTTATTTAATTTCGCCAACGAAATATCAGCAGCTAGCATGTCCATAAACAAATGCTCGTCGAATCTCGAATAACTCGAGCTAGTCACATTCTTAAAAAAAATTCTTTGTGTTTCTTACTCTTGACATGCTGGTCCACAAGAGATTTTTGTTACATCGTCACCGATTTTTTACATACTTTGCAGCACAAAATTGCCCCGTCTTTCTTGAAAACATTACGTTATTCTTAAACACTGAATTTTGCTTTACTATTAAAGCTTTGTTTTACTTTCGGCATCTTAAAAATAATTGAATTCCTGCTTGTTCTAAAAACACACGTGAAGTAATTATAGATGCATCAATTAAATTAAAAATAAATTTATTTTTGGTAGCGAGTAGCGACAACTAGTAGTTAATATTATCTACAGTGGTATATTGAATTAGGAACTGTTCAAGTTGTTAAATTGAATACCCTACATGCAGGTGATTTAAAGTGTTTTATAAGAAAAATTTCATAATCGTTATTTTCTGTAATAGAATATTCGTTAATTACTAAAATGTTTAGTAAAATATGTATTTATGGATAAATTTTGTGCTAACATACGAAAATATGTAAAAATATGTACTTATTCTGAAAAATGTAAATATATGTTATAACAAATATGGCTCATTTTGCTCGAAAATTTCTGATTCATAAAACATTCGTTTCCAATTTTCTTTACCTTAACCCAAAAAAAAAGATGTATTTAAATAAGAATCCGAAGCCTAGTTATAACGGTATCGAATAACTGTTAATGGTAGTGCTAATTAGTACTGACCGTTCGTGAAATTAAATTATTCTTATAAACTTAATTAATTGACTGATACGTGCTTAAGTGTTTAAATAAAAATTTTGGTTTTGGAAAATGGTTGTGTTACAAGAAATTATAAAATTATCAGTAGATGAATTGAAAGAAAAGTTAGAGGAACTTGGATTGAATACGGATGGTTCGAAAGTAGTGTTACAACAAAAGTATTTAGATTATTTAACGGACAAAGAAAAAACAGATTTACAAAATCAAATGGTGAAATTAAAAGAAGATATGGATCGATTAATGGCCGCTGGTTTTAACAGAGCTTCACCAAATAAGAGTGGACATGACGCGTCTTCTAGTGCAAACGTTTCCATAATTGAGGAGGGGCACGAGATTGATATACATCGAAAGGAATCTTTGCCGAAAAAGAAAGTGAAGAATCTCGATTTAAAGAAACTCATTACTCCGTTCAGGGGTGATGGCGATAGTTTCGAGGTGTTTGTTGCTTCTGTCAAATTGATTTTGAAAAAGTATGACGTCGAGGAGGAAGAGTTGAAACTGGACGTTATTGCTTGTTTGGAGGGCCGTGCTCGTGAATGGTTTTCATCACGACCATGTCATATTGATTTGACGATTGATCAAATATTGTTTGAATTGGATAAGTTGTTCAACACTCGCATTAATCGGGTTCAACAAAGACGGAAATTTGAATCAAGATTTTGGAAAGATGGTGAAGATTTTTATACATATTACACTCAGAAAATAATATTGGGAAATCCGTTACAAGTGGAGAATGAAGAATTGGTTGATTATTTAATTGATGGCATTAAAAATTCAAATTTACAAAGCCAAGCCCGGTTGCAAATGTTCAAGTCACCCGAAGATTTGTTCAACGCATTTTCCAAATTGACCAGTGGGGACAGAGGAATGGCATTTCAACGTCGCGAGCCACCTAAGCGAGTATTTGTAAAGAATGATAAGTCTCCGGATCCAGATAGAAAAATGGCACCGTGTTCCTCAAAAACGCGATGTTATAACTGTGGCGAGTTGGGACATTTTTCGTCCGTTTGTAAGAAACCTAAACGACCGTTTGGTACCTGTATACGTTGTGGATCAAAAGAACATAAAGTTTCTGATTGTTCAATGCCGAGAGAACCTTCCAAGGGTTTACTTTTGGTTGATGAGAAGGTTGCAGATGGAGTGAGTGTTAATTGCACTATATATTTTAACGAAAATCCAGTTAAAATGATTGCCTTGATTGACTCAGGAAGCCCGATAAATTTAGTTAAGATCGATTTTGTAAATAAGAAATTCATTGAGCCGATTGATATCAAAAATGATTTTAGAGGCGTAAATAATAGTTTGATTAATTGTTATGGAATTATTGAAGCAAATATTGTAATTTTCGAAAAATTATATCAGCTTAAATTTCACGTCGTTGCCAATAATACTATGAATATAAATGTTTTATTGGGTAGAGATTTTTTGAAAAATGCAAAGGCAGAATTAAAAATTGATGATTATGCAATTAAATATGAAAATATATCCGAAAATGATATTTTGAATATTGATATTTCATGTTTTGAAATAGATTGCCAAAAAGAAAAGTTAAATATTAATAAAAATTTGAAATCCGAAACGCGAAATAAATTTTTACAAACTTTTGATGATTGTTATGTAAATTCAGTAAAACCAGATAAACCTAAAATTGATTTTGAAATGATAATTGAATTGATGAGATATGAAGTAATTAGATCGTTACCAAGAAGATTGTCATACGCTGAGCGTGAAGTGGTAGCCGCCATGATTGAGGATTTGACAAAGAAGAAAATCATACAGCCCAGTGAGAGTCCATATTGTTCGCCGATTGTGTTAATTAAAAAACGTAATAAGGATGAATATCGGATGTGTGTAGACTACAGACATCTCAATAAAATAACTGTCAAGAACAACTACCCTCTTCCTGTGATTGAAGATTTGTTGGATTTTCTGTACGAGAAAAAATATTTTTCGAGTTTGGATTTAAAGTCAGGATTCCACCATGTGTGTGTAGCAGAAGATTCCGTAAAATATACGTCATTTATAACACCATTTGGACAATTTGAATACTTAAGGCTTCCGTTTGGATTGAAGAATGGACCTTCCGTATTTCCGAAGTTTGTTAATAAGATTTTTCAAGAATTGATTACCGAAAATAAACTTGTGATTTACATAGATGATATACTGATTGCCACCGGAACGATTGCCGAACATCTATTAATATTGGCTGAAATGTTAAAACGGTTATCTGATAATTTATTGGAACTTCGATTGAGCAAATGTGTTTTTCTGTACGAAACGATTGAGTACCTGGGATATACGGTTGACGGAGATGGAATTCGTCCCAATTTTATAAACATTAAAGCGATTGAAGAGTACCCGATTCCGCGTAATATTAAAGAGTTGCAACGATTTCTTGGAATGTGCTCCTATGTTAGAAAATGTGTGCAAGACTTCTCGTTGATTGCGAAACCATTGCAGGATTTGGTCAAAAAAGATTCGACGTTCGAGATTGGAGAGGCACAGCTGGAATCATTTGCAAAATTGAAATTAAAAATGGTTGAACGTCCGGTTTTAGCGATTTTCTCACCGCAAGATGAGACCGAGTTGCATTGTGATGCTAGTGCCGTAGGATTTGGAGCGGTGCTTTTACAAAAGAAAAAAGAATGCCAAATTTCATCCGATTTCGTATTTTTCAAAACGTACAACACCAGCCGAAGCCCGATATCATTCTTATGAGTTAGAATGTTTGGCGATTGTCTACGCTCTGCGCCGTTTTCGTGTGTATTTACATGGTCGTCCCATTAAAATAGTTACAGATTGTGCAGCATTGACTTTGACACTCGAGAAGAAAGTGATAAATCCAAGGATTGCCAGATGGGCACTGGAGATGATGGAGTTTGATTACGTCACAGAACATAGAGGAGGTCGTCGAATGCAGCATGTGGATGCATTAAGTAGGGCGCAAACTATTTTGGTAATACAAGATAATCCGTTTGAGCAGACGATAGCGATTTTACAATCGCAAGACCCAAAGTTAGAAGAATTGCGGCAGAGTTTAGAGAAAGAAGAAAGCCAGTTTTTCGAGTTGAGAGATGGATTAATTTATCGAAAATTTATTAAACGAAAGTTGCGATTTTATGTTCCGGAAGCTATGCAGCTTCAAATAAATCGAAATTCACACGATTTGATGGGACATCTCGGATTGAACAAAACCATTGAGATAGTTAGTCGGCATTATTGGTTTCCAAAATATATTTTAAATTGTTTGAAGTGCATCAAGTTTAATCAGCCCAGTGGAAAAGTCGGTGGTTACCTACACTCTATTCCGAAAGGAAACAAGCCGTTTGATGTGGTACATTCGGATTTTTACGGACCACTAGGATTGGCAAAATCAAAAAAACGATTTATTCTTGGAATTATAGATGGCTTTACAAAATATATTAGACTGTTCGCAACAAAAACAACCAGTTCCAAGGATACCATTGATTGCTTCAAGATGTATTTTCAACAGTTTGGCAGACCAAATAATGTAATTACTGATCGTGGAAGTAGTTTCACTTCCTATGATTTTAAGAATTTTATCAAGGAAAATAACATTCAGCATGTTCTTGTCGCCAGTGAAGCACCTCAAGCAAACGGACAAATTGAGAGGTTCAACCGAACATTGACTCCAATGTTTCAAAGTTGGTTGATGTTGAACGAGGAATCGAGTGGGATAAGGTGTTAGAGACGGTTGACGGGTTGAATTTGCATATAATCAGACATTAAGTAATACCAAGGGGCCGGTTAACGATAAATTATTGGAATATCTCGACGAAGATAATCGTTTAAATGACGAGCATTTGCCGATTGAAAAGTTACGAGATCAAGCTTCGCAAAATATTATCAAAAATCAAGAGTACAACGACAAATATGTAAACAGCAAGAGAAAGGATCCGATTGAATACAATAAGGGCGATCTTATAGTTATAAAGAATGTAGACACCACACCTGACGTCTGTAAAAAGTTAATTCCTAAATACAGAGGACCTTACATAGTTGATAATGTACTAGGAAACGATCGATATTTAATCAAGGATGTTAATGGATTCCAGATCACAAACAAACCGTTTGAGGGCGTTTATGACGTATCGAGAATTAAACCATTTTTAACAACACCCTAATTAATTGACATATACATAGTATTAGAAAATATTTTGTCATGTTCTACTTAAAATATTTTGCTTCCATTACTTTTAAAATTTATTGAATTATATTATATTTTATTATTATTATTCCTTTTTTATAACATAATTATAATTGAAGTTTGCTATTTGTAAACCGAGGACGGTTAATGTCAATTTGGCCGAAACTATAAGAAATTTAATTAAAAATCATTTGTCTGTTGAGCATATAATGTATTGGTTTATAGGTTATAAAAGTTTGGGAAACTGAGGTTAAAAGAAAGAGTCGAATATGTATGTGTAAAGAAATAAAACAGATGTTTAATGTAATAAAGAAAAACGTAAATAAAAGGGGATTGTGAGTTGATAGGTTGAAAGAGAAACAGCTTATTGTGTTTGATGAAATTAATTTTTAAATCTCCCAAGATTGCGCTATCATAAAATAAATAGGTTGCCGATTGTCAATAACTATCCTATAAATTAAAATACTTTCCAGCTGAACTAGTTTATGGTCAAGCCCTCAGATTCCCAGGAGAATTTTTCGAGACCACCTCCAAGGATGGTTCCGATCCACATGACTATGTAGAAAGGCTTCGCGCAGCAATGCGTAAAATATTTCCGGTTGACACTCGCAAGTGAAATAATCCGCCTATTTTTCTTCCCAAGTCCCTAAACAATTGCGAGTATGTTTTCGTTCGTATTGACAGAGTATGAACGGGCCTAACACCTCCGTACGAAGGACCTTTTAAGGTCATTCGACGTTTTCGTAAACATTACATTCTTGATGTAAAAGGCAAGAATGTAAATATTTCTATCGACAGATTAGGGTGATGTAATAAATTAAATCCCGAGTTAAATTTAATCCCGAGGAAATTCCGAGTGAAATTCAATTTTATTCTGGGTTTCCCCTCGGGATTTTGTCCCCGAAGAACGAATAAAAGTTAAAGATCCTGTGTCCGACCCGTAAAGGACCATTGAACCGGATAAATTAGCCGCAAACAGCCGTACAACTCAGAATTCGTATTGATTAATTCCTTTCAACAACTAGTAAGAAAGTAAAGTTTCACAAATTGGCTATATGTTAACTAAAAAGTCAAAAAAAGAAATGCCGAAACTTTCTTCAGTGATAATTGCTTCATTGATCAGTTTTTGACAATTACATAGATTACTATCTAAATCTGAAGCATTGAGAAACACTTAAATATTTTTGATATGCATGTAGTTACACCACCTCAAACATTCTATCAAAAAATATAGAATTAAATTTAAAGTGCATTTTGAATTACAAAAAAAAACACAATCATGAGCATAACCTCCAAAAAAAGTTGCAAGTCATTTGGCGCCGCTCTTAACACAAGTCACTGTTTTAAAACCTAAATTCAATCATTTAAATTTGATCACCATCCAATTGTTGTATGGCCTTCCCCCTCATCGAACAATAATAATAATTGGATGTCTTAATACAAAAAAAATTAAGCCTGCGCGTTCCCAATTAAAAATCAGCCCGATTAAGTTGTATACTCAAAAAAAAAAAATATTCAAATTATAATTTTTAATCAAAATAATAATTAAAAATAAGAAACAATTTAATTCATAAATGATTTATCCAAATTTTTAAATTAATTTTAATTTTTTTATTTACTTTTCTCTTCTATAGGATCGTGCACGTAATGCGTCTGAACGTTTAACCGCAACTACAATATTAACAGTTAATATTGCTGACTCAGATGACCTAGATCCATCATTCATCTATCGGTAAGTCGAAGAAGCGATTAATCATAAAATATCGATTTTAATTAAAATAAGAAGTTTTTTAAATTTAACTTTCTCTAATTTTTCCGCTTACATAGTGGTTGTGTACTACTCGATGGTGCCTGTATTAATCCCGAGTATTCGGCCAGTGTGCCATCTGGTTCGTTACAAGGTGTTCTATCTGTATCACCCGAACGTATACAAGCGGTTGATTTAGATACAATTAGTTCACCGATTCGATATTCATTTTTAAATGGAAATCCAAATAATTATGGTGATTACTTTGAGATTGATGACCAAACTGGGGTACTGAAACAGATTAAAGTGGTTGATGCGAGTATTGCAAAAAAATATGATCTAATTGTTAAGGCGGAAGAAGTTTCAGAAATAAAACGATTTACAACAGCAAAATTAACAATAACCGTTAAACCAGTTGATGCTAATCCACCGATTATTGCGGCAACCGATACAGATGGTTTTGTAGATGAGAATTCACCGATTGGTACCAAGGTACTGGATAAAAATAAGAAACCAATACGATTGAGTACAAGTGATGCGGATATATCGGATGATGATATTAAGCCGAATTATATATACGAGCTGACCACTCCATATTTTTCTGTGTCCAGTGAAGGTATATTGTTGGTCAACGAAGAAGGACTGGATCGTGATCCACCAAATCAAGGAACACTAAAATTCCAAATTGTAGCACGCGAGGCAACCAGCAATGCGGCTAGTTCACCACTCAGTATAACAGTCACGTTAAACGATGTCAATGATAATGCCCCAAAATTAACTATGGTTGCACCAGTGATAATAACAGCTGGAGACGGTCGTCGATTCGTTACAAAAGTATCAGCCGTCGATAATGATTTTGGTGAGAATGCGATTATTAAGTATTCAATTTTCCATGTCTCCAATAATGGTTTCAATAAATTCGCGATCGATGAAAATACCGGTGAGATTGAGACACGACAAAAAATGAATACGGGTGAACAGTACAGTATTACAGTGCAGGCGACCGATATCGGTGGTCTACATTCTCAGGCGATAGTAGAAGTTTCGGTTAGCCCGGGCCCGAATACAAAACCACCGAAATTCACTAAACCAATTTATGAGGTACAAGTCAGCGAGGGAGCAGAAATTAATTCAACGGTAGTTGTAGTGAAAGCAGAAGACCCAGAAAATGATCCAGTTCGATATTCGATCATGTCCGGTAATGATTTGCGACAATTTGCAATTTCACCCGAAAGTGGTGTAGTCAGTGTAACTCGTAATTTAGATCGTGAAGTTTTAACACAATATTTGGTTGTTGTGAGAGCCGAGGATAATGGTGGACTTGCCAGCAGTGCAACAGTTAATATCAAAGTGACAGATATAAATGATAAAAATCCTGAATTTGATGAATCTTCACTGCCATACATGTTTTCCGTCGAAGAAGGTAAAGAAGGCGCTACTGTTGGTACCGTACACGCTACCGATTTAGATGAAGGCATCAACGCTAAAGTAACATATTCGATACCAGATGACCTGCCATTTAAAATAGATCCAGAGTCAGGAGTAATTAAAACCAAAGTTAAGCTAGATTATGAAACCATTAAAGAGTATAAATTTGTGGTGACGGCACAAGATGGTGCACCCGATGCCCGATTAGGTACTGCAAGTGTAACCGTTATGGTCACGGACGCAGAAGATGAACTACCAAAATTTAATCAAAGCAGAATAGAGGTGAAGGCACCAGAAAATGTACCTGACTTAAAGGTCGCCACAGTCATGGCACACGATCCTGATACCATTAAACGGATGACATACTATCTGAAACAAGGACCAGCCGATTTATTTAAGGTTGACGCCAAAACAGGCCATGTGAAAACTGTTCGGGGTTTGGATTATGAGAAAGAAACGATGCACGAGTTAATAATTGGAACCCTGGAAAATAATGGAACGGGCCCAGGTGACACCATAAAGGTGGTCGTGACTGTAGAAGATCGAAATGACATTCCACCCGTATTTGTTTCTGTTCCAGAACCGGTGACCGTAAATGATGATCAAACAATTGGAACGCAAATCGGATCTATGCCCGCCATTGATGGGGATGGATCATCACCTGGTAATGTTGTTCGCTATGAAATGGTTGGTCGTGGTAAAGCATTAAAATATTTCCAAGTTGATACCGATACCGGTGTAATTCGAATCCGTGATGAACTACGCAAAGAAGATGACACAGAATATCAAGTTGATGTCCGTGCATATGATTTGGGTGAACCACAGCTCAGCTCGGTTGCTACCCTACCAATCTATGTTCGACATTTGCTTACCGATCCTATTACCGATATGGAACCAAAAGTTGATACTGTATCGATTACAAGTCCTGAAATGGTTGGACTTGCTTTCAGTGATGATAGTTACACAACCAGTGTGCCTGAGACTGCGGGTATAAATGCCACTATTAAATTGATTCAGATCATAAATGCGAAGAAGGCAACAAAAAATAATGCCGGATTCAAATGTGAAATCACCAAAGGTAATGATTTGGGCTTATTCCGAACAACATTGGAAGATCATGCATGCGGAATTGTATTACAGAAACCAATGGATTTCGAAAATCAGACAATACACGAAATTGATGTAATCCTCGCGTCCAGTAAATACTTTATTAATCCGTCAAAGAAATCGACTAGCGTAAAAATCATCGTCCAAGATGAGAATGATAATGCGCCGATGTTCTTATTCAAACAAAATCTTCCAAAAACCGCTCGCAACGATACATACTATACGGTGGTTAACTACAACACTGACATAGATATGCCGATTCTCCAGGTTAAGGCCAACGATATGGACACGGGAAAATATGGCATCATAAAATATCGAATATATGATGAAGAGGAGGCGATCAACACGATCGAAGGTGATGGTGGTGAAACTCCCAGTTCATTCTTTATGATGGGCGAAGACTCAGGCATATTGCGAACACAAAAAAATCTACAAGGAGTCCGAAATTCACCACTCCGATTCATCGTCGAGGCATCCGACAACAATGGGACAATTGAAGGTATTGTTCATCGAACGAAAGCTAGAATTGTCGTAAACATAATTAGCGACAATAATCGTATGACGCTCGTTTTCTCAGATTCACCGCCAAATGAAATTCGTAATCATTTAACATCACTTGAAGAGTTGCTATCGGAAAAAAGTGAAAATTTTATTGTCGGCATCGAGAAATTTAGCCCACGCAAATACATAAACGAAAATGGTACAATCGTTGAGAATCCAAGTGCAACCGATGTTTGGTTTTATGTAATCGATCCAATGACAGAAAAAATTTTGCCACGCAACTCCAATGAAATCGAAACAAATCTGCTAAAACCAACGATTCAGTCACAAATTAATTTTGCTGCATCCGGTTTGGTTAGGGCAACGGCACAAGGAATTTATGCACCGATTGAACCTAAAACACAAATCCATAAAGTAAAAACGGCGATAACCGGTATCGATGCAGAACTATTCCCATACGCTTTAATCGCTATTTCCATTATTATACTAATCTTGGGCATATTCGGAATCATCTATATTTGTGTGTCGTGGTCAAAGTATAAAAATTTTAAACAACAAATGCGACAATATTCTGCTCCCGCTAGCCCAGTGCGATACGACCCCGTAGTGATTAATTCACAAAATGGTGAAACAACGGCCAGCCTCAAGGAGTACGAGACACAAGTAAGTATTAAAGTTTCGGACCGGCCCAATTTTATAGTGTTGAAATATTTTTATATTATTTTAGTATTATTCTAAGGTTTTAGCAATGGCGGTGCCAAATGATGAACACGAAGATTTACAGATCGATTTCAGTGCCAAAAATCATGCGTTCAGTCTCGACAACGTTAGTTATATAACACACAAAGAAACTGGACAATCGAGTCCCGCAAATTCAGAAGCAACAACGGCGATTGTATCAACACTACAACGAAATAATAATCATAACATTAATAATATAAATAACAACAATAATAATAACAATAGTAATAATAATAACATTAATAATAATATAAATAATTTAATGAATAATAATAATCGGCAAAATACGCTGAATCGTACACTCGAGATGAATCGTAATAATTCGCTGATGTCAAATCCGTTGGCGACGGGTACAATTCCGGGCACATTGACGCTCGGTCGCCTAAAATCAGAACGGAATAATATTATTAATGGGTGCGTTTACAAAAAGACCTTTATAATTAATGTTCTTAATTTAACTGTTAATCTTCTATTTAAGGTACGGTGACACATTGAACCGGAACAATTTGCAGATGGCCCAAAATAATACATTTAGTACATTGGGACGGGGAACGACAATGAATCGAAACAATGGGTTTAATGATTTAGGTACTAGTACGCTAGGACGAAATAATCGATATTTCGAAATGCCAATTACGAATCCATTGTTTGATAGGTAGGTCTGAAATTTAATAATTTTCTACGATACTAACGATTTTTCGAAGATTAATATAACTTATAGTGATGTATATTCATACACAAATTAAGAGAAGTTTGTCTGTTTATAGATATCAAAATGATTTTTTTCGGTTGGTAGTTTTTAGTTTGGTTTCCTACTGAAAAGTTGGTCTACTCATCAGGTTTTTACGACCAAACTACAAAAATACAATTCCCGCTTAATAGAGATAGTATCAAGTACGAACGTACTGATCTAGTGAATTATATTCACTAAATCAAAAAACTCAACTAAAACTCTCATTTGTGTGTGTAATGTCCAGACAAATTATTTAAGAAGTTAAGAGAAGTTTGTCTGTTTATCTCAAGGAAGGTTCTCATTTTTTGTAAGGGATTTACACTTTGTATAACTCTTGGGGTAAAGTATGGGGTTATTGATATTTCTACTTTTTTGGTAGAAATAATTTGTCTCTTTAATTTTTATGATTAACCAATCGAAAAATTTTGTGAATGCCATTATTACTAATATATTTTGTCTATAAAAAGCTGACAATATAAAATCAACTTAGTTATTCTTAAATGTTATTTAAATGGAAAAACATTTCCTTCTACTAACAACGATTGTTGAATAATACTTTAAAGGATCGATTTCCGATAGCTCCTTCGTCGGTTCTTTTTTAAGATCTACTTAAATAACAAATGTTAACAAAGAACCGACTAAGGAGCTATCCGAAATTGGTCTAAGTATTATTAAAAATTGTTGTTACTACAAGGAAATGTTTTTTCAGTTAAATTACATCTAAAAATCACTAAGTTGTTTACTTTTCTACCCTTGTTCCTTTCTAGTTGGCCATATCACAGCCAAAGTTCGGCACAAGTACAAAGTACTGTTTCGTACCTTACATCGTTTTCTCCTATTCCATTCTGAAATTTATGTTCTATTTTGAAATATGTCATGGTGAATAAATCCTTCCATATTAATCGGTAAAAAAACTAAACACGGAATGTTTAAGCCGGATTTGCACTTCGATTGAAAAATATGACGAGTTTTTTTATTTACTAGCTGTCAGAAGTGAGCGAGGAGAAAAGACGAAGTCAGAATTTGCTTTGTCAAAAGTTTTTTATTCCGATGTTAATAATTCTACCGCTAAGAAATCACCATCGTAGAGTAGGAGAATTCTTACATAACATTTGATTACAATCGCACACAAAGCGACATCAAATATAAATCGGGTAAAAGTGTATTCTTTGGGAAGAATGACGACCTACTACACAATCAAACCATAAAACTGCCGAAGACGGAGAACAGAGTTAGAAACAGGAATATACGTACCATGTTTTGTGAAGAACGTTTTATTTGGTCGAAATTTTAAACTGAATTGATTTTCTGTGCGGAATAGAGTATTCATAGAGTGTATCATTTGAAAAGAAAAACTGTGTGAAGTTATTCCAGGATTCCTTCCCAGTAAAAATAAAAATATACGTTAGGCAATACTGTTTCCATCCCGTCTCAGTTTTTTATGTTAAATAACGGTGAAAACTGATTCGATTTAGATTAAAGCCGTATGTTGAGATTTGTGCTATCAACCATATGTGCGTGGTCAAAAATGAATAATTATGAATTTCAGATTTTTATTAACGGCACTTAGGAACATTGAGTAAATGTCGAATGTGTAAATGTTCCCTGAAAATGTCTCATGTATCATGTCGAGTCTAAAGCGCAAATCTCAATGCACTGGTGGTCTTTAAATGTTTACCACAATGGCATTATGTCTAGTCAAAATCATAAGATATATTTAAACGCAGTTAACGTTCCTAAGGGCCACTAATTATCGGTCACACACATATGGCCTATAGGGCAAATCACAACATTTTAAATATTTTTTTATGATCAAATCAGTTTTTGCCGTTATGTTTAAAAAAAAAAAACTTTGATGGGATGGAAATAGTATTACCTGATGTACATATTTATTTTTCCTTGGATGGAATCCTGAGACAACTTCACACATTTAAAAGAAAGTATTAACGTTTAGAGAAAAAATGAAATCGTTCTGAGTGGGAAAGGACATTAAGTTATATGAACTTGATGTGCCAGTTATTTTACCAACGTCATTTAAGGGGTAATAACACCTTGAAGTACACGAAAAATAACTCCTTTTTTCTAATGACGTCCCCGTGCGGAAATCTACAGGTCACAAATTTCAATCTAGAACGTGAAAAAAATGTCAAAATCCACTGAATTTTTTAGAACAATCAAAATTTTACGATTTTATGACCGATTTTCGACGGATTTTTTCATGACAAAAAAAATTCTTCATATTGACGCCTTTTATGTAAAAATCCTAGATTCTAGACAATTCTAGATTGAAAATTGTGACATGTAGATTTCCGCTTAGAAAACTATTGAAAAATGGGCCTAGAAAACTATTGGTGTTTGAAGAAGATGTTTCCTGATTAATTAATGGTGTAGGTGTATTGCCGATTAGCTCCCCGAATCTGATTTGGCCACATCACAACTTAAAGACAACATTCGCAATAAAAGTCATCATCTGCTAGTGATATTTGTGTCTGATTGTCTCAGAAACCAATTATAATATTCGAAAGCTTAGCTGCAACTTACTACCATTAACCAAACATACACACAAATTACACGACATATACAACAATACCTACCAGTACAGCCACCAATCAGATCCAAGGTCATAACTTGGAAATACCCAACTATAAGAACAACATTGGTGTAGGCCAAATCATTTAATACTATAGGAAACCAATATCAATATCGTTCTCGAATTTTTCTGCTGCTCTTTGATCAAGAACTCCAAACAATTCGTTGGCTATGTATCCAACCCCATTGATTAGGGCTGGTTTCCTTATTCAATATTCGCGAGATATGTGTCTTCTGACAATTGTGCTTCTGCACATGTTATTGTCGGTGGAATTCCTTTATTGTTAGTTTCTGTTAATGGAAGCGGGCTAATTTTTGTTGTAGGGCGCTTCATTAGTGTATTTCCAGAGCCGCAAATTAACTCCCCTCGGACCCTTCCTTCTGAGTCCCGGTGAACAACAGTAACTCTTCCATTCAACCACTTAGATGGTGGTAAGTTATCGTCTTTAATTAAAACCAATTATCCAATGTTAGTATTTAGACCAGATGTCAACCATTTTGTTCTTCGTTGTAACGTGAAGAGATTATCTTGATTTCATTTTTTCCAGAAATCTTGAGCTATTTTTCAACCAACTTCCACCGTGTTAAGCCAGTTGCTGGCGAGCCTTCTAACGTAGTTTGAGGTGAAGCTATTAGCGAAAAAATTGTGACATTGTTAGGATAACCTGATATTGGGACTATTGGTCTGGAATTTAGGCAAGGCTCAATTTCACAGACTATTGTTGATAATTCCGCGAAGGTTACGGCACAGAGACTTTAGGCTGGCTTCCCAGAAATGCCAAGTAGTTTCTTCATTGGCAAGGATTCATGAATTCTTTGTTGTTGATCCCGAAATAGTTCATTAATTGCTCCGATAAAGTTTGTGACATTCCCGCTGTAGATGTCAAATAGAGCCCTCGCCTTGATGTGAATCTTTTGTAGGCGGCGATGAAAGCTTGCGTTGTTCGATCACTTACAATTTCTAAATGTATCGCTTTTGTTGAAAGATATACAATTATAGCTAAATAGTCTTTATTTGATTTATGGCCGCGACCTTTGGTTGCTCATATTTATAGTGGAAATGCATAATCTACTCCGATCTTGGAAAACGGGTGCTTCCCATTAAAGGGTGTGACTTTAGTGTTAAAACAATGGCCCTTGATACATTTTTGTAGGATAAACTGAACGAAGTTTCTTCTATGATCATTCTGGTTACTGGATATCTCTGCAGAAGTATGATGGGATGTTTTTCTTTATATGAATTCTGTAAGCGTCTTCCAACTCTTAGTAGTCCATTGCCGCCCACAAACGGGTTTAAAGCTATAATCTTACTTTTCCACTCAAGCTCTAGTTGCTTTTGAGATATGTAATTTCCTGGTGAAATTCGAAACCTTGCGCTATTCTGATGATATAGGATAATGCCTCACTGAGTTCTCGTGCGGTTATTATTATGATTTCTTCGGTTTTTTTTATAGATCAAGATACTATTTTTAACAGAATTCCCAATATTTACGACTTGATGAGCCAGTAAACTAAAGAGGACATCTACTCATCATACTTCCACCGACAGAAAGTAGAAATATTACTCACCCTGTACTATCACTAAGGTTTATATATTGTATACACCCTTTTTTTAGAAATGAGAACTTTCCTTCAGTTCCTTCTTTCCGACACATTTTTCGTGAATACGAATTGGTGCTTTCTCGATTTAAGTAAAATTTTATCCAGATATTCCAGGGGTCTTGGTCCCGCGACCATTTGGTCATTTAAACTGATTCTTGTATAGTTTAAGCTATTCGTAATTTGGTTGTCGTGCTGGTTTCTTTCAAAACAGCATGGTGGAGAAGGTAGTATGACACCTGGTTTTAGCTGTATTTAGCTGAGGAAATTTTTGTCATGTGATCTAGTGCCAGATTCTCTTTCATAAATTCGTGATACTGTTTACATAGCTCTGGATCTTTTGCGGTTCTTCATATAGAATTCCTCATACTATATTCGTGTTCTTCTTCTGTCAATTCCTGCTTGGCTTGTATTTCCTCTATTTCTCAAAAGTTTTTCAATTGTTTATCTATCTAACTTACCTATCTATTGCGTAACTGAGTTGTCCCTTCCTCCTTTAGCCACTTCGCCAACTATTATATCAGTTTAGTAATAGGCTCCCGGTAGCATGTCTATAAGCCCATTTTCACAATACTTGAGATCTGCCCAAAGTAGATTGTTAATGTGTTCCTGGAAACCTAGGTTGAGTTGTTAATTTTACTTTACTATGGGCAATCCTGCTACTTCTGTGTATTTGTGTCTGTCCGTAATCGCAGTTTTTCTGCGGCTTTTTGACTAATAAATGTTGCTTGAGAGCTGGTATCAATCAAACTCAAAATAGTTCCTTCTCTTCCATTGACTATTACAGCCTTTACTAATGCTGTTGCCAGTATTACGTTCTTTCGTAATATTGACTGACATACAACGTGTGCTGATTTATTGGTCCGATTCGTTTTTTGGTGCTAAATAACTTCCAAGGCACTGAACCTTCATTCCAGGACGTTAATAATCACTTCAAAGTTTGTCGTAGTGTATCGTTGTCCAGCTTCCTTACCATTCAATATGTGAACTGTAACTGGATCCCAGTTTTCTGCCTAAATTCTTGATGGCATACATGGATTCAATTATTGTATCATGCATCGATTTAATCCCTGTCGCAGATTCTGTTGTTAATGAAGCCTACCCCAAAAGGGCGGTTAATTGATTTGATATAATAAGCCGTTTGTTGTTGTATATTGACTTAAGTGTATTCTATACAGCTTTATAATTTTCTTCACTGCATGGTAAATGATTAATCAACTTTCTCGCAGCTCCCCCTTTATGTGAAATTAGATATACTTGATCTTATGAGTATCATTGGTTATCGTTGATCATTTTACTGAAAACATCGTCGAATGGAACTCATTTACTGATTTCGCCATAGAAATATGGAATTTCTAGTTGAAGCAACCTGACATCTAATTTGTTTTGAATGTTCACTACGGGTGTTGATCAAAACCATCTAACTTTTCTTGTAGTTGCATTATCAATCTTGGTACTGCGCCTCCAAATATATGAATTCTTCTTAAAGGTGGTCATGGTTTATATCAGAGTTTAAATTTATCGCTCTTTTAGAGCCCTTTATAAAAATTTTCGCTGTTGCTCCCAATAAAATTTTTTTTTAGTTTGCTTTTACGCTCTTACCCTCTAATGATAAACACAAAAAAAAATTATTTCGCTCTTTCAAAGCTATTTAAATTTTTATTTTTAATTTTGCTCTTAAAACAAAGAGCGTAAAAGCTAAAAATATCGCTCCCAACCCATTCTACAGAGCCATTGTAGAAAATACATTAGGGAGCAAAATTTTTTGTTACACACGAATTGCTCTTTGAATATCAATAAATAAAGAAAGTTTGATAAACGATATTTAGATAAATTTCTGAAATATGGTCAAATTGTGATGGAACATGGCTATTCCTTAACCGATTTTAGTGAAATTTGGCATGCGCGATTGAAGTGGGATTGTAAAATGATTTTTAGATGAAGTTCTGGAATATGGCCAACTAGGATGGAACTTGGATATTCTGTAATCGATTTGATTGAAATTTGACATGTGCATTGGAAATAGGATTGTAAAATGATTTTTAGATGAAGTTCTGGAATATGGCCAATTATGGTGGAACTTGGCTATTCCTTAACCGATTTTAGTGAAATTTGACATGTGCGATAGAAGTGGGATTCTAAAATGATTTTCGGATGAAGTTCTGGAATATGGCCAATTATGGTGGAACTTGGCTTTATCTTAATCGATTTGAGTGAAATTTGACATGTGCGTTGGAAATGGGATTCTAAAATGATTTTTAGGTGAAGTTCTGGAATATGGCCAATAGGGATGGAACTTGGCTATTCCTTAACCGATTTTAGTAAAATTTAAAATGCGCAATGGAAATGGGATTCTAAAATGATTTTCGGATGAAGTTCTGGAATATAGCCAATTATGGTGGAACTTGGCTATTTTTTAACCGATTTGAGTGAAATTTGACGTTTGCGTTTGAAATAGGATTCTAAAATGATTTATGGATAAAGTTCTGGAATATGGCCAACTAGGATGGAACTTGGCTATTCCTTAACCGATTTTAAAGAAATTTGACATGTGTGATGAAAACGGGATTCTACAATGATTATTAGATGAAGTTCTGGAATATGGCCAATGGGGATGGAACTAGCCTATTCTGTAACCGATTTGAGTGAAATTCACATGTTCGTTGGAAATGGGATTCTAAAATGATTTTTAGATGAAGTTCTGGAATATGAAAATTGGCTATTTCTTTAACCGATTTGAGTGAAATTTGACATGTGCGTTGGAAATATGATTCTAAAATGATTTATGGATAAAGTTCTGGAATATGGCCAACTAGGATGGAACTTGGCTATTCTTTAGCCGATTTGAGTGAAATTTGAGATGTGCGTTGTAAATGGGATTCTAAAATGATTTTTAGGCGAAATTCTGGAATATGGCCAATGGGGATGGAACTTGGCTATTCCTTATCCGTTTTTAGTGATATTTAACATTTGAGTTGAAAATGGGATTCTAAAATGATTTTCGGATCAAGTTCTTAAATATGGCCAGTTGTGATGGAACTTGGCTATTTCTGAACCGATTTTGGAGAAATTTGACATGTGCGTTGGAAATGGGATTCTAAAATGATTTTTGGATAAAGTTCTGGAATGTGGCCAATTGTAACGGAATTGGCTCTTCCTTAACAAGTTTTAGTGAAAATTTGACATGTGTGATGAAAACGGGATTGTACAATGATTTTTAGAAATAATTAGGATGGAACTTGGCTATTTCTTAACCGATTCTGTTGCAATTTGACATGTTCGTTGGAAATGAGATTCTAAAATGATTTTTCTAATTTCGCGGTCCTACACTAACATTAGCGTGCTGTCACCCATTTTTTCATATTTTCTTTTGATCGCGACTAAATTTTCCGGCAGATGTATAATAAACATGTCAATATAAGTAATCTATAATAATTATTATTTTATGTAACTGATATTGATATATTTAAATATATCCAGTTTCCGTAATCCATGCAGCTGTCGAGGTTTATCTGCTGTTGGCCATATTCCCTAACTTTATCTAAAAACTATTTTAGAATCCCACTTCCAAAGCATATATTGTATTGCATCACAATCGGTTAAGGAACAGCCAAGTATCCATACAGCTGTCGAGGTTTATCTGCTGTGAGTAATAATCTGTAATTTCCATCCTAATTAGCCATATTCCAAAACTTGATCTAAAACCTATTTTAGAATCCCACTTCCAACGCATATATTGAATTGCATCACAATCGGTTTAGGAATAGCTAAGTTCCATCTAAATGATTCATATTTCAGAAACTCATCTAAAAATCATTTTAGAATTCCATTTTGATCGCACATGTCAAATTTCACTAAAATCGGATAAGGCATACCCAAGTTTAATCCTAGTTGGCCTTATTTCAGAACTTCATCTAAAAATCATTTTAGAATCTTTTCTCCAACGCACATGTTACATTGTATCACAATCGGTCAAGGAAGTTGGCCATATTCCAGAATTTCACCTAAAAATCATTGTAGAATCCCGTTCACATCGCGCATGTCAAATTTCTCTAAAATCCAGAACTTCATTGATCACATTGCCAATTCACATGTCGAATAGCATCACAATCGGTTAAGAAATAGCCAAGTTCCATCCCCATTGGCCATATTCATCTTAAAATCATTTTAGAATCCCAGTTCCAACGCACAGGTCAAATTTCACTAAAACCGGTTAAGAAATAGCCAAGTTCCACCATAATTGGCCATATTCCAGAACTTCATCTAACAATCATTTTACAATCCTATTTCCAATGCACATGTCAAATTTCACTCAAATCGATTACAGAATAGCAAAGTTCCATCCTCATTGGCCATATTCCAGAACTTCACCTAAAAATCTTTTTAGAATCCCATTTCCAACGCACATTTCAAATTTCACTAAAATCGGTTAAAGAATAGCCAAGTTCCGTCCTAGTTGGCCATATTCCAGAACTTTATCCATAAATCATTTAAGAATCCCATTTCCAACGCACATGTCAAATTTCACTAAAATCGCACATATCAAATTTCACTAAAAACTTCATCCGAAAATCATTTTAGAATCCCATTTCCATTGCGCATTTTTAATTTCACTAAAATCGGTTAAGGAATAGCCAAGTTCCATCCCCATTAGCCATATTCCAGAACTTCACCTAAAAATCATTTTAGAATCCCATTTCCAACGCACATGTCAAATTTCACTCAAATCGGTTAAAAAATAGCCAAGTACCATCCTAGTTGGCCATATTCCAGAACTTTATCCATAAATCATTTAAGAATCCCATTTCCAACGCACATGTCAAATTTCACTAAAATCGGTTAAGAAATAGCCAAGTTCAACCATAATTGGCCATATTACAGAACTTGATCCAAAAATCAATTTAGAATCAGATTTCCATCGCGCGAGTCAAATTTCACTAAAATCGGTTAAGGAATTGCCAAGTTCCGTCCTAGGTGGGCATATTCCAGAACTTAACCTAAAAATCATTGTAGAATCCCATTTACATCGTGGGTTTCTAATTTCACTAAAATCGGTTAAAGAATAGCCAAGTTCCATCCTAGTTAGGCATATTCCAGAACTTCACCTAAAAATCATTGTAGAATCCCATTTACATCGTGGGTTTCTAATTTCACTAAAATCGGTTAAGGAATAGCCAAGTTCCATTCAAATTGGTCATATTCCAGAACTTCATCTAAAAATCATTTTAGAATCCCATTTCGAACGTATATGTCGAATTGCATCACAATCGGTTAAAAAATAGCCAAGTTACATCCTAATTGGCCATATTCCAGAACTTCACCTAAAACTCAATCTAGAATCCCATTTAAATCGCGCGTGTCAAATTTCAATAAAATCAGATATTGAATAGCCAAGTTCCATCCTATTTGGCCATATTCCAGAACTTTACCCAAAAATCATTTTAGAATATCATTTCCAATGAAATTTAGAAGGTTTTGAATGTAACAGTTTGCTGTAATAACAAGAGCAAGAGCAATATAATAATGACGTTTTTATTCATCAGAGCAGAGCGTATTTATTTTCTCAATATAGCGCAATAACAAAGAGCGAAAATATGATAACACAAACGCAATAGTGGAAGAGCAAGAGCCTTATAATAAAAATAATGCTCCAGTTCTTCAGAGCGATATTTTTTTTTTATAATATCGCTCTTTATAAAGAGCTTTTTAATAGTTTTTACTAGCGCTCTTGAACAAAAATGAAGAGCGAAGAGCAAAATGAAATCCCATTTTAAACTCTGGTTTATATCTAACTCTCGTTCGAGTAAAAGCCACCGTATCATATTTGTTTAGTTCACTGGAAATATTTTAAGGCCGACACAATGATCTTTATCTTGAAGAGAAATTCTACAAAATCTTATTTACGGAAATAGAATTATTTTTTCCTGTGTAACCAAAATTTTGAAAGCTACTTTGAGGTAAAATATAAGAGTTTAGCCATATTAAAGATAAAATAAGAAAGGATCACTGATCGCTGCTTACCCAGAGTATACGAGATTCAGGGAATGTAAGTCTTGTGACCCGTAGGGGTAACAATGGCAAAAACAACGTAACCTTACTAACACCATAGATTGAAACCAAGGATATTGATCGAGTAAAATGGCGTTCCAGCTTCATTGTTAACAGATATCACGAGGTTGTCAATTCCTCTGCATCGTCAATTTAATCAATCATTAAAACTATCAATATTTCCAAAGAAATGGAAAATAACCAGAGTAACATCAATTTTTAAAACTGGAGCAAGTAGTGGTGTTTTTTTATACAGAGGAACTACATCAAAAGCTTCAATACCCAAATTATTTGAACTGGTATTAAGCAACTTATTCAGATCTCAGTCATTCAGATCAATTCGATTCATCTCACAGTATCAATACGGTTTTATAGCCAAAAGATCAACATCAAGAAATCTTATTGAATTTACCAGCAACACCATTAAAGAAATTGAAAGCATATGCAAGTTTATGTGGTGTATACTGACTTTGCGAAAGCCTTTGACTCCATCAATCATTCTAAAACATTGGAACAGTTATACAGATTCAGTATATTGAGCTAAGTAATAGAAGATCAGAATTAATTCGTGCTACCTCAGAATAAGGCTCTCATGTTGGTCCTTGGATCTTTATAATTTTCATCAACGACATTACTGAAGTAATTCAGTATTCTAAGGTATTAATGTTTGCAAATAATCTCAAAATCTTCAAAACAGTCGAAAACATTGGTGATACGAATAACCTACAAGAAGACATCGAAAATCTGGCAAAATACTAAGCAATACTAATTCTATGCTTGGTTTTATTAAGCATTGGATGAGAGATATTTATGATCTCAAGACAATGAAGAACCTGTATGTTGCCTACGTCAGATTTTAACTTGAATATGCTGTGAATGTCTGGTCTTCTTTTTACAATGAACATATCGGAAATATTGAGAGCATTCAAAAAAGGTTATACCCTATTTAATGTGAAAGAATTGATAGGATTATGACAAAAATTTACCGTAACACGTTAACCCGAAGCGATTGTCACCATATCTAAACAAATTTAGAAATCGTTTTCAAAATGAAATTACTCTTCTAATGATTGAATAATGGATAATATTTCAAAGTTAGAAACAGGAGTCATAAAAAAAATTTCTGGACTACTATCATAGGGAGATCATAGTTAGCTGGTACGACATTCGTAAAATGTTTAACTCTTAAATTATCAGTATCACTTGTAAAGTGTATCTGACCCATATGATAGAAAGGTTCAATTATCCGAAAGAATATTTAAAATCGAGCAAGCTTTAGGTTTTTTTAGTTAAAATTTCATTGACGAGTTTCCAGTTTTTTTAAAATCACCACGGTTGAATGAAAAACGATTTGTGTAATCGCTTCTTTTTCTTTTTAGATATCTTTATTAATTTATTTGCATTTACTGTTATATATTGCTTGAAGATTCGAATTAACCACCGGTAGATTTTATAATTTTTTGTGCAATACCTTTCTTGTATTAATTCGGTTTGCAAGCTCACAAAAAATACATTTCTGTAAAAGTCTGACTTTTTTAACTTGGTAGTGTATGCGAAATTGCTCGAATAAGTTCGAGAGTGTATTAAGAAAGAGATCTAGAGCCCTATCTGCTCAAAACTACGAACAAGTCGAAAATAAGTCTAAGATGGCAAATTTTTAGGAATCTTAAATAAAATCTCAATAAAATGGTGATCCGAAATCGACAGGTCAAAGAAAAGTTAAAAGAATTCTTCGGAATTTAAATGGACCAAACAAGCGTAAATTGAACTATATAAACGTAGGAAATGAAATTCTACTCTGTTTTAATGACGTGAAACGTCCCAACCGTCACGGTGGCCGTTTACGAGTCTAAATTTTTAAGAGTTTGGAGATGTGGAATCATTTTTATACTACCACTCCAGCCCTTTATAAACGCAGGGGAGTTAGTTTGTTAAACTGAGCTGCCAAAATCTTACATATTTTTTTTTTAAATTAGTGAATCTTCTTATGATAAGTTCTCGTTTTGGATTTCTTTTCAATAAATTTGACCACGCATTTTTCATTTTAATTACATAATTTTACCACATATTACTAATCATCATTGGTAATTAACAATATATACGATATAGTGTAAACTGTTATAATATTTTCATAAACATCTGTTCGTGGTACGGCTCTTAATTTTACTACTGCAATCAAGCTTTAATAATGGAATACCAAGCATAGATTTAAAAAGCCTGATGTCTACTGTATTTTTCAATTTAAATATACAGAATTCTATAATCTGGCAAAATCCAGTACAGATCCAAAAAAAAGTGACGTTCGTTTCCGTTTCGATCCGTATGCTTTCTAACGGGTCCGTGTAACGGCTGTTTCGCCATCTCAAAATATTAAAATTTGATCCTAATGTGGCATTCGACAGATTTGGAAAGTCTAATGTGTTTTCTTCACATCCTATACAGTGTCTATGCAAGCCAGTATCTGAGATTCGTGTTATTGAGCATAGGGAAGAACTTGTTTCCCATATTTTAATTTTTTCTTCAATTAAAATATTCAACTAGAGCACATTCGTTTAAAATGTGTTTAAAATTGTGTTAAAAACTTTGCACCGGTCCTTTAACAGCCTTCTAAGAAAGACAAATTTGCCAAAAATCTGCTTAATAAAATGACCAAGTGATTTATAGTTGATGAAAAACAATAACCATCACACATTACCGTCCAAATTTCATGAAAACCCTGAATGAAAAATATTAATCCGGTTTTTTGAAAGTCGTTATCGTTTCTTATACATATTTAACAGGCTAATAATAAAATAACATTTTATTTTTTTACTAACATCTTTGGATTAAGAAACAATTTATGTTTTAAATTTTTAGTCGATACTAAATCTGACGGATATACTTAAAAAATTCATCAAAGTTGAAACAATGAAAAAATGAAGTGCACAATGCAAAAATGAAGAAGCCTTCAACGATAATATGAATGGACTCATTAATTTTGAAACCAATTATGAAGGCATCACAATCATTTTACAAAGTTGATTTGTAATCTCAGTTATTTCAAGGATTACCAAAAAACACAAATATTAAATAGTTATTTCACTTATTGAGCCGCTTCTATGTTTACACGGGAGTTATTGTACTCTCTCTTAAAAAATGCTCTGTTTACTATTTGGCCTATACTTCAGCTCAAAATGAAAGAAATGTTTCTTCGTCAAGAAACTTTTAATAAATTGAGAAAAAATTTGAAAACTCTCAAATTCTCGACAATGAAATTATTCGGGAAACAAATTTCTTGGTTTCTCGAGAAATAAAATTTCTCGGTAAATCACAATCTCTAGTCCGATTACATATAAGTTTTATACAATAACTAATTAATCTGATTTTTTTTTTTTTTAATTCCACAGACAAAACAGTGATTTACACCAATTAAGCCAAGTGAGTGCAACAAATGAAAATGTTACATTCGGCAAACGTGATTTCAATCCATTAGCATATTCATATTTAAATGATTTGGATCGATCAGAAATTGAAACAACCACCGAATTATAATCGAAAGCACTCTGCACACACAAAAATTAAAAATTTTAGAATAGTGAAATTATAAGAGACGAAGATTTATATATGAAAATGGCCAGAAAGAAGAGGAATTTCGTCACGTGTTTGTTGGTGTACAAATCTACAAAATAACAAAAAAAAAATAAAAATAAAAAAGGTCTAGTGGAATTTTATGTTACATAATATTTAAAATAAATTTAAATTTTTAGTTATATATACAATTAAAAAAAAAAAAAGAACAAACCATAATTTATTTTAGTCGTTTCCCCCATTTTGCAATATCAAAATAAATAAAATATTGATTACCAAAATTATTATTATTATTATTTTAATATAGAAACACAACAAAAAAAATTATTGTAATATTTGTAATTAAATAATAATAATATATTGTTTTTTATTTTATTATGTTATATATATATACCAGTATATAAATTTAGTTTATTATAGTTTTTAGGCAAGAGTTGTAATATTTTTATATAAAATAATTTTTAACAATATAATAAAACAAAAATGTTTAAAAATTTGAGACTGTCTTATTTTTAAAAAGAATTATTAATAAATAAAAGGACAATAAAAATATTAAATGTATTATGTATTAAGAGAAATATTTTATTTTATTAATAATAAATTGTTTTTTGTATATAATTTTAGTCATTACCAATAAGTAAATAATTTTATTTATAAATATATAAATATTAAAATTTAAATCTATACATAAAAATATATTGTTATTCAGTTTTAAAACTTAAACTATACAATAATAATTAAAATCCAGTTTTTCTTCATTAAAATATTTTTTTTTTGTTTTTTAATTTAAATTAAGTTTAACAGTTTAAATTTTGTAATAAATAAAATATAAATGTTTAAAGTATATGTTCAAAATTTTAAATGCAACGAATAATGTTTTTAAATCGTATAAATCCGCAATGAATGGATGATGGATATAGAAGAACTAGATGTGCTTAGTTTGTAATGAACGATTAGGTTACAATACCGATATATAGTTAAAATTTAATTAAAATTGTGTGAGATAATTTTTTGGATAATATTTGTTTTTTTTTTTTATAAAAATATTGATTTTAATAAAAATTTAGAAAATTTTAAATAGTTTTTTAAAATGTTATTACCTTTGCGCAAAATGTTTTTTTTGTCCTGAACTGAGGTAAGAATTATTTGCCGATTTGAAAGGGGCAGCGAGTTAACATTAAACTCAAAAAGGAGAAATCAATTTTTCAAAAAGTTCCTGTAATTTATAGCGCCTCACTCATATTTATATTTATAAATATTTACATTCGTTCATCGCTACAATCACTGTGTTCCATTGGAAATAATTTGCTACTGCCAAGTACTTGTGAGCAGTGCTGTCGCTCCGAAAATTTTAAATGGAGTATACGTTTCAAATCTTTAGGGGGGTATTTCTACTCAGAAGGGAGTACATACGAAGTAACATCGTTACACCTTAAGCCTAGTAGGTACTCCGTTCAAGTGAAATAAAATTTTCACTGGTCTCCAAAATTGGAAGATAAATCTGATGTATAAATTTAGTATGACGAGTTTCGTTAATATTTTATTGCGTATAACTTCATTTTGCCTCTGACAATACAATAAAATTCACTTCGATAGTTGTTTATTCTCAAAACGCAGAAACTAAATGAAATTGTCAAAATTTATCTTCACATTTATCGTCCAGGAAGATAAAAATAAAGTGACAAATTTGTAGAGATCAAATAGAGGCATCTGTATTTAAATACGAAAACTCCCATTTCACTAGCTAAACTGCTTACCACAAAGTGAAATTCAGCGGTGAAATTTTCATTTTCGTTTTCGCATGTGTTATTTTTATATGAAAAAATTCATTTCAATTCAGCAGCGTACCGGGCTTTAGACATAAATAATTGTTGGTGTTTTGTGTTAGAAAAAAATCACGATCCAGAAAATAACACTAAAATTGATATTAGTTTTTGAGCCAAATTTGAATATTAAAAGAAAACTGTTTTATTTATTCGCTTAGGACAATTTATCTATTTTACTAGTAAAGCTCTGTATGTTGATCGAACTAAATAGTTTTTTAACACATTTTTTAGATTATCGTTTTGAGATTTTTTAGTTTTTCTCGTAGATAAGAGTACCGATCAGAGAAACCGTAAGCGAATTTCTTTATTTTTAGCTATTTTTACCTAACTTTTATGTGGTAAATGGAAAACTTATCTTAAAGCAACTTAAACTTCGAAGCCTTTTCATTTTCAAAAGCGTAATTTTAGCAGAAATGCGAATTCAGACATGTTAAGTATGCGAACATGTTCGTCCTTTTATTTTTGAGAATTGGAACATATTATGGTGCAATTTAAAGAAATGTCATAGCCAGACGATCCCACAGTAGGTACCCAGGACGACTAGGCCAAAAATGACTAAACCTGGACGAAGTCTGAACAAATTGCCTTATACAAAAAAACGGGACAGTTATTAAGTCTCGAAATATATTCGAAAAAATTGCTATATAAAATTGGTTTGGTGAGGACGACTGGTTAAAAAAAAAACGCGCACGTGGTGAGATCTCTTCTAGAAAAGCTTTAAACCCGCTAACTTGATATTGGTTAAGTCAGATAATAAATTTCAATGAAATTTGTGCATAATCACAGATATTTCATTTGTAACAGGGATGGAGTCGGTCTTAAATAAAACATGGCCAGAATTCAACAAATATTGCAAGACACTATAACGGTTATTAGACAAACACACTTTGTTTATAGGAAAAAAATTTGGGGAAATTAGATTTGCCAAAGGAAAAATTGATTTTACTTTAATAAACACTCCAGGCCTTCACAACATTTCCAGGTTCCAGCACCAAAAGGAGCACGTTTGTCAATGGTTTTTGCTGAATTTTTATGTCTAAGTTATTAAGCCGATTCTATCAGTAGTTCCTAATTTAAAACCGAATTATTCACGCTCTGAAAATTTCTTGGGTCACAAATTTTTCGTACTTTTTACTTAGATAACCAATCCAGTCAGAGTATTACGTCTCCAGCTTCAAATGGAACTACAGCCTTGGCCAAAAATATAAAGCACCCCTATCTATTAGCATTATATATTAATATTATGTCTTTCTAAACAATGGGTGTTAACGAACGAGTCATCCCACCGAATGCGACCCTTAATTATTGAAAATCACCAATTTTTGTTTTGTTTTAGGTTCTTAACAAGAAGTTGTAGCGTCGTAAAATTTTTTTATTTTAGTTTTGTATTTGATCGTGTGCAGTCTTCACATAAAGTGTTTTAAATCAAAAAGAGTTTTCGTAAGTTTTTTGAGAAAAAAAGTGTGTTTGTGATAATTATGCCTAAAGCGTGCCAACTCAGTGAAGGAATAAGGGCACAAATTGTGTTGTTGGATTCCCAGGGTGTAAGCCAAATTAAAATATCCCAAAAATTAAAATGCTCTCGTGGAGCAGTTCAATCTACATTGAAAAAGGTTAAAGAGACCGGGGACTATGCCTATAAACTACGCTCAGGCAGAAAACGTATCACTTCGGTAAGAGACGATCGACAAATTGTGCGAAAATCTCTCAAAAACCGAAGAAAAACATCTGCTGAGATAGCTGCAGAGCATTTAACAGAACAAGAAGTTCACATTTCGGCACGGACAGTTAGAAGAAGGCTCCTGCAAGCTGGATTGAAAGGTTGTAAAGCAAGAAAAAAACCTTTGCTCTCACTTACCAACATAAAAAGTTGCTTGAGATGGGCTCGAGAACACAAACATTGGAATGTCGTGGATTGGGCGAGAGTTGTTTGGTCAGATGAATCTACTTTTGAGGTAAATATAAAAAATAAATATTAAAAAATAATTAGTCAAAAAAAAAAATAAAAAATTGTGCTATGTATTTTAAAAGAATTAATAGAGAAATTTATGTTAAATTTGATGGAATTCTTATAGATTTTTGGAACTCCTGGCGCAACCATCGTAAGAAGAAGAGTCGGGGAAGCATACAATCCTGATTGTATAGTGCCTACCGTAAAGCATGGAGGGGGTAAACTGATGGTGTGGGGTTGTATGGCATCATCAGGGGTGGGAAAACTGTTGTTTTGTGAGGGTCCGATGAACAGTACCAACTATGTTACCGTCCTCGAGGCTGCATTGAATGCCTCAATTCGGCAAATCTTTGGGGAAACGGATAGTTCTTCGATAATTTATCAACAGGATAATGCCCCCTGCCATACTTCCCGCGTTACGATGAGTTGGTTTCGAAAAAAACAAATTCGAGTCATGGACTGGCCCACCCAGTCACCAGACCTAAATCCCATTGAAAATTTGTGGTCAATTTAAAAAAAAAAATCAAGGATCGCAGTATGACTTCAAAGGAAGACCTCAAACGTGCGCTGACAGAGGAATGGAAAAATATATCGAGAAATACCTGTGAAAAATTAGTACGGTCGATGAATAAAAGAGTCCTGGCTGTCATCAAAGCCCTAGGAGGACCTACAAAATACTAAAATTAATAAAATATAAAAAGTATTTCCTAAAAATATTGAGTTTTAATTTTTGTCTTCATTCGTTTTGTAGATACTGCAATTTGGGAGGGGTGCTTTATAATTTTGGCCAAGGCTGTAGGTGGAACGTTTGTTAAGTTAATTTTTAGGCAGTTCCTAATATAAAATTTATTAAATCCGGCTCTGGAAAATTTGTTCGGCCATTTAATTTGGGGTCGAATTTCTTAATTAAGCAATGGCTCAAATTCAGAATATTTTTTGAAACTTTTAATTAAAAATGATATTCGCCAAATTTATTTGTCTCTCCTCAGTCTCCAGCATCAAATGGATGGAACAAGCACATTTGTTGATGGATTTTAGTGAAATTTATTATCTGCAATATTTTGTGAATTCTATAATCCTATTACAAAACGTATTAATTCATCGCCTGAAAAAAGTTTCTGCCATCAGGCAAGAAATATTTTGGAACACTATTCGTACTCATGGTATTATGGTCGATACCATAAATCAAAAATTAGATTTGCTAATTTTGGTTTACCATGCACAGCCAACCCAGACAACTTTCTTCGCCTCCTGCACCGAATGGAATACACTCATTTGTCGATGTATTTTAGTGAAATGTTATTTCGGAGGTGTTAAGCCGATTCTATATAAAGAGTTTCTAACCTTAAACATGTTAAATCACGTCCTAAAGAATTTTTTGGCCCAGTCATTTGGGCTGGAGTTTGAATTATCATTTTTCTGGTACCTTCAGAATTTTTTGCATTGCTGCTAATAAATTTAGGAATTTGAATAAATATTATCTAAAAATCAGGACAATGTAAGACATGTTCCTAGATGCTAGGTAGGCTAATAAAACTGACAGATAATTTCTGCTGTCAGCATTTAACCTTGCCAGACAAGAAAGATGCATGAGAGTCTGGATTTTATTCAAACGTAAACAAATGATTTAAGAATATTGATGTCAAGGTGTATTAGACGAATGAAATTTCCCATATCACACTGCATAAATTTAGACTTCCGTACAACTGGTGTAGAAAGGTTAAATGACAGCAGAAATTATCTTATAGTATTATTTTTATAGAGAGGTCCTAGTCTATTATAATTATTGCCAGCAAAAGCCGATAACTTAAAATATTTTGCAAAGATTTATAGTATAGCAGTTATTAGAAAAGGGGAGTACAAAATGAAATAGTGGAGTACAGGAGTAAGCAATAGGCGAAAGCAGTACAAATACTCCGATCGTACTCACTTCGACAGCACTGCTTGTGAGTAGATGTTCAATGGAACGCAAATTTTTATGACAGTAGTAAAACATAACCTCAATTTAAATAAAACTGCTAGATTTTAATAAAAAATACGTTGATCTATTAATAAAAATAAGTAATAAAACATTAAACAACAAAATAATTAAAATAATTTTACGATTTAACAATTTCGCGTCGTATCACAAACATAAACAAAAAATTTTTGTTTTTAACCCTAATCGAACCAACATATTTTTGTTATGTCAGTAAATTCAAATTCTAATCAAATAATTTACTAAATTTTTGCAGAGAATGGGTAGATGTCAAGTACGTTGTATGGAAATGTTTCAAAATAAAATACGTACAAGTTTGTAACTAAATTAACATTATTTTGAAAATCGATGCATTTATCAAACGAGCCAAAAAGGTACACCTTGGTTGGATTAGGGTTAAAAAATGACGTTTCACACAACTAAAATTGGTATAGAGCCATCTATTAGATTTTTTTTTAGCTAAAATCCCTCTTTCGTTAATTATACGCGTCCATACTCACCTGACATTTGCTTATAGGGTAATGAATTATTCTATATATTCACATTTGAAAATAAGAGGAGTCCTACAAAATGGCAACCCAAGTGGAGCGTCGAATGTAATTTAATCAGCCGTAGTTGTGCATCGGAGTCGTCGATTAAGGTATGGTTTGGTGAATTTTGTGTGTTGAAGGGGGCATTGATGAGTTTAGATTCACGAGAGATTAATAAGTTTTGAAAAAATAAGCAAAGTAATAAATAAGTGATAGTCGGTTACCTAAGAAGAATCACAAAGATCCAGTTTCGAAAATTTCCGAAGGAAATCAGACAAAAATGGCGGCAATTAATGTTCTAATGACTGATGACCAGTTTCGGGAATTGTTAAACATGGTAAAACGGCAAAATAATGATGGAACAATAAGCCCTCAAAATATTCCACTGAATACAGCCAATTTTGCTTATTCTACGTTTTCGGAGGAGAATGCTTTAATGGACTTGCCGCTGGAGGGGATGGTATCTTTCCAGCTTTACTTCAAAAAGGTATTGAGGAAATACTCCCCAGCTTGATCCAGATGTTTCGGGCAAGTTATGCTTTTAAATAAATTCCGAAATTGTGGAGGAAGGTTAATGTGGTCTTTATACCAAGGGGGGGGGCTCGCCCAGACACCCAATCCAAGGCATATCTTCCAATTAGCCTCACATCGATGTCTCACATACCTGACTAATGGGCTCAACCTGCACCAACCAGCTGTTATTGACTCACACCTGACTAAAGTGTTCACCCTTCGCCAACCATTTGTTATTAACTCACACGTGACTAAAGTGTTCACCCTTCGCCAACCATTTGCTATTGACTGATACCTGACTAATATGTTCATCAGCGCCCAGGTTGACACAGAGGATGGTATTTTCCGACTTTTGCCTATAAATAGTACTTAAATGAGTTGGCATTTGGTGGACTCTTGTGCTGAGGCCGATGTTGGCACACAGCAGTCGCGTTATGGGCGCAAAACTAATAATTGTTTATCGGGATCGTTTCTATTGAAGACGATGGAAAAAATCCTGGACTATCAAATAAGAAGCGAGGTCCTTGGAAAAAATCCGCTGCAACGGGACCAGTTTGCCTATCAAACTGGTAAATCCACTGTGGTCACGACGATTGAAAAAGCGGTGATATATGTATAAAGAAATTGCCCTTTGTGGACATTGAGGGGGCGTTTGATAATACTTCCTATGGATCGATAGAGAGGGCAGCAATGGTAAAAGGGTTCCGCTTTCTACAATTAGGTGGATCTGTTCCATGCTGGAACATCGTGAGATTACTGCCAGACTAGGTGGCGAGTCAGTAACCATCAGGGCCGTAAAGGGATGTCCCCAAGGAAGCGTACTATCTCCTCTTTTGTCGTCATTGGTTATTGACAGACTACTGGTCTTTCTGAGTAGCCATGGATTTGATGTCCAGGGCTATGCGGATAATGTGGCTATCATAATCAGAGGCAAGTTTGATGAAGTCATTTCTGATCGCATGCAAAATGCACTCAATATAATACGGCAGTGGTGTTACCAGGAAGGACTCAGTGTCAATCCAAACAAAACTGCCATTGTTCCTTTTACGAGGAGGAAAAAGCTCGCGCTTACAGCTCCCTCGTTAAACGGTACTACTGTTCCTTTTTCCAGCGAGGTTAAATATATAGGTGTTATCCTAGACCAAAAACTGAACTGGAAGCAGCATTTGTTGAAAGTCCAAAATAGAGCCACCAAGGCCTTCTGGGCCTGTCAAAGACTCTATGGGCGTACTTGGGGACAACAACAAAAAATGATCTATTGATCATTTCTTACAATCACTAGGCCTATGGCCACCTATGCATCGGTTGTATGGTGGCCTAAAACTGAGCAGAAGGCAACGCAAACTTTATTGAATAAGGTTCAGCATATAGCCTGCATCGGTGTTACAGGCTCCATGAAAACATGTCCAACCGCTGCGATGGAGTCACTTTTAGGACTGACACAGTTACACCTGCATGTTAAAAAGGATGCTGCAATTATGGCCCTTAAAATGCAGGCGGAAGAAAATATCAAACCAGGCAATATGGTGGGTCATCTGGAAATCCTTAAGGAATTTCAGACAGACCATACCATAGGAATGCCTTCCAACTGTTTGCCAGCGAAACTAGACTTCCACAAATCATTTTAAGTTAGGTTACCTGACTGGGGTGTAGGGGTAGGTAACATACTTATGTGGGAAAGCCTCGACACGAGACAACGACAGAGCACAACAAAACAATTTAACAACTCAGATCAACATCCTAACACAACGAGTGGAAGAACTGTTCGGTCATTTCGAGAAATCTAAAAATAAATCATCCCGCGGACGTTCGCAAAGCCCCAGGACCAATGACAATAATCATCAGCGCAGCAGTTCGCGATCAAAGGAACAAGTGGCAAAACACCCGAATTGCTGGTATCATCATAAATACGGTTTTCAAGCGCGAAAGTGTCTAAAACCATGCTACTTCAACGAAGCGAGCCAACCGACAATGAATTCGGAAAACCGGTAGACACCGCACTTCACGCGGCAAGTGACGGTAGTCAAATCTCGAACAAAACAAGTTACAATTTGATCGACACAGGCGCCGAGGTTTCAGTAATACCAGCCACAAACCCCAAAAAGTCCAATTCGTCCACGTTTAAATTGTTCGCGGCGAACGCTACAACGATTGATACATACGGTTGCAAAAGCCTCACTCTCAACATAGGTCTTCGTAGACCATTGACATGGAAGTTCATCATAGCAAAAGTCGATCGGTGTATTCTTGGAGCTGCATCCTATCATATTTCGGTTTATTGGTCGACATTAAAAAAACAAGCTCATCGACCCCAACATGAACCGCGACATCGAGGGAGAGCCAATTTAAATTCCTTCATACGGCATTACAACAATTCCCGAGATTCTGGAACTACTACACGAATTCAAGAGAGCAACTCGTGAATCGACAAATCTAAATACTGTGAAGCACAATATCACGCATTGTAACGAGATATTCGGTCAACCATGCCATGCAAAAGTACGTCGGTTGAACGCGGATAAGATGAAAATCGCCAAAGCTGAGATTGAAGCTTGGACAGCACAAGGAGTGTGCCGACCCTCGAAGAACAATTGGGCAAGTCCGCTCCATATTGCAAAAAAGAAAGACGGAAACTGGCGATTATGTGGTGACTATAGGGCATTAAACTCGATAACAAAACCTGACCGTTATCCGATTCCCTTTGTGACCGATTTCACACATCAACTCGAGTCATGCATGATTTGAACGAGACATAGGAAAACCGCAATCATCACTCCGTTCGGATTATTTCCAACGTTTGATTCACGCAATATTTCGAGATCTGGCATTTGTGTTTCCGTATATCGACGACCTACTGATCGCCTCACAAAACTCGGAAGAGCATCTGAAACACATACGGATTGTTTTCCATCGCCTAAGTGACGATGGACTAGTCATAAATCTTAACAAGTGTGCATTTATGATGAATGAAATATCTTTCCTCGGATTTCATATCACCGCAAGCGGCATGTCGCCTGATAAACACAGAGTGGAAGCCATTCAAAATTTCCTACGAACAACTACAAAAGACGGCATTCTTCGATTTTTGGGGATGATAAATTATTACCGAATGCAGCACACGATCTACCAAAGCAGTATTGTAACAACAGACACAAAAAGGATGGCAACCACTGTTCTTCTACTCACGAAAGCTAAGTAATAAAGAAACCCGCTACAGTACGTATGACAGGGAACCCTTAGCCGCTTACTCAGCTACCAAACATTTTAAAAATTTAATTTTACGGTAATTTATATTGTTTGACCATGATCGATCGCTACACACGTTGGCCAGAGACTACACCAATTCCGAATACCAGAGCAGAAACCATAGCTGATGCATTAATCAAAACATGGATCAGCCGATTTGGAGTGCCATCGAGCATCATGACTGATAGAGGTGCACAGTTCGAAGCTGTAATGAGTGCGTTCAATATGTCAAGCATCCACTGACAGTTCTATCGCAACCAACATCTTGCTAGTTAGTTAAGCTTTGACCACCATGCTGTACGCGAGATAAATTAACATTGTACAATAAAATACATATTAAATTTTACTAGATAATAAATAATCTTATTTATTACATGGTGTCAGAAGTGGGATTATCAAAATTCAAACGATCGTTGAATTTTTGAGCACAAAATATCATCAAAAAAATCATATTTAAGAGAAAATTTAAGAGAGAAAAAAAAAACATTCGCATAACGGCGAACAACAATAACAACACACGGGAACCAAATGAATTGGATTGTATGAATCTTGCTATTGAGTGGCCGATATGGAAACGTAATTTCACCGTATACATGATTTCAAGCGGAAAAGGAACCGAACCGGAGGCAAGAAAAATCGCAACGTTCATCATTGTATCCAAATGACGGGTCGGTCAATTCAATGCTTGGTACACAAATCACCGTTCGACATGTACAGGAGGTAGCGGCTGTAGCTGCAGCTGATGGTGTCGTTGCACAACCAGCAGTACCAGCACATGATGAAAATGTTGTTGTTCAACGGACATTGGATGAGGTTTTGCAACGATTTGATGGACATTGCATTCCGCACCGAAACGTGGCTATGGAATCGTACAAATTCAATGTTATCGTGCAAAAGGAAAACAAATCATTTGCAGAATTCGAAACGGAATTGCGAACACAATTGCGTCATTGCGGTTATTCATGTGCATGCGGTGTTTCGTATCAGGATCGAATGCTTCGCGACCGCATCATCATCGGTGTGCATGACAAAAAGTTTCAACTGAAGTTATTGGACGGCCGTGATGAAACGCTACCATGGGTAGTCGAAATTTGCGAAACATTTGAAGCTGCAAATGCAAACAAAAGTCTATTGAACAGCAAACCGACTGTTGCAAGTACCGTGACGTCATCATAATTAGCTGTTCATGCTAACAATCGTGTCTGCTTCAATTGTGGTGATGCATGGGCACCAAAGCATCTTGACGAGTGCAAAGCAAAGGGTCAAAAGTGCAAATGCTGTTCAAAAATCGGACATTTTCAGCGCATGTGCCGCCAGAAGGGCAAGAAGAACAACAGCAACAACAACAACAACGACAATGCAAAGCGCAATGTGTCAACATTAAGCTGGGCTGATCAGGGTGAGTTGCTTGATAAAAATAAAAGTTTGACACGCGTACATTACACTCAATCGACTCATGGTAATAGAATTCTTAAATCTATTTGTAGAATAAACTCAGTAAAAAAAACCAAGTGGACGAAGGAATACACAATTGGCAATGAAACAGTGCGATTCAAACTTGATTCTGGATCTGATGCAAACTGTATTCCATTATTTATCATTAAAAAATTAAACGTTAAATTAATGAATGAAAATGACGATTTCATTGTATTTGATTACAACAACAATAAAATTAAGATTTTTGGTACGATTGAATTAGAATGTATCGATAAAAAAACAAAAGCCACACATTTTACTGAGTTTATTGTAGTTAGTAATGAACATGAACCAATACTTGGACTAGACACTTGCATTGATTGGAAATTGATTAAACGGATGGATGTTGATACAATAGACTGTTTATCGGAAAAAGAAAAAAACAACCCAGACCAATTTCGTGATAATTCAAAAGAAAAATATATTTCGTACATTACGAACAGTAAAGATAATTTCGTGAAGCAAAATTGGGATTTATTTCCTGGGAACGGGCAAATTTCCTGGAAAGTTCTTGATACACTTGCATGAAGATTCAAAGCCGATTTTGCATTACAAAAAACGAATTCCATTGGCAATACAGGATAAATTGAAATTTGAATTGAGTCAAATGGTACAGGATGGAATCATTTCCCCTGTTGATTATCCAACGGATTGGGTAAACAATTTGCAGGTGGTCGAAAGACAAAATGGCGGACGCTTACATTGTTTGGATCCAAAGCCATTGAATGCGTGCATTAAGGGGGAACATTTTCTAATTCCAACAATCGATGACTTTACGTCAAAATTAGCTGATAAACCATTTTTTCTGTACTTGATCTCAGTAGTGCGTTTTGGCATATGGAATTGGATGAGAAAAGTTCACAATTGACTACATTCATGACCCCATTTGGGCGTTACAAATTTAATCGTGTACCATACGGGTTAAATTGTGCACCGGAAATGTTTCAACGAAAAATGATTCAAATTTTCGGGGATTTTCAAGGAGTTTTAGTTTATTTTGACGATATGATTATTTTCGCGGAAAATGAAATGGAACATGACGCCATTTTAAACAAAGTCATTGACCGGGTTCATCAAAATAATGTTAAATTCAATCCCGAAAAGATTCAATTCAAGCAAAAGGAAGTGAAATTCATGGGAAATACTATTTCGTCGGGGGAAATTAGACCGCTCGCTAAATACACGGATGCAATTCTCGATATGGAAAAACCAACCGATAAAAGTTCTGTTATGCGATTTTTGGGTTTGTTGAAATACATCGCTCGTTTTATCCCAAATGTATCAAAGATAACGGCAAATTTACGAAATTTAACACGAAATGATGTGGAATTCGAACGGGTTGACGAACATGAAAGGGAATTCGAAAATTTGCTCGGAATAATCTCGTCAAATATAGTATTGGGCATTTACAATCCAAGAAAGCCAGTAATTGTACAAACTGATGCATCAAAGGATGGGTTGGGTTCTGTACTCATTCAAGATGGTCGCCCAATCGCGTTTGCATCACGAACACTGAGCAAGAGTGAACAAAAATGGCCACAAATTGAGAAGGAGTTGCTGGCAATTGTGTTTGCGTGTCAAAGATTTCACTATTTCCTGTATGGACGCGAATTTACGGTCGAAAGTGATCATAAACCGCTTGAAACTTTGGTCAAACGAGACATTGATGATGTGACAGCCCGACTTCAACGCATGTTTATGCAATTATTAAAATACCCAAACATGAAAGTAACATACAAACCGGGTAAAGACATGCTCATTGCTGATTGCTTGTCACGAGCACAGCTGCGGGACGTGGATGAAAATGATGAATTGTCGAGCATAATTCACTCAATAACAAAATCTGTTTGTGTGTCGGAAGACAATTACAAATTGTATCGGGAAATCATGAAACACGATGAAAAATACACACGAATTTGCAAATATGTTGAAAATGGTTGGCCATCGTATCATCAACTTGATGATCTCAGTCAAAAATTTCACAAATTTAAATCCGAATTGCACGTCGAAAATGAACTTTTGTTCTACGGTGACCGTTTGGTGGTTCCAACGGAACTTCAAAGCAAAATTGCCAAGTGGCTGCATGCACCACATCTCGGCATTGAAAAAACACTCTCACGGGCGCGTATGCTATATTATTGGCCGGGAATGAGCACACAAATCAAGGGGTTGATCGAATCGTGCACGATTTGCGAAAAGTTTAAAAGAAACAATCAAAAGGAGCTGTTGATTCAGGAGGAGACGTCGATGCATATTCAAACTATTTGATATCATATCGAATAAATAACAAAACGTCTAAGCATATCAGTGAGGGTCTCCGGGGTGTATTTGATCGAATAGGATATCCGACGCAAATTAAAGCTGACAATGTTCCATTTGCATCTGCGGAATTTGATAGATTTGCATCGGAATGTAACATCAAGATGAATTTTTCAAGCCCACAATATCCACAAAGCAATGGATTATCTGAAAAGGATGTTGGTATTGCAAAAAACATACTAAAAAGATGTTATGAAGCGGACGAGGTCGATCAATTTCAATACAGATTGCTTGAATATAATACCACACCGGTGGCAAGCATGCGATCGAATCCATCTGAATTATTTTTTGGGAGATTAGTGAAGTCAAAATTGCCGGTGTCCGGTTCATTGTTGGTTCGGAAAAGTATTTCAGAAGAGGATATCCAGTAAAAAATTGAAAATAAAAAGGAAAAACAAAAATATTATTATGATCGTAATGCTAAGTCACTACCAACACTGAAAATTGGTGATAAAATTATTTTTAAGAAAAACTCCAAGGAATGGAACTATGGAACAATCATTGGTGATGTAAATGGACGCTCATATATAATTAAGGATAGTTTTGATTATCATTACAGACGTAATAGACGATTCATTGCAAAAACAAAAAATAATGCAATCGATCCAAGTGAGTTGTTGCTGGAAGAGGGTGCAGTAACTGATGGAACTGTTGCAATTGGCCACGGGCCAACGGAAATTCAAGTTGCTCCACCGATGGAACAGTCAATTAACATAAACGGCACAAATGACGAAGTGAAAGGGTCAGAGCTCTCAGTGGTTGACATTGATGTGCATATATCATCATCGGATGAATATGATACTGCTGATAGCAATGCCTCGGGATCTGGATCTGAGTCGGAGCCTGCACAGCAACCAGTTCATGTACCGCCTGCACAGCCGGAGGTTAGAATGTCACGATACGGTCGTGTAATTAAGCCCCGTCAAATGTACGGCTTTGATTAGTCATAAGTCTAGTTTTAATTGTTGGATTAGTTTAAGTTATTTTTATGACAATAGCAAACAAACCATAAAAAAAATAAATAAAAGCGTGTAATGAGTGCGTTCAATATGTCAAGCATCCACTGACAGTTCTATTGTAACCAACATCATGCTAGTTAGTTAAGCTTTGACCACCATGCTGTACGCGAGATAAATTAACATTGTACAATAAAATACATATTAAATTTTACTAGATAATAAATAATCTTATTTATTACAGAAGCAACTCTGTTCGACGAACTTTCCAAATCAGTTGGATTCCACCGCAAACGAAGAACTGCTTACAATCCAGCTTGCAACGGCATAATCGAACGATGGCACCGTAGTTTTAAAAGCGCAATAATGTGTGTCGCTGAAAAACAGTGGACAAAATCTTTACCGATAATACTATACTCGGACTGAGAACCTCATTCCGGAACGACTTTCAAAGTACAGTCATACCCCGCCTAACGTTGTTAATTGGTTCCGAGAAATCGCGACGTTAGGCGAAACAACGTTAAAAGAGGCAAAGGAATTGTATTTTGTATGTATGTAAACGAATAGACGAGAAAATTTCATTGTGTTTTGTGTTTTATGTTTTTTGCCTTTTTTCTGTGTTCTTTGCTTTGCTTATTTTTTAATTTTTTCATTTATGAACAAATAAAAACGACGTTACAACGAAACACAGCGGCGATAGAGCGAGGTTTGTTCGCATTTTACTAACGATGTTACAGCGAAACGACGTTATGAGGGGGGACGTTGTACGGAGAACATATACGACTACACGCGGATTTCATTCAACCAAGCAGGAAGATTCATCAGCCCGATTTCGTCACACAGTTGAAGAACCAGTTTAAAGACATTCAACCCTCATCGACATCACGACATGCTAAAGAACAAATGTTCGTATTTAAAGAGTTGTCAACTTGCGAATTCGTGCTGTTACGGACAAACGCAGTTCGTCAGTCTCTACAACCTCCATACGAGGGACCATTTCCGGTAGTCAAACGCAACGAAAAATATTTCACACTGCTGATCAAAGGTATCGAATCAACGGTTTCAATAAACCGGCTTAAACCTTGTTTCATAGAGGCACCGCAACCTGATAAACATACAAATACATCGAATGAAGTGCCAACCAAACCGAACACTACGCTGGAAACAACACATTCACCACCGTCACATACCGGTGAAACAGGCATATCACTTAAGGGAAGAGTAACGTTTCATCCCAAACTTACTGAACAAATCAAATAAAGAGGGGCCGCGCCATCTTTAAGCCGGCTCGTTTTCGATAATTTTCTATCGTTCACTGCATTCAATGGAGGAAGGATAGTGTGGCGGCAACACTACCGTCGATGCAAGTAAAATTGGCATCACCTTTTTCGATTTACTGGGTTGATAAAACCACGGTATTCTAAAACCACGTTATTCTAAAATGACAAGAGTCAAAGATCAGAAGTCGAAAAAAAGGTACCGAAGAGCGAATAAAAATGGCGCAATAAGATGGCTACAAATTAATCAACGTTTTGATTATATCTGTAATTCTTAATAAAATATTAATAATTAATTAACTAAATAAATAAACGAATGTCGATTATCTGGTGAATAAAATACAAATAACAAAACAACAATTGGTGTAATTCATTTTCGGATTAATATAAAACACGTGTAGTGAACATAACCTTGCGAATATAGTGGAGTGTTAATAGAGGAAACACATAACATTAAAACTCACATCAATACGGACACTACCTTTCGACTACTGATATGTCTTCTATGAATATGCTCAGGGCTGATGAGGGTTATGTTCTCTTACCGATTTGCAATGGGAAGATATAAATAAATTTCTTGTAAAAAATTAAACCGTTTATTCGCTATGGGAGTGCCTACTGAGCACTGTATCGATACTAGTGGTCACATTCCTGTTTCTGGTCCTGCCTATAAAATGTCCTTGGAGAAACGCAATATTATCTGCCAAGAGTTAGACAAAATGTTAAAAGATGATATAATAGAGGAATGTGAGTCACCTTGCGCGTTTCCCGATCGATTTTGTGTAGGGTATAGACAGCTTAATGTCGACATCAGAAAAGTATCCAATGTCAAAGATTGATGAACTTTTGCATTTGGCTAAAAAAACTCTTTTTATTGGTATTGACAAATTCGAATTCACTTTTCGGATCGTGATAAAACCGCTTTTATATGTTCATTTGGGTTGTATCGGTTTAAGCGAATGAGTTTCGGTTTAAAAAAATGCGCCCGCGGCATTTCAGCGGATGGTCAATAGATAAAAGTCGGAAATCCCAGAGGTCACAATTTTGGCATATCTGTATCATCTGGTCACCTCAAAATTTCAATATACGCCTGGTAAAGCTAATCAGGTAGCAAGTCTAGATGACCATACGATAAAAATAAACAAAATTGCCAAATAAGTACATTTCAAATTGACTTTCCAACATAGGTATGCTACGAAGGATATATGGAAACACTTCAGTTGGAAGACGATGAATTGAAAAGGTTATAACTTGTTTTGAGCAGCTGAATCAGCCCGATTTAGGAAATTGGACAGGACGTGGGTATTTATTGGGATCTGGCGTCTTGTTTCGTTATTTGTTAGAGCTCCCGCTGTTTTGCGGGAGCACGTTCTAAATATTTCTCATGATAGTCCAATCGCAGGTCATTATGGTGTGGAACGACCATAGATAAAATTCGATCTAAATATCACTGCAAAGGAATGCGAAAATATATCGCTGAGTATGTCAGATATTGCAATGAGTGCCAAAAATTTAAACCATGTAAGCTAAAACCAAGTAGATTACTCAAAGTGCCAGTTGCAGCAATGCAGCAAAGATTTGAAGCTCTAGCATAAGGCTCTCTACATCAAACCGATTGGAGGCTGTTATAAAATCTAACGAATGAGCGATTAACGAGAAAAGATCATTTTTGAGGGGTTCTGTTTGGTTTAGGAGCACTAATGGGGTGCAAGTCTCGAGTCCAAACTAATATTATTGATCAATAACTCTCCTCAAAAGGATAAATTTGTCCACAAACAGTTTTATGTCATTTTCGAAAATCATAAATACAAATGAAACATTTCAATTATTTTAGGTTGGCTTGTTTAACATTTGACTTGTTTTGAAGCACTCACGGTACGAATTCACACTAAATTTCTTTGAATTGCTAACATTTAGGGTATACATTATTTAATGTGTAAGGTTTCAGTATTCATTTATTAGGTTTTTAGTAGACAATCGAACAAAATGACACCATCTATATATCACACACCACACTTTTACAATAATTACGAAGTTTTTAAAATTAAAAAAATTTAAATTAACAATGGCCAAATTACACAGGTAACTTTTTTATACCTTTCCAGGCCAAATGTCAATAATAAAATAATTAGACCATTCAATCATTTCCAATCCGAATCCATATTATCCAATATCCATCAACATGCAAAATTAAAAATCGATCTTGTTGGATACGTTTAATTGAATTGTATTATTATTTTACTCTAATACTTAATTTAAATATAATTGTAATATAGATTAAATAAGTTTCCGCCTTTATAGTATTACAAAGATATTTTTAAGGTAAGTTTTGGTCATTTTTAAGTTGACCTCAAATGTTTGGTTAACTTTACAAACAATTTGCTGCCGTGGTTTTTGGTTAAATTTGCTGTGTAATGAAAGAAAAATAGTCAACATGGTTTACTAAAACTACTATCATTGTATTCTTGTTACTCAAAAGTATCCTGTATATTGTAAATCGGCTTATTCGCCCCCCCTTCTAAATATTCTCGGGGCTCACAACTGTTTCGTGTTTGTTCGAACTTCGTATGGGGCAATTAAAATAACAAAAGGTGTTAGTGATGCAACTCAATCAATTTTTCTATTCGACAGGTACACAAATGGCTAAATTAGATGAAAAAATTGGATTTATTGGTGGCGGAAATATGGCCTATGCCATTGGGTCAGGCTTAATAAAACGAAGTATGTTTTGCAGTCTTTTTTTGTACCTTATCCAAGTTAAATAAATTTTATGTATTTTCAGGTATCGTAAAACCATCTCAGGTTCTCGCCTCAGGGCCAAATTATGACAATTTAAAGAGGTGGCGTGAAATTGGCGCCGATATTACAACCGAAAACTATGATATTGTCTCAAAGTCTGATATAATTTTTATCTGCGTTAAGCCTCATATTTTGGAAGAGTGTGCACGAAAAATTCAAATGGAATTTAACAATAGACCGCCGTCACCCAAGGATAGAGATAAGCTCTATGTTTCAGTCTTGGCTGGTGTTACACTCGATTCACTTATGAAAGCGTTCAATTTTTTTGACGGGGTTAAAATGATACGGGCTATGCCAAATACTCCGATGCAAGTGGGTGAGGGATGTACAGTGTATAGTCCGGCACCTTATGTGACCCATCACGATTTGGAGAAAGTTCATTTAATACTGAATTCATTAGGAACTGCTTATCAAGTGCCTGAAAAGATGATAAACGCTGTTTCAGCTGTGACAGGATGTGGACCAGCTTATATTTATACTATTATTGAGGCGCTCGGTGACGCCGGAGTGCAACAAGGAATTCCAAGACAAATGGCTATACAATTTGCCGCCCAAATGGTATATGGCACAGCTAAAACTGTACTCGAGACCGAGAAACATCCAGCATTATTACGAGATGAGGTTTGTTCTCCTGGTGGTTCAACAATTGCGGCAGTCCATGAATTAGAAAAGGGTGGAATTCGAGCTACTCTAATGAACGCAGTTAAGGCGGCAACTGAGCGTTCGGCCGAGCTTGGCAACAACAAATAAATGACAAAACAAAAACTCTCTTACTTATAATGTACTTAATAAAACAATATTTATTCTAGTGTTAATCATAAACTCGATCTTTTTTACTGACGTACTCAACACAACGGGATGGATCTGTCGGAAAATACTCCTGACACTTGGTCATGAGGCGTTTCAAAGCTTGTATATATTTTCGTTGAGTTTCATCGTTCATTACGTGCGCCACATTCTTGGAGAAAATTTTCTCACGCCCTGTACGTGCATGAATACCAACCATAGTCACACCAATCGGCCATGGAGCATTTCCAATGGCCATCTGTAAATATGAATCACTGGCCATTATGTAATTTCGTCGTAGAAGGCATTTTGCTATATCAGTTAAACTGTCGAGAATATCTTCGGGTAATGTTTTATTCTTCAGCTTCCTGAGGAGTGGCTTCAAATAAACTTTTGTCTGATTATAAGTGGCTTTAGCGATTTTCACCTTTGTGTTCATTCGTTCTGACTGGGAATATGAATTCACTTGATCGCTCCACAACTTCAATATAAATTGTAGCAATGTTGTAATCACTTCCATATCATGATCTCTATTACCACGTCCCATTTTATTTGCCATGTCTTGGATCCCCTCATATGTAACGGTATCGTCAACCAAAACCTCATCTTTTGCATTTTTATCCGATGTGGGATTTGAATTTTCCGTACCTGTTTTTAATATATCATCTAAATATGCCTGATCCACTTCATCCATAGCCTCCTGGAAATCATTACGAAAACCACGATTCACTTCTGGCTCTGTGATTTCATATTGTCGCAATCTTCTGAATGCATCCACCTCACTTTCTCCGAACAACATGATAGGTTCGCCACGTTCACGTAATCGGCGGATTACTTCGATGCGAGGCAATACTTGGACACTATCCATGTCACTCGAAGCATTATTATCGACGGCCATATTATATAGAGTCGAATTGGCCTCTTCAATGTGACGACCATATTTTAGAAGGTAATCTTCGCGTTCCTTCGAAATCAGTTCACCTCGTTTGAAGTATTTTTTTTCGTCGTTCTATAAATTATTGAGTTGATGATTAATAAATGATAGTCTATTATTGTTAAAGTTCTTAATTTTGATTGGAATACATACCACAAGATTACTATCTTCCAATAATTTGCGTTTTCTAGCGATCTCCGCTTTAAGCACGTCCATTGTCTTTATTTTTGTTGAAGGTTTTGTTTTGACATTCGAAACGTCAAAAAATGAGCAAAGTTTAAAGCATGCCTCACACTTTCAACTTTTATTGAACAAATATGTATGTGGATTGATATATTGTATGTATATGCTGCGAGTCGAGTCGAGTTTAATCCAAGTTTAACTCTCACTCCTAGTGTTCGCTGATGACAAGGTAAAAAAATAAAAGGATATTTTTAGAGCAAAAAAACGATCGCATGAAAAGGATCGGTATATTTTTAACTCTACTTTTATTTGGATATTTTATGAAAGTGAAGTTAGCGGGGGTAACATTTATCAAAAATATCCGGATATTTTCTGTCAAAAGGCCTTCACTGAACATCGGATTATGGGTATATAGTGCTTTTTTTAGAGTAGAGTTTAACTCGACTCTAGAAATTATTTAGGTCGATTCGAGTTTAAATCGACTCCCTATATAGTGAGAGTTAAACCAGCATATACAATCCTTGTGTAACCTGAGAGTGGAGTTGGTTATATAAAAGCGTTCCTAGATATACAAGCCGTCAGCATAAAATTCGAACTTAATATAAGGGAACATGGATTTTTCATACAAATCATATGAAAAGTTATGTTTTTTAATATCGTTTTTCTTAAATGAAAAATCTTACAAAAATGAATTTTAATTTCTACGTTATTAAGAAGAATAATTGGTAAATATATGATTTGAAAATCAATTACTAAAATATTGTTTATAGATATTTAATTAATGTTTTACTGAAACCGCTTTATTTAAAAACACATCTTTACACCTCACGTCGTCACACCTTTCGTTGTCGTTTTTTTTTATAATAGAAAAATGTCGATAAATAGCAAAGACGTTAAACTAAAGAAGAGAAACAAACTTTTTTTCTTTCATGTAAACAAACCATTTAGTTTTTATTGTTGTTAAAAAGTGGTTGTGCGTAGTTTGTTTATTTCTAGTAAATTGTATTTTAAGTCTTTGATAAATATTAAGTAAGATCTTACATCATTTATTTCGTTTTTAAAATTTTATACTGTATTTTTCACATATCATACAAAGGAAAAGTAAATTTGTACAATTTTATTTTAATTATTAATCAAATTACTAAATTTTAGTGATGTGCTAAATCGATCTTTTTGGTTAAATATCTTATGAGAAAATAAACAAAACAGAACAAAAAAGATCGATTCAGCACATCATTACTAAATTTAAGGTATTGGTTTTAAAATATGTTATACTCAAAGGTTTGATTTAAATATAAACCTAAAAATATTTTCTGGTACGAATATTTTCCATTCATAAAATTTTAATCAAAAATGTTCAATTTTGTATGGGCTCTTATGGGAAATCGTTCCTGTATAAAACGTTCAATCTGTGGATCAATATAACCCTCCAGTTTATATATATATAGCATAGCAGTTCATACGGTTGCTTGATAGCCCCCTAAACAACGGTACACGCACTTTCATCACAGCACGTTTTTTATATCTAATGGAGTCAGATTTAACCTCAAATATGGAACAACACCACGTTACATAATAAGCATATTAATACAACGTTAAGTGCACTCGCTTCGTACACAACACACCCGACGTTCCTGTACAATAAATTCGGACGTCAAGTAATTACAATAACATATCAGCCACGAAAATTAGCACGTGATAATATCGTTAATAATTTAACAACATATCAGCGACGTAGTCCAGCACGGGGTTATATACGTTCACGCAACAGTTTCAACTACACACGAGTTTCGAATTGGACGTGCAGCAGCATCAATTCATTTTTGGCGGACGGCCACTTTTATCTTAAAATCGTAAGTAGTCTTCTGTATTTCATACGTTCATTGACATTTTTATAAATTCGGCATACATTTTAAAAGTAACTTTCGGGTTTTTATTTTTATATATATTTTTTAAACTAATCGTACTACTACGCTCTGGGCGTTTCAGCGAGTCCAAATCCTGCGGATTTAATAGAGTAACTACGCGAAATGCTCGAAACTGCGCGTTTAACACAAACAGACGATCCCAAATTACACGACAACGACGGACGTACTAGCATAATTACGAAAATTAAAACAGTCGGCTGACGCGCATATTAATCGCGTAGCTTTCAAGCCTCCACAACCCCTCTTTTCACAAAACCTATCAGTGTGGTTCAATATTCTTGAACAACTTTTACAAATCGCAAATATCACGACTGAGGGTACAAAATATTCACATGCGGTTAGCACACTCGACCCGCGACTACACAATACGTTCGCGGATCTCATATTGCGTGACAAGCTCGACAAACCTTACACTACTTTTCGCGACGAAGTAATTCGTGTCCTTGGCGATTCGAAAAAGGCAAAAATTAACAACATTTTTGCATGGTCTTTCGCTTGGCGACAAAAAACCGTCACAACTACTAAGTGAATTTAAACTTAACGCTGGTAGTGATTTCGCCGAGAAAACTATCCAACAACTATGGAAGTCGCGTCTACCGCAACAGGTCCAAATGGTACTCACATCTTTTGAAAACGACATCGACTCAAGTACATTCGCTGAACGAGCCGATGCGGTATACGAAACAATGTCGCACTCGCGAGTTAACGCAATCGATGGAATTTCTCCACAAGTGCCGTCCACAAACACCACAGCCAATCAAGCGCTGAACATTGAGGGGTTGTTGGACCGTTTTCGTAACAGCATTGTCGGTGAAGTCAAACAGTTGATTGAGACTAGCAAAAATCAGATATCTGATGCACGATCACGTCCACAGGCGTGTTCTAGCCAGCACGGTGCACGCAGTCGATCTAGCTCTAGACGCCGGCTTAACAGCAAATATAAAACTTGATATTATCATTACAAGTTTGGTGATAAGGCTCAAAAATGCATCGACGGATGTACATTTCAGTCTGAAAACAATAATGGTAATACCCAAGACTCAACCCGTTCAAAACAAAATTTTTAAAGTGTCGTCAAACGTTGGCGACAGTTAATGATGACACCACTTCCAGTTGCCTTATTATATTTAATTCTACAAACAAACTTAAGTTTCTAATCGATACCGGCGCGGATTTATCAATAGTTCCAGTTAAACATTTTAAACCAGCTAAAGCGACATCTACGTTAAATCTATACACTGCCAATGGCACACCGGTGTTAGCGTAAGGTACCAAATTGTTAAAAATAGACATTGGTTTACGTCGCAAATTTCATTGGGAATTTGTTATCGCAGACGTTTCGACGCCAATACTCGGCGCAGACTTTTTTAAAACATACGGGAATAGTTGTGGACATTAGCAAACGGAAGATCATTGATCCGGTGACTTCACTGTCCGTTACAGGTCTAATTACACGTATGGCAACGCAAGGTTTGTCATATATTAACCAGACAACAGTCCCTACAAAGGTTCACGATCTACTTAAACAATTCCCAGAGATAACTAGTCGCTTATTAAGCAGCCCTGCTATCAAACATAATGTCACGCATCGATTAGAAACAACTGGACAGCCGATCTTCGCGAAAACACGTCGTTTAGCACCAGATAAACTCCTTATTGCAAAAGCCGAATTCGACAACATGTTAGCACAAGGTTACAGTTCCTGACAGGTATCCCATACCTAATCTATTGGACTTTTCGTACCAACTCGTGGGTTGTACAGTTTTCTCGACTATCGACCTTGTTCAAGGCGTACCATCAAATCCCGATCGAACCATCATATGTCCCCAAGACAGCAATCTCAACACTTTTTGGTCTTTTTGAATTGACCAAAATGACCTTTGGTCTAAGAAACGCAGCACAGTCTTTTCAAAGGCTAATGCATTCTGTTTTAATTCGACCTCAAGTTCTGTTTCGTCTACTTGGATGATATTCTGATCGCATCCAAGTCTTTCGAAGATCATCTTGAGCACCTCAAGATCGTTTTTCAAAAATTATCAGAACATGGTTTGATCATTAATTACGACAAATGCTTCTTTGTATTACCTGAAATAAAATTCCTCGGTCATTTAATTAACGAACAAGGCATTCTTCCACTTCCAGACAAAGTTCATGTCATTAAAAATTTCGAACGGCCTGTAATGGTTAATCAACTCAAACGATTCTTGGGAATGATTAATTTTTACAGACGTTTTATTCCTAGCGCTGCTGAAGATCAAGCTGTACTTAATAACTTCTTGAAAGGTTACAAGAAGAACAAACAGCAAATCTCCAATCGAATGGACTTCAGCATCTATTGACGATTTTAACACTTGCAAGGGAAACTATGCCAAGCGACACTACTTGCACACCCAATCCCCGATGCTCGTTTAGCAGTTATGGTTGACACATCCGATCACGCAATCGGAGCAGTGGTACAGCAGTTCAAGTCTCGAATACATAGCAACCGCTCAGTTTCTTCTCTGTATGTCTTAGCGAGACGCAACAGCGTTACAACGCTTATGATAGAGAGCTGCTTGCAGCCCACACTAGCATTAAGCACTTTCGGCATCTCCTCGAAGGTCGTGGGTTCACTCTGTTCACCGACCACAAACCCCAAGTCTACGCATTTTATCAGAATCCGGATAAAGCATCCCCGCGTCAATTTCGGCACCTGGACTTCATCGGCCAATTCACAACCGATATCCAACCCATCTCCGGCGTTAACAACGTCGTTGCAGATACTTTATCTCGTATAGATCAAATTTCTATTCCTGAAAGCATTGACTATACAATAATCGCGAATGCACAAACCAACGATGCAGAATAGTGAGAACTCTTGCATAGTAACAATATGTCACTAAAATTTTAAGCGAGTCCCAATAACGTTTAATTCCAATAACCACATTTATTGCGATATTTCGACTGGTATACCTCGTCCATTCATTCCGTTAAACTTCCGGAAACAAATTTTCGAATCATTTCACAACCTTTCGCACCCCGGAATCCAAGCCACAACCAATATTTTAACTAAATATGTTATCTGGCCCTCGTTACGAAAGGATTCGAAAGTTTTCACTCAACAATGTGTTCACTGCCAAAAGTCGAAAGTTTCAAAGCACACCAAGTCACCTCTAGGCAATTTCACAGTGGCTTCGCAACGTTTTGCAGAATTAAATCTACACATCATTGGTCCTTTACCGATTTCTGATAACCAACGTTATTGCGTCACTCTAATTGATCGTTTCATACGTTAGCCTGAAGCGGTTCCTATACCGGACATATCGGCTGCCACTGTAGCGTTCGATGTTTATTCAACATGGATATCCCGTTTTGGCGTTCCAGTTATTCAACGAGTTATCTAAATTACTAGGGTTCAAACGAATACGAACCACGGCTTACAATCCTAAATGTAACGGCATGGTTGAGAGATGGCACCGCACTCTCATGGCTGCCATTATGTGTCACGAAATACGGTTCCACAAAGTGATTTTGTGAGACAATTAAAGGAACACTTCTCCGAATTAAAACCAACACCAGCATCTCGACATTGCGCCGAAAAAACATTCGTGAGTCAAGAGCTTAAAACTTGCACTCAGGTGTTCTTACGCACGGATGCAGTTCGTAAATCATTACAACCTCCGTACACTGATTCGCACCGTGTGATCAAGTGCGGTGACAAAAATTTCATCATAAAATTTAACAACAGGCAGGTCAACATCTGCATCGACCGACTTAAGCCTTGTTTCACGACAACTTGGACATCTGACCAACAGTTCCCAACGCAAAGCTCTGACACGTCGTCAGACCAGAGAAAGATGGACACCCAGTTAAAAACTAAGTCGGTGAAAAAACATGCAACGTTTAGCGAGCCCGAAAAAATCGAACAGTTGCCTCTCCGCTCTGCCAGCGGTCGTCAGTTAAAGACACCGGCGCGTCTTTTGGACTCGTTGTCTCGCTCAGGCTACGCCTTCGCTGGGGAGAGAGTATTGTAGCGTGCCGAATTCTAAATTCGTTGCTTATAGGTTAAAATGTCAATGTCAACAATACAGAAAACTATTTCATCTGGTAATATTTATTTTAGTACCTTACTTTTTCTTTTATCTGTCAAAAACGATTTTATTTCATTTTATAAAATCAAAAATTAATTCTTCTGTAACTCTCGAAAAGAAGACAAATAAAGCAAACCGACGCCATTTTCGGCAGTCATTTTTCTCATTAAATTAATTATATAACATATGTAAATTTTACATTTAATTTCTATAAATAAAATTTTGTATTAAATTAAAACCATTAAACTAAAAAAATAATAATGTTTGGTAATACAATTGCATACAGTGCTTGTGATTTTTTGTGTTAATCAAACAGCGGAAAACGTAACCCTCCAGTTTATATATATATATATATATATATATATATATATATATATATATATATATATATAGCATAGCAGTTCATATGGTTGCTTGATACCCCCTAAACAACGGTACACGCACTTTCATCACAGCACATTTTTTATATCTTATGGAGTCAGATTTAACCTCAAATATGGAACAACACCACGTTACATAAACATTTTAATACAACGTTAAGTGCACTCGCTTCATACACAATACACCTACCATAAAAGTGGATTCCGGCATCAACAGCCATAATAGCAATAAAATTGCATAATTTTTCGTTTGAAATTATTTACATATCATATTTTGAAATGAATACCTACGTGCATATTCATAACCACAATTTCTGACACATTGCGATAGTTTTTGGCATTTTTCGACAGTTTAATTTTTTTATTTTATTTATTTTTCACACAATTGTCGAAAAATAAGGATTTAAGCGTTTTACCCATCTCTGAGCAAAATATTAAAATATTAGGGCCCGTCACGAGCATTTGTGTATTTGTTTATTTCGCAATTTCATACATTTGACGTCTTTCGATTTAAATTTTTTCACAACAACAATCAAAATTACACAAGAAATGTCAAAAATAAACACGCTCACAGGCTATTTATTTTCGCAATATATTCGCATTGTGGTAATAAACTAATTTTAACCAATCAGAAAAGACGTCAAAAATACATGAAATTACCAAATAAACAAATAAAAAAACGAAACCGTAATGAGGAATATGACATTTTGGAATTTTTGGATCAGTTAACGTAAAAGAAGTTATAAAATTCATAAAAACGATGATTCGGTTGTACTCGACTCGGCTCGACTCTCACCATCAACAATATAATCGTGTGCGTTAACCTTTAGCACAGGGTTGTTCATGCAATAGAATCGCACATTTACCGAACTCATTTTCAATTTGTTTTTGTGAAAATTATCTCAAATTTGACAGTCGAAAATCAAAACAAATGTCACTCAATTCGAAGCTAGCAAAATTTTAGTAAATTTCACAATATTGTGGTAGAAATCTCGATTAAAATTCTATTCAATAATGCCTAAAAAGGGTGAAAATTCAAAAGCCACGGAAGCTCGTGATCGCAAAGCAGCCATTAAAAAGGCAACGGCCGATAAAGCAGCCAAGGAAAAAGAAGATGCTCTCTGGGCCGATGATGACAAACAACTAGCCAAGAAAAAGAAACAAAAATTGGAGGAGGAACAAAAACGCCAAGAACAATTGAGAAAAAAGGCTGAAGCTAAAGAATTGCTCGAAAAAGAGATGAATTCAATACAAACGACTGGAAAACAACCACTTGCAAAAATAACACGCACACAGGTTCTGGCGGAAATCGAAACCCGAAATCGTAATATTGAAATGATAAATGCACCAAAAGTGGTGAGCCGTATAACAGTACATGATCCGCTCGAGGAGAATTTAAATCATGCTATGCGTGATATTGAGGTGGCAACCAATGTTGAGGAGGCCATTGCTGTGCTAAATGTAACCGATATCGAAGATGATAAACATCCGGAGAAACGAATGCGTGCTGCTTACAAAGCATTCGAACAGGAGAACATGAATCGAATCAAGCTGGAGAATCCAACATTGCGAATGTCGCAATGGAAACAACTTTTGCAGAAGGAATGGAATAAATCGCCTCAAAATCCAATGAACCAATAACCAAATCTAGTGAAATATTGTCAGAACTGTTTAGAATTTATCATAAACCATATATTTTTTTTTAAATTTATTTTTCGACTTGATTTTGAATAAATTATGATAATTGTAATGTGTAATTTTTTGTTTCTGGTTCACATTTAAGGTTATGTTCATGTCTAGTTAACTTACAATTTGTCTGGGGCTGTCTTAATGTTAAGAAACTGTTACAATACAGAAAGCGAGGATGTTTTGATCATTGCTGTTCTTCACAAACACTAATTTAATTCTTTTAAACCGTTAAACAAGGGTTATCTATGTTGTAATATCATCTGACCTTAACAACAACTGACATTACGTGAACCAAGAATTTTTTGCTCTTTATATTTTGAACATCTTACCATAGAAGAAAGATTCTGAGAAGTTGTATTCTGTGATCTTACCTTCGCTAAATCAAGATCAAAAAAATGAGTCCACGTTTCTCCATATAAAAACAACGTTGTGTATTCTGTGCCTTAACCATCAAGTTTCCACTTTTGCAAATCTTAGAATAGCTCTGCTAGTAGTATACATATCAGAAGTCATAATACTTTCCGATCTATTTTTTAGCTATATTTTGATGCTTGGCAACGAGGCGAATCTCACCGTGGCTGACATATTTTAAGTAAACTTCCTAAACTAACCTATCGCCAGAACTTCAATAAACGGATTTACAAAAAATATCGGCTGTATTTATCTAAAAATGAAGAATACGGGAAAAAACTGTAAAGGTGACGTGAAACTGGCGAATAACTTTAAGCTGTAGTCAAAGGAAAGTTCTGTAAATATAACATGTTGAATATTCATATAGCACGTCATATTCTTATTAGTATTTTTTATAATAAGATATCGTATTTTACCTTGATGTACCTAAAGAATAAAGAAAAGGTCGTTGTCCACTTTAATTTAATTCCCGCATTCCCGTGGAACATATCCGTGGAACAAACATCAACAATTCACATACCTAATTTACGGGGCGTAAATGGCTAAATAAATAATAGCGTCAGTAGAAAGTGTAATTCTTAGCAATGACCTTCTGTGAAAATTTGATCTTCTGCCTTAAAATGTGTCCTTCTTTACCTAATCTAATCATAACTGTCCAGTAAACCATAACGTGACTCTTAAAATTTCTGCATATCGTATATTATCTTCGTCACCGGTACTTCGACATATAAAATATAATCAAAGATTTATTGGGTGATCCACTCACTATTCATTCCTAGTCGTTCAAATACATTGTTAATATTACCAAATGATGCTGAAACACATAACCCAAGGACGATTTTACGAAGTTTCCCATGGTTTTAATTTAAGCCATTGGACTTCGCTTTTTCTATTAATTTAAATCCTCCACTCGGTAGCAAACGAGCTATTTATTCTATAGGAAATTATGACTACTCTATTGATTTGAATGAAGAAATCATGGTGAAAATTAGCCGTGGTCACACGTTTTACGCCCTCAAAATCAAGATTTTCATTGAAAACTTACAACGTAAACCATCTTAGGTTATTCTGTTTTTATTAATTACACTTCCAATTCAATTGATTCAATTTGATGTGAATTTGATGAGTTAATGAGGTTGTAGTCTCCTTGTCTACATTTTCCTAATTTCTTAGAGGGCCGGGCTCTTTTTGTTATCGGAGAAGAATGCGTCTGTCTGTACAGAGGTCCAAAGTACACAGATAAGGCTACTAAATTCGGAGGGCGCTAGGTATCCGGGTATAAACCTAAGTGCATAATCTCATTACAAATAAATTAAGAAAAAAAATTATCAAAGCCAGAAGCTAAATTCGGTTTTTTTAAAATCTGGAAAGAAATTCGTAAATTCTCATAAAATAGAAATAATGATCGAGAAGAGAATTCTCAGTTTTAAAAAAAGAACGAAGTTAGATTCCAGCTTGGGCTAGTTTTACTGAAGTTCATGTATTTTAAACGTTTTTTAAATTTATCATTAAAACTTCGACAATAAGAACATTAGACTTGCATGTCAAAAACAAATCTAAAAGGCGATTTTTGACGTTTTTTGCACATATCTAGCCATCTAGCGTATTTCCTTGACAAATTTACAACAACAATTGCATAGGATAAAATCCCCGCAAGAATAACATTAACCCAAAAAATAAATTTAAACATATTCTAATTCTTGGTTATGATACCTGCCACCAGAGTCATAATACATATTAAATTTATATTTTATTTGGAAAGATGGCTTTTGTCAATTAAATCAAATTGGCTATTTTCTTGGAAAACAAATAAACCCAAAATAATTCGAATTCAATTTTGGTCAACAAAATACGCTTATCGATATACTATTTAATGGTGGAAAAAGTACTAACTTTTATATTTAAAATTTACATCTTCTACAAGAAATATCCTTTGCTTCAAAATGCTGTACGTGTAAAACCGGCTTAGTTTTAATTTTTTTTTTTAATTTTTTGAAACGTCATGTTCAAACATAGTTCGTAGTGAAACATTTCGAAGTGGACACGTTTTGTAATTATTTTGCGTTAAATACTCATTTGTGTACACATTCGAATGCCCATTACTACCGATTGTTTACACACATTGGAACAGTATAAATTATTGGTGAATACTTTTCAGGTGAAATATTATTTCAAGTGCATATACCTACACACATACATTGTTATTGGTAACGTTTCATTTTAGCCTAAATAATCAGCCATAGAAAAAACCGCCTATTGGACAAGTTACAGCAAAATCGAAGAAGATGAAAGCCACATGAGCGTCTGAAACACCTGAACAACGTGAAATGCTACTTGAAGTATAATACAAACTTCGAGAAGTCGTATGTTAAGAGTAGTTGAAACAACTGAGCAACACGAATTAGGCAAAACATAGTACGGATTGAAAAAAGTCGCCTACTATATATATGTTCGATCAAGTGAAAGATTCAGAACCGATTTAAAGTTGGCAGCATTCTCAATATGCTTTAAAGTTTTACAATTAATGGCCCGGAATATTTTGTTCGAATGGGAAAGTCAATTGGTCACTTCCAGATAAGGAGACAGGAACCAAACAGTGAAATCATTTCAAGTTAAAAGAATTTGTTCCTCGAATGCAATCATCTGGGAATTTATTAAACATGGCAGGAAGCAAATGCCATCAGATGCAGCAGACAAAAGACCATGCGTTTGCTCAAGGTTTCTAATGAAGGGTTTCTCAATTATTGGAAACAACTTCAAAAATCATGATTGGGTTTGCTAACGTGCAATCTTTGCTGCCAACCGTAACTCCCGGTCAATCCATAAAATACAAATCTATTGGCACAGTTGTAGATGAGGATTAAGCTATCAAATATCAAATAGAGTTTCTTAATTCTTTTGATCCATCTTAGATTCTCCGAAATTGTACAACGGAACACGGAGAAGATGTGCGGAATCAGCACATTTCAATAATTTCCATCGATTTGTCCTATATGTTGCTTGCCCCAGAGTGGGATGTTCTATGGCCAATGGTATGTCATCGAGAAGATATATTCCTTTATATGAGGGTAGATTCATCTGTGAGTTTATTTGTTCTACATTTTCAAGAAAACCTTGAAGACCTTGAATAATAATATATAAATCTCTAAAAATTTCAGTATCAACTCAAAAATATTTGAATATACTATATTTATGGCTTTCATTTAGGCTTCGCGCGATTGCCCTATTCACATCAGGCTTCGGATTGGTCGGACGGCAAGGTTTTTGGAGGTGGTAACTTTATGGTTTGGGGAGCATTTTCCTGGCGCAGCTTTCGACCAGTATTGTACCAACAAGTACACAAATATCTATATTATGAAAGATGTGAGAGAGCCTTATTCCTTCGAAAATATGCTGCAAGGTAAGTAAAGTTTTAGTTAAAAAATAGATGTTTTGGACTGTCTACCGCAAGGCCAAACTTGATATTAGCACAATGGAGAAAACTTATGGTCAAAAGTTAAGCGAGGGTTAAAAAATAAAAGTTCCAGATTAAACCTGGAAAAACATTTCATTGTCGCATTGTCGAATATAGTAGCCTGTCTTCCGAAATGATGTATAATGGTTCTGAAGAGAAGCTCGGGCTCTAAGCACGTGCCTAGTGTACCTATAGGCATTGTTTACATATATTTTCCAGAATTGACTTTTAAACTAACATGACAAATGAAATTAAAATTAGCTGTCTCGACCAATAGATATGTGTTTATAGGTAACTTGCAGTAAAGCTCCAGAATCTCCTGATTACGTTCGATATTCTTTTATATATCGATCGAAATCAGCAGATTCTTTGCAGTTATAACCGAAACTCGTGAAATTGTTTTCCATCTTTCAGGGAGCTTTACTCGAAGTTACCTCCAAACACATTTAGCTGTCTAACTATTGAATATCTCATAGAGCCCTAACTATTGGATATCGAAACCGAGAGTGTAATATCATTTAATTTTAATTTCATTTATTATTAATATCGTCCGAAGACCGAATATATTCTCGTTACGTTAAGCGAATTGCTAAATTTTAACATTGGAATGCTTTAAGTTGAATTAATTTTCTATTCGAAAATTCCAAAACCGACACCACGGAATTTGCAAAAAAGTGAAAACCCATAATATTTTGTTGATCGAACTGTATTTAGTAAACGCAAAGATCATCGTTTGGTGATTTATGTCTCTTTTCTTTGTACGTAAATTTAAGACAGGTTTTCGTTTTTATTGCAAGAATTCGAAAAGTTATTCTTTTCTTTTACACTTGATGCCGTGTGCAGAGATATATTGAAATGAAAATAAAATTGGTATAATCTGTGATATCCGGTTAAGGGTTTACAAATATATTTACTCGTAAGCAACTACTGTACACAGAATGATTGTTCAAAATTAAAATTAGGTCTCAAGACACAAATTTAAACAGAAAAACAATAAAGTCACTTTATTGTGCAAAACCAGGTCAAAGCGCTTATCGACTTATTGAATAAAACTCGCATACTTTAAAGTATTTTCGTTGTCTATTATTCTCTGTTAAACAACAGCTAAAACTATCTATATAAAGTTGCTAATCAATATTCATAAAATTGTTATGCAACCATAAAAAGAAAATTGTAGCACAATTTCAAGGTGTGTGCATGTCCCAAATAGATTGAGGCAAACTTTTTGATGGCTTTGATCTCCCACAAAATAAAACCAACTTTCGTAAACCATGTCTCATTTATCATATACGCATATAATTTGGTGTTTAATTATCGCTAATATATGCTAATGCTTATCAAATTATGTATCATAATATCAGTTAGATTTGCTAAATATGTCTATAAATAAAAAATATGTTTGCGATCCAAAAACCTGTATTTTTATTTTTTTTTGGAACGCCAAAAATTTCTTATCACAAAACGACGAAAAAAATAATTTGTTTCTTTTTAGTGCTTACCACCTTTTACTTTTTATCTTATATTTCGACAAAAATTTTAAACCGTCACCATCATCATTATTATTATTGTAGAAAATTGCTGACGCATATTTTGTGTGTGAAAACGAAAAAAAATTCAATATGAAGTACAAAATAAATTTGCGAATTGTAGGTTTTTGACCTAAATTAACCTCGTTAGTGCATTGCTTCACATAATGGTACACTAATTATATCAAAACTTTTACTTTTATTTAATTGTGTAAAATAAATTTTAATTTTATTTTATTTTAGGGAAATAGAGTAATTTTGATGATGCTTTCTTTCCAATGTATACGTTAATATACTTTGTTCATACAGTTAACATCATAATTTTCATTTCCTACTCGCGTTAACCGAAAGTGCCTATTTTCAACAAGAAGGGCAATAACATATAATTGAAGCATCATTAAAAATCGTTTCAAATGTAAATAAAATAAGTAAATAAATAAATAATTTAAGTGCTCGCTGCATCCATTGTACTTAATATAAGTAGAAGAAAGTGATGTGTGTACACGTCGTGCAGTACGAAATGAAATAGAAGTCGAGTTGGCGCCAAATTATATAGGAATTTGAACAAATTTCGTTTTCAATTTTAGGGTTTTATGTAAAATATATTCGATTGTAGCATTTATTTTCTAAGAAAGTGTAATTTTCTTATAAAATTTAAAATTTTATTGAAAAAATAGAAACGGTCAGTTTCGAAATTGTTTGGCAATGTTATAATCTTTTATATGGTTTTTTGACCTCTAAAATGCTTAACCTCTATGTAAAGTAAAACGAACGATTTTTTTCGAAAATTCAAAATACCCGAGTTATTTGTGAAAACGTGACCGCAACCCATGAAAGTAGTGAAAACCCCTTTTTTCGACCATTTCCCCATTCGACTGAACTCAAGACTCATCGAATTCTTAAATTACGTAAAAAATAAATTGATTTAAAAAAGCTTGTGACCGCAATAGCTGAAAGGAGTGTACATTCCCTTTTTTAAACCCTTTCTCCATTCGTCCGAGTTCGGAACTAATCGAATTTTAAATTTACGTGAAAAAATACCTCGATTAAAAAATCTTTTGACCAATTTATTTGTTTTATAATTTTGATTTTTTTCTAGTTCAGCTGGGCTAAAGAACTGCAATCTAATTTATTTTATAAGTTTAAACTGTGCATACCAAAAGGCCTAATTTGTGAAAGTATACAATACACCAAAAATTCAAAATTTACTAAATATACAAGAAGTCTCCCTTTTTATATTTATAAGAAGATTAGACCAAAGACTATGTAAAATACCAAGACGTTTTATGAAAATTTATTTTGGAAAAATAAAACAAAACAAAAAAAAAAAAATGAAAATTACAGTAGAATCGCAAGAATATTATTTTCTTACTCTCTTTATAATTTCTCAATTCTCTAAATATTATTTTTGTCTTGATTTGTTTTTTTTTTTATTTTTAAAATTTTTACTTTACTTTCAGAGTGGATTCATGATTGGTGGATTTTTATCCTAGCGTATTATATCCGAGCTCCTAGATCCGAGATCCTATCAAATCATTTATTTTGGTTATTTTAGTGATTGATTGGCACGGAAATAAATAACTAGATAACATTTCTTATTTTTGTTTGTGTGGATTTCAGAATGCATGCGGCTTGAGCCTGTGAAGTTTCTAACAAAAACAAAAAACACATACATATACAAATCCAATAAGAATATTTAGATGTGAAGTTTCTAACAAAAAAATGGCGAATAACGAAATGTATATATTTAACCGTAAATCCAATAAGAATTTTAATTTTTTATTTGTGTCACATTTTAGTTTTATTTCTATGACCAGCTGGCCCAAGAGTATATAAGATATCTTTCACCTCCCCAACTTCATATCATGGGGATATAGATGATTAATTTATTTCCGACTATGACTGATTTCGTCCATGTATAATGGTGAAACAACAAAGAGTCGAGCAGCAATTACAAGAGATAAATCTAAGTAGTGATATATGGTCATCTAGCCCAGGACAATATCAAAAATCTTTCAGCTCCCCAACTTCATATCATGAGCATAAAGTTGATTAATTTATTTCCGACTATGACTAATTTCTTGCATGTATAATGGTGAAACAATAAAGTGTCGAACAGCAATTACAAGAGATAAATCTAAGTAGCGGGGTATATGGTCAGCTAGCCCAGGACAATATCAAACATCCTTAAGCGAACATCTTTACTCTTTGAATAAAGTTTGAAGACCCTGAGTTGAAGACGTTATTGGACCAAGATTCATACCACATTCAAGAGGAGCTCGCTGAAACAGTCAATCGAAATTAAATTAATCAACTTTATCCCCATGATATGAAGTTGGGGAGCTGAAAGATTTTTGATATAGTCCTGGGCTAGCTGACCATGTATCCCACTACTTAGATTTATCTCTTTTAATTGCTGCTCGACTCTTTTTTGTTTCAACATTATACATGGACGCAATCAGTCATAGTCGGAATTAAGTTAATCAACTTTATCCCCATGATATGAAGTTGGGGAGCTGAAAGATTTTTGATATAGTCCTGGACTAGATGACCATTTACACCGCTACTTAGATTTATCTCTTGTAATTGCTGCTCGACCCTTTTTTGTTTCACCATTATACATGGACGAAATCAGTCATAGTGGGAATTAAATTAATCAAGTTTATTCCCATGATATGAAGTTGGGGAGCTCAAAGATTTTTGATATAGTCCTGGGCTAGCTGACCATGTACCCCACTACTTAGATTTATCTCTTTTAATTGCTGCTCGACTCTTTTTTGTTTCACCATTATACATGGACGCAATCAGTCATAGTCGGAATTAAGTTAATCAACTTTATCCCCATTATATGAAGTTGGGAGCTCAAAGATTTTTGATATAGTCCTGGACTAGATGACCATTTACCCCGTTACTTAGATTTATCTCTTGTAATTGCTGCTCGACTCTTTTTTGTTTCACCATTATACATGGACGCAATCAGTCATAGTCGCAATTAAATTAATCAAGTTTATCCCCATGATATGAAGTTGAGGACCTGAAATATTTTTGATATTGTCCTAGGCTAGCTGACCATATACCCCACTACTTAGATTTATCTTTTGTAATTGCTGTTCGACCCTTTCTTGTTTCACCATTATTCATGGACGAAATCAGTCATAGTGGGAATTAAATTAATGAAGTTTATCCCCATGATATGAAGTTGGGGAGCTCAAAGATTTTTGATATAGTCCTGGGCTAGCTGACCATGTATCCCACTACTTAGATTTATCTCTTTTAATTGCTGCTCGACTCTTTTTTGTTTCACCATTATACATGGACGAAATCAGTCATAGTCGGAATTAAGTTAATCAACTTTATCCCCATGATATGAAGTTGCAGCCTAAAGATGTTTGTTGTATTTTTTTGTGTTCAAAACGATACCCTATAATTTACTTTTCTCTTTTTAGTTGCGTTTATTTCCCTCTCTTTGAGAACAACCAAATAAAATAAAATAAAAATTTAATTCCTATTGGATTTTAAATGCATGAACTACTAACACATACATTTATTTGTTATTTTTTGTTAGAAACTTCACATCGGTATGCGGCTTTTGTAATATTTTATTCAAATATGCTAGCATCAAAATTCAATGCAAATAAAATTACATATATACATTTTTTAATATCCTTAAGAAAAGTAGCAAACCCCATCAATGCACTTAATAAAATAAATTTTCCTAATTACTTACCAATGAAAAGCAGTTTTCTGAGTTATTAAATTACATTTTTTTGACAAGTAAAAAAGTTATCTGAAGAGATACTCGAATATCTTTTGGAAATCTGAAAGATCAGCGATCAACGATTTAACAGTAGTTGAAAACTTGTTAGTGACGAATTTATTTGAGAGATCGATTTTCTGGCAGGCAAAATAACTTACCGTTTACGGAGAAATATAGATTTATCTGCACGATTTATGGATTCAATTTTTCTGCAGATTAATTGGTCAAATTTATTGGCAGATAAAACCTACAGATCTTTGTGTGTTCTAGCTAATAGTGTTACAAGTTCAACTGCAGTTAACGGTATTTACTTGTACTTGTACAAATTTAATTTATATGCTTTTCATAAATCTGAACAATTTGAGTTGTCGGTTTAGAAATACGATCGCATATTTTATCTGTGGCAATTAAATTAATTTTAATACATTTTGCGTAATCGTACTCATCGATGATCGTACGTACACTAAAAACAAAATATTTTTCTATTATTCCATTTATTATGATACCAGAGAGTAAATTTTTTGAAAAAGCGAATTTTGTTTGCTGGTTTTAAGTAAATAATTTAAGGTTTCACTGTATGATTCGAAAAATTATTTCTACATCCAAATAGAATTTTTCTACACCCATCGAATTTGAATTTTTCTTTATATGACACGGGACATCTTTATGTAAATCTATTTATAGTCTTTGGCAAAACTTCCTTTTAATCAGGAAATTCTGCTCAAGATCGCTCATCGTTAGTCGAATTCAAAATCTGTCGCTAATATGTTCATTTTTAGTTCTAGTTACAGTTCTAGCCGTACGATTTCTAGTCACCCTGAAAGCTGCTAAGTTTTCAGTCGTCTTTCTTTGAGTCGCCTTTTTGCACTCGTGATTATACCAAAGATTGCGCGTCTTTTAACGTATCGAGAGATTACACGGAATGAACCGTTCTATTCCTGTGAGAAGGACAGTGTGTCTGTTTGATAATTCGCACGGTGCGGTGCAGTGCTTACTGTTTTCTTTCTCTCTTTTGATTTATTTTCTAGTGGTGAAACAATGAAAAAATTGTGCACTGCATCACACCGTGTGAATTATCAAACAGGCCCTATACTAGAATTGCGACAAAATTGTATCGTCTAAAGGAACACAATCGGTAATACAAACAAGTTTAAAAAAATGTAAAATAAACACCGGCCGACTATTTAGGTTTGGTTACATGCAAATTAAATTGCTATGAAGTTTGATAATCGTCGTGAATTCGGGATGATGCTTCTTGATAATCCAGTTCAGATTATCTCGCTCCAATTTATTGTAAATTTTTATTTATCGATATAATTAACGTTTTAATAATGAACTCTAAACTGCTTGATATCTCTTTATTTCGCTTAATGTTAACTCGATGAAATCTCGATTGGAATATGTATTCTGCTTCAACATTCCGCCGACCATGAATCATCTGTGATAGGCAGCTTACACAATTTATGGATGGGTCGCTGGATAATTTTGTTGGTGTTTGCTACTCGGATGGATACTATTCGAACCTTGCCATCATTTGCAGGATATGTTTCGACAACTCTAGCCAATGCCCAACATGTAGATGGTAAGTTCGATTGTTCTGCGAGTAATACTATATCTCCTGCCGCTAGATTTTTAGACTCACATGTCCACTTATTTCTTTTTTGTAGAATAGTGAGATAATCCATATGCCACCGTTTCCAAAAGTGATGTTGCATATGTTTGACCATACCCCATCTGGTCGATGGTGAAACGTTTGATATCTGTGAATCATCTGCGATATCGGTGAAAGAGCGCCCGATTAAGAAATGCGCTGGCGTAATGCAGTCGATGTCTTCTAACTCATTGGTCGCGATCGGTCTTGAATTCATGATGCCCTCTATTTTTGTCATCAATGTGCCAAATTCTTCCATGGTGAGTATAGTTTGGCCGACCACTCTCGTTAGTTGTATTTTGGCTTGTTTTACTGCCGCCTCCCATATACCACCCATATAAGGCGCTCCTGGTGGAATAAATCGCCAATCTATTTTGTGCTGTAGCAGTGCTTCGGCTATGTCTGATGACTTTGATTTTTAGAATTGAATTAATTCACGCAATTGATTGTAGGCACCTACAAAATTGGTGCCATTGTCACTGTAGACCGTGTGACAATTTCCTCTTTTTGACACAAATTTTGAAAACGCTTCCAGAAAACTTTCAGTGGTTAAGTTTCCTAGAAATCACTTTGCCTCTAATTATCCAAAACCGTCGCCTTGTAATGCTTGTAAGAAGGCCTACCCCCGGGTGATTGTGTAGGTTATGCATATCTCTTACAATGGATTTTACCGCGTTATGACTCGTCGGTAGGATAGTAGGATGCTTCACGATATACGATGCTATTGATTTTTGTATCCGGCCTCCTACCCGTAGTACTCCTGTGTTATCCAAAAATGGATTCAAGCTGATAAGTTTAGTGCGCCTCGGTAATCCCTTTTTGTGTTACAATGCATCTATTTCTGCTTTAAACTCGGTCTGTTGTATGTATTTAATAAGTATTAACTCCGCAGCCATCATCTCCTCTCGATTGGTATCTCCTGACTTTTGCTTCCTTTTACAGTTGGTGATGAACTGCCTCATTAATGATAGTACCTTGGTCATCTTATGGAAACTGGAGTACCTGCTGGTAAACTCATCGAAAAAACTGGTTGTTGATACCGCATATGATTGAGGTTTTGCGGGACGTAGTTCCACTGTTGTCGCGCCCTGGTCCATCATTTGGTCGAATGAATCGCCATGGTTCTTTCAGCATCAATCAGCCAGTGTGGTCCATGCCACCACAAACTATCTTTCCCCAAATCGATTGTATTCATGCCTCGAAATGCTATGTCAGCCGGGTTGTCCTTAGAGCCGACATGCCCTTACTTTTCTCACTTGTATATGCTTGAATTATATCGCTTGTTCTATTGGCTACAAAAGTTGGCCAACGCCTGGGATGTGCCGACAGCCAATCTAACACAATTTTTGAGTTTGTGAATAGCATAATTGTGGTTATCTTGATTGTTAACACCGATTCCACCAACTTCATTAGATTGGCTAATAATAATGCACCCATCAATTCCAGCCGTGGAATACTAATCTGCTTTATCGGTACAAATTTTCATGCTTATTACAATTGGTGCCAACCAGCCAAGCGGATCGAAGATTCGACTAGTATCCGATAGTAAAGTTCGCTTGGTATGCGTTGTTCGATCAGGTAGTTCGGTTATGAATTTGAATGAGGATCCCATTGCAGCACCCCGAGCAAGAATCCCATTGCAGCCCAAATACCTTTGGCGAATCTGAATGCTCTCCGATGTCCATGATATCCCCACTTGTGCCTTGAATAAATGCACTAATCTCGCCATCATTTGTCCTTAATTTGCGCAGTTTAAATCCATGGTTCTTTAGTGCAGTTATTATTTGCATTATCAAGGTTTTAGCTTGTACTCTTGGATTAGACCCCGTCATAAGATCGTCCACTTACATGTCTTGTTGTATGGCTTGTGCTGCTTCTGGTTGACTCGCTTGTAGCTTTATACCAATTTCCTTTAGACTCCATGTTGCCAGAAATGCTGCTGATGCCGTACCATACGTTAAAGTTTTTAACTGGTATGTGTTGGTTGGTCGTTTGCATTGTTTCTCCATAAAATATTCTGATAAGCTTGATCCTCATCGCTCACCCAAACCTGCCTATACATTTTTTCCACGTCCCCGCATATGACGAACTCATGTTGCCGAAATTTCAGTAGAATGTTGATTAGTGGTGGTTGTACGGTTGGTCCAACTAATAAAATATCATTCAATGATATCCCGGTTGACGATTTGGTAGACGCGTCGAAGACAACTCGGAGCTTCGTGGTTGTGTTGCTGGCCTTTAGTACCCCGTGGTGCGGAAAATAGTATTTATTGGTTTTGCCATTTCCTTCTATTATCTGCATGTGTCCTAACTCTTCATACTCCGTCATAAATGCTCGATATAACTTGCCAAAGTCTTCATCATGATCGAACTTTCTCTCCATTGCTTTCAAGCGGTTGAGTGCGGCATTGTATGAGGTTCCAAGCATTGTATCAGGCTACTTGAACGGCAATTTAACAACAAATTTGTTGTTTGCGGTTTGACTGGTGGTTGTTTGAAATAGCTCTTCACATTTCTGTTTTTCTGGTGATCTTATTATACTTCTCGGCAACTCTTCTATCTCCCAGAAACTGCGGAGAGACATCGATGTCCATTAAAATGTTGAAGTTTTCAGCTGTTCTGATATGTGCTTGCTTTACACTTCTCCCGGCAATTACCCAGCCAAAAATGGTACGAACAGCTGTTAGTCCACTGGATAAAGTATGGTGCTCAGATAGTAAAACTTTGAAGAAAATGTCCACACGTAATAGCACGTCGATGCGACCACGCTTATTGAATGCTGGATCTGCTAGTATTAGCCCACCTAAGGTTTGAACATCTTGCTTCGACAGCTTGAATTCATTGTGCACGCCGGACACCTTAGGAATTATGAAAGCCTGCGTTGTAAATGCGTCTTGTACCAATTCCCACTTCGCCAAGTCCCTTCACCATGACCCTTGCGTTGGTGCGTTTAAGCCGCAAACCTTGCATACACTCCTCCGAAATAAAATACGTCTGTGAGGCGGAATCCAGCCATGCTCGATAAGTTTGATATTGCCCACTGCCATCTTTGATTTTAATTATCGCAGTCGGAAGTATGCCTTGCGCAGCTGTATAGACTGTGTTGTGTGATTGTATGTTTAGTTCAATTCCTTCTTCTGCTGGTGAAATGCCAACCTTGTGTGCGGTCGTATTCGGTTGCTGTTCATTCTCGAACCGCTTTTCATCCGCTCCATGTAATGATGTGTGATGCTTGGCATGGCAACGCTGGCACCGTGCCCTTGATCTGCAATCTCGTACTTGATGGTTGCCATTTAAGCAATTAAAACACCTGTTACCCCTTTGAATGGTCTCAGATTTCTGCTTTGGTGTCATGGCTTCATAAACACTTCATTCGAAAATTCTATGTCCTAATTGATTACATATTGGACACGTCATTCCTGGCGCTGTAGCTACTGCATGTGATCGTGTAATTGAATGAACCAGGCCACCCCTCTTAGAGTAACACATCTAATGTGGGAAAATCGTTTTCCGCCATCTCCTGTGCCCAAAGAGATCTGGTTTCATTATCCAACTTATTCAGCGCTACGTATATTAACTATGGGTCTCTTCGCCCTGCCTCAGGAGTGCTTTTAGCCCCTGATTGATTCGTCTAATATATCCGCAAACTTTCTTATATTAGACGCATTTGGCTGCTTGATGCTTTGCTGCTCCATGAATGCCTTGATAAAGGCGTTGACCGTGTGTCGGTTTCGATCGTACCTTTGAATCAGTTTTTGAAATGCCTCAATGTAACTGGCATCCGTTACTGGTAGGTGCCGAATAAGTGCTGCTGGTTCTCCTTTCAATAGTCCCTTGGAACTTTTGTGCCCCTGATCACCTCAATTCTATCCGAATGATAAGAAGGTAACCAGCGATGCTTACTCCAAAACAGAACGAACAAAAGAAACGTACAGTGATGTTAAAGTAACCGGTTGGATAAGTTCCTTACAGTTCTGCTTAATGAAGCCCAATATAATGTGTGACTTACGAAAAAATTATACCCAGATCGGATATGAACTCCACTCTCTTAACATCTATACATATGATATTGATAAAAAAGAGGTGATCGGATACGATAAAATGAAAGGGTCTTATACACTTATTCACATTGAGGCCAAGTCTATTACTAATTGACCAACTACAAAATTTATTGAAATCATTTTGCAGCTTCATGCAATCGGACACGCTGTTGATCTGGGCGAAAATCAACATATCCTCGGCGAACAAGAGGAACATAACACATTGTCAGATGCCTAGTATGGAAAACCAAGACCCTGTGAAACATTGATTGAAATAGCTTGGATATGACGAAAAGTATCGCAATCCCCAGATAGTTACTTACTTCGTTGCTTCTATCCGGCTTGAAGATGGGATGGATGCATGCAATTTTCGAAGGCTCGGGAAAAATTCGTTCATTATTTTCTTTCATTAAAAAGTAATTGGACGGAATAAACTCTCAGCTCAATACTTAATAAGGATCGGCGGAATACCATCGTGATCAGCACCCTTATTAACATCAAGATCAGGAAAACAATCGTGAACTTCTTGCTCAGTAAATTTGATACTGATGCAAAAAGCTAGCAACTAAAGAGAATATTTCCGAGGGCAGACTGGCGACAGAGGTCTGGTAAGACATAGGCGACGGAAAACCAACCATTTTTCTCTTACTGTTGATGAAATTCCAGATCTCCTAGATTTGCAATACGTATTGGGATAAATCGGGATAAAATTAATCGGAATAGATGTACCAACTCATTACTGTACCACGGCTCCCGAAGGCCGCTTTTTTTCCAAGTGGAACGTCTGTTTCAATACCATTCCGGAGAAGGTCGGTGAACTTCAAAACAATCTCATTTAAATTTCCGCCATGTTGTAAAAAGTCTCAATCGGAATTGCAGACGAACTCGTTTAAAAAAGCATAGTCGACATTTCTGAAATTAAAATAGAAATGATTAGAAAAAAGATCTTTTGTACATGAAAGATATTTACCGTTATCCGGGATTTGATAGATGTTCTGGCAACCGGTGAAATATACAAGTACGATGAAACCTCAGAAAGCATGACCAGCCAAGCTATTTCGAGTAGATTAAAGTCACATACAATGATAAGTTGATCGTTAGGACTCATTGATGGCATCACAGCTGAGTTGATGAAATTTCAAAATAATAGGTATTGCCACCTTGATACGAACCGCAACGACTTCGAGACAAGGATGGCAGGCTACCAGCTCATTAGGAATACTATCTCTAACCGCAATCAATGCCCACTCTAAGCCCAATTTCAAAATTATACCTGTCTATTTGTTGTGTGAGCGACATTGTCAGGTCCGAAGTATTGTTGTTTCATTTTGATAGTAAGCCAGGTCTAGCAGATTATTATGATATCATAATCGTTGTCCAAAACGCCAAGGCGAAAAGACTTGACTTTACCTTTGTGGTAATAAATTGAGGTGAAGCTAGTATGATAAAAACTTACTTGACGGATTCCGGTACTGTTTGTTGCGCAATAATAGCCGGAGGATTCGGGTTCGATATTTGCTGCTTCTGACGGATACTACGCCTTGCTGCTTTTGTTTACGGTGTGACTGGCGCTACCCCCGAAATTTATATTATTGAATGGTCTACTACACACATCATTCGGCCAATTCACCGTGGGTATTATCGCACATTCTCCATGTCGGCAACTTGATAACTGCCGCATTAGAAATATCAAATTTGTTATTTATAAAATCGGCAAGAGCATCTTTGTCAACAGTGGTATCGAACTGCGATAAATGAAACCAAAACTTTGGTTTAATCATCCGAATACTATTAGACAGAGCACTTGTTTGGTTCCACATATTGAAGTATACGAAGGACAATATATGGCGGCAGTTGCAGATTCAATAGTTGGAAGAGTTGTAGTCGATGTCTCTTAGAAGAAAGCGTGCTAGTGCGAGCGGTTTATGATATGAAAATTCAAATATTTGAAAGATTCCTATATTATAAAATAACGCTTTTTAGGAATCCTCGATTGAGGAATATGACTAAGAAGAACTGTTAATAACGATTATCTTTATTCAATAAAGAATTAAGATGCTTTTCAACAGACAAATTATAATTGCCCATCTCCTAACAAAATATCAAAATTTATAAAAATTCGGTCTCTATAACCTCCGATAGGCACAGGACAAACATTCCGAGGTTTGCACCAAAGGAACTGGAATGTACCTGTTGTTAAAGTGCTCTCTACAAATTTCAAATTTCAGCCGAGCTTAAATCCTTACCGGTACTCACAAGGTGGACATTTAATCAACGAATTTTACATTATGTCCAACTTTTTTAATATTTTATGGACTATATACGGTTACATCTTGTCCCATTCAAACGCAAATCACAAAAGTTTTCCGCTTCCGCAGCTACGGCTTGTTTCTTTATCACTGTTGTTTGCTCCGGTTTTGGTTTCTTTAATAAAATGCTAGTTTACAAATTTACTATAATACTTAAGTATTTGAATAATAATAAATGTTTACATAACCAGACATTTGGAACAGGAAATTTTAATATAGCGAGACGTGATATAGTTAAATGCTTAGCAAGAATTAAAATAAATTCTATTCAATCGATTAGACGATATATTGTATTACTCGCAATAATTATGGAGCGAGTACACAGTACACACCAAAAACAAATCCAAAAATTGTGTTTAACCCAAATTCCTTAATCGGTACTATTTATTAAACGGCCGAAATTTGGAGTGATAATATGTATGTCAATTTGATTAAATAACTTAACCACACAAAGTATAAAAAAATTTATTTAACGGTTTTTTTTTTTTTTGCAATTTTGTTGTGTCACGGAACAGCTTATCATTACACTTTACTATTTAATCGTATTACTCAATTTGGCGAGATGACGTCTCATTGTTATTATATACTGTTTACCTGTTTTTCTATATGTGATTAAGAAGTTAAGGTATTTCTTCAAAGATGAAAGTTTTCGGATTATTCATCGCATTTAATTTTCGACGAAAGTAATTTGGGTGGGTTTCCATTCTTTATAGGTAAATTTAAGTTTGTTTCGCGTGAAAGTGTGTATCCTGTTGTTATTGCGGATCACTTATGTTGATTGTTGAGTTCTTTTGTTGTATTATATCGGCGACATTTATTGCATGAATCGGAATTTTGTGTTGTTTATAAGAAAAATGTATGTAAGGTGATTCATGTAACGGTATTTTGTGTATTCTAATTTTTATTTCTGCTGTGTGTAACATTTTGTAGGCCAAATACAAATTTTATTATTTAGTGTAGGTAAGGTATGCAAGGTTTTGTGTCTTTATATGGTTTTCGATAAAGTTGAGAGTTGAATGAGTGAAAGTTTAAAAGATTTTTTTTTTCGTTATCATCGTGAAAAATTGTTATAGTTCTTTGCTTTTGATTTTTTTTTTTTTGGTGTATCGGTTTCGTAAATTTATTGGAATTTTATAACCGTGATTTTTTAGAAAAGATTTTAATTTCGTCGATATATGGAAACAGATAAAGTTTAAATATTATTGTTATTGACAAATGTTTATCTTAGTTCTTTTAACCTATAAAGTAGCGGTAAAACGCTGGGAGGATGTTCAAAAGTCCTCCTACTGGCGCAGAATTCCAGGTTTACGACAGACGAAGAAATTTATATCACCTTCGTCTGTCAGGGTTGAGGAGTGTCTTGAACTTAGGAAACCTGAGTTGAGGCTTAGTACTGGCTTCCTCACAGGTCATGTCCCCTTAAGGCATCACCTTAAGAAGATGGGCCTAAGTATGACAGATGGATGCCGCTTCTGCGGTCTGGAAGCGGAATCAGCAAGATTGCAACATCTAGGAGGGAGAACAATGAGCCCGGATAGTATGTATCTTGTACCGTCCAGTAAGTAGTATTATTAGATTCATTAAGAGCCTGAATATTGACTGGACGGATAATTAAGTAGGGTCCAGCACAATAGATCTTTTAGGTCGCGGTGCGAGGTGGTTTATCGCCCACATGGCCCTTCAATCAATAATTATAATAATAACCTATAAAGTAGATTCGAAATACCATTTAGCTGATGGAGGTCTGTATACTATTTTTTTATTGATTTTTTTCTACCCTTGTGTCTATACCCGGCCACCCGGGTGGCCATTTTGATTTAAAACACTCATAACTTTTGCAATTTCAGAGTTAGACTATCCCTACTCCTTAACATCCAAGAACTTCTTATTTTTTTGTTGATCTTTGAATAAAAATTAAATAAAAGTTATTGCTGAACAGAATTATTCGTGTACATTACCCCTGTAGTCTATACTCGGCCACCCGGGTGGCCAAATAAAAAAAAAAACGCTGAATATGGTATTTGTTAATATTTTATTCTCTAGCTTACATTATATTTAATAAATTTGACAAGATTAAGTCAATAGTGTAGGCCTCTTTATTTTACCACAGTCTCAATATATCTATCAAAAAATATCACAATAAACAATACAATAGCACTATTAAGCAATAAAACACAATTTTAACTATTTATTGTTCACAGTTTATTTTATTTCAATTAACAACGCGACTTGTTCCGACAAGGATCAATTCTTCAATCATCCCCATTTTTCTATTCTTGCAGGGCAATACAATATTTTACCCTATATGCAATTTTTTGTAATTCAAACCCAATGTAACAATTTCAAACCCTATATTCAAAGATAACCCTATATGTTTAAAATAAAACGTTACACATTTTTTCAAATCCCTACAGTTTCGTCCAACCTGACAATCAGATCGTCCTCGATCACAATATATTCTAAATCTATCTTTATACTTATTAGTATTATATTTTTTTTTTCGACAACAATTCAAATCAAAACATTTAATTTAAGATAATAAAAATAAACCAATTAAACCTTTAGGAATGGTTTTATTCTGGTAACATCAAAGACACCTTCAAAGGGTCTACCAGTTATCTGAAATCCGTCTAAATCGCGCAAAATATATCGATCATGCTCCAGTACCTTAACTATCCTATACGGTCCACGATATTTCGGAATCAATTTCTTATTAATTCCCGGAGTAGTATCTACATTCTTAATAACTACCAGCTCACCTTCAGAGTATTTAGTTGGATCTTTCCTTTTCTTATTAAAATAAGTTTCGTTATACTTTTGCGACTTTTGAATATTTTCGGAAGCTTTTTCTCGTACTTCTTCCAACGAATGATCGTCATCATCCACATCAACATTCTGAGTTAAGTATTCAATAATCTTGTCTTGTACAACTCCTTTTTGGTTAACACCAAATAGTAACACACTGGGAGAAATCTTCGTACTTTTATTACAAGTATTGTTGTACGCAAATTCTACCTCACTTAAAACATCATCCCAATATAAATTCCGTTGCTTGTCTACCAATTTTGCCAACATAGAGGTCATTGTCCTATTTATCCTCTCTACTTGCCCATTAGCCCTCTACTTGCCCATTAGCCCTTGGCGCACCAGTTGCGACTAACACATGTTGTATACAATTTTCTTGTAAAAAAGCTTTAAAATCTTTTGATGTGAAATTACTTCCTCGGTCTGTGATTACTCGATTCGGTCTGCTAAATTGTTTAAAATAAGATTTGAATGCTATTATAGTTTCTTTCACAGTGGTGGATTTAGTTGCAAACAGACGAACGAATTTTGTAAAGCCGTCAATAATAGCTAACACATATTGTCTCTTAAATTTAGTCGGTTCTAATGGACCATAAAAATCAGCATGAACACTATCAAAAGGTTTGTTTCCTTTTGGTATTGAATGTAAGTATCCTTCAATTTTTCCACTTGGTATATTAAAATTTATACATTTTAAACAATTTTTTATATATTCCCTAACTATTTCTCGTAACTTTGGGAACCAGTAATTTCTAGAGATAACATCAATTGTTTTATCTACACCTAAATGACCTAAATAATCATGAGCATTCCTAATTACTTGTAATTCCATAATTTGTGGAACATAAAATCTAATTTTATGTTTCGAAATTTTCTTGTAAATTAATCCATCACGCATTTCAAATAGCGGACTCTCAGCTTTCTCTAAATCTAACCTTAAATTTTCCAATGTCAAATCCTGACTCTGCAATATAGCTAACGTTTTTTCGAATGGATTCTCTTCAATAATTAAAATAGTATCTACTCTACTAAGTGCATCAACGTGTTGCATTCGGCGACCTTCTCGATGTTCTAACTTATAATCGTAATCCTAAAATTCTAAAGCCCAACGCGCAATTCGTGGATTTATTATTTTTTTATTGAATGTTAAAGTTAACGCATTACAATCGGTAATAATCTTGAACTCTCGGCCATGTAAATAAACTCTAAATCTTCTCAAAGCATAAATTATCGCAAGACACTCCAACTCATAAGAATGATACTTTGATTCTATCGGAGTCGTACGTTTTGAAAAAAAAACTAATCGGATGAAACTTTCCATCTAGTTGTCGCTGTAATAATATGGCTCCAAAACCAATCGATGATGCATCGCAATGAAGTGCAGTCTCGTTTTTCGGAGAAAATATGGCCAAAATAGGTTCTTGTATCAATATTGATTTTAAAATTTCAAATGATTCTATTTGGGTTTTCCCCATATTAAATTGGACTTCTTTTCTAACAAGGTCCTGAAGTGGTTTGGCGAGATGACAATAGTCCTTAATAAATTTTCTAAAATAGGAACACATCCCTAAGAATCGTTGAACCTCCCGAAGGTTCTTTGGAAATGGATACTCAACAATCGCCTTTATATTTATTTGATTAGGACTTATTCCTAAACTATTTACTCTATATCCTAAATAATCAATTTCCGACTTTAATAACTGACATTTATCAAGTCTAAATTCCAATAAATTTGCATTTGGCAATTTTAGAATATCCTTTAAAATACTCAGGTGCTCTTCAACCGTGTAACTAGCAATTAAAAGGTCATCAATATAAATAACCATTTTATGTTGCGTAATTAAATCTTTAAAAATTAAAGTTATAAACTTCTGAAATGTTGCAGGCCCGTTCTTAAGACCAAAGGGCATTTTTAAGTACTCATATTGACCTACTGGAGTTACAAAACTTGTATACTTTATACTCTCTGGCGCCACCGCAACATGATGGAAACCATTCTTCAAATCCAATTTCGAAAAATAATTTTTCCCATACAAATAATCCAGCATATCGTCAATAATTGGCAATGGATAATTGTCCCGCAATGTTATTTTATTTAATTGTCGATAATCGACACACAGTCTCTTTTCAGATGCTTGTTTTTTATTTACCAAAACAATGGGAGAACAATACGGTGACTCACTTTTTGTATTATTTTTCTTTCCAATTAAATCGTTTATAATTTTCTCGACAATATCCCTTTCCGTATAAGACAATCGTCGAGGCACTGAATAAATAAGATGATCGTTTGTTAATATAATATTCATATCGAATTCTATTTCAGATTTAATAGGTTTTTCCATATTTAAATAATTACTATCAAATATTTCCGAAATTTTACATTTAGTATTATAATTGAGGGTTTCATTGATATTTAATTGATTATTAATTTTTATATTGTTATCATCTACATTAATATTAAAAATTTGTCTTTCAAAACTATCAGGGTTATTTTTTTTTCCATTTCAATTTTCAAATTACCTATACAAATACCTGCCTGACAATTTGCCAAAAAATCTCGGCCTACCAAAATCCTATTAGCCATTGTCTCTTCTGGCACTACAAACAATTTTAAATCATAAAAACTATTTTCAAAAATTACCGTACAATTAACAATTCCAATAATATTTAGTTTACTTTTGTTGATACCGGAATACTCACCGTCAACACTTACTTTAAAATCCACACAATTTTGTGGAATACAATTTTCTTTGATTAAACTGATCGGGCTTCCTGTATCAACCAAAGCGGACTCACTAATTACTTTATTATTACTATTTCTATCGAAAAATAATTTTAAAACTATAAAAATACCATCACTTGCAATAGTTTCACATAAATGAACATTTTTAATTTTAGAACATTCTGTGGCTTTATGACCCATTTGACCACAAGTAATGCATGATCCAAACAATCTCTTTGGCTTCGTACATTTATTTGAAACGTGTCCCAATTCTCCACAATTGTAACACCTAATATTTCCTGATTGTTCACTTCTATTTGCTTTTACAAATTTTGCTCTTGAGCTTGATTGCCCTTCATCTGTCCTAGGTTGTACTAATTTATTATTATTATCATGCTTAACATAAATACCTCGTTCTTGATCCGTAATATTCTGGAACGCCTCCAAAAGTTCTTCCGGTGATCTAAATAACTGCATTCTAGCCTGGCTCTGCAATCTGGGATTTCCCATACCGTCAATCAGATAATCGACCATTTCGTCATCTGTAATTCCAATTCCATTCCCCAATATTATCTTGTCCTGGTAATATGTATAAAACGGTTCATTTGACTTCCACCACCTTTTTACAAATTTTCGCCGTTTTTCAATTTTATTTGGACGCGCATTAAATAATTTGCCCATCTCAAAAATCAACTCCTGTAAGTCCATCTCAATATGTTGTGGTTTTGAATGAAACCACTCCTCAGCTTTTCCAGTTAATTTTTGGATAATTTCTAATTTCATATCAATCTCCGATGCATCATAATTCTGTATGATCAATTCCACTTTTGCCACAAAATTATTATAGTTATCAGCCGGTCCACTAAATGTGTTTAGCAATTTGGAAAAATTTACATTCTTTGACTTGGACGTGTTTGAACAATTTTCCCTATCTTTATCGGCACCCTGTAGAGACAACGCACTAGCATTTATCCCTCTCTCATTAACCATTTTCCCGTTATTAATTGTCAATTCAATGAGTCGGCTCTGCAATTCGACCTTTTTTCCTTCCTCACTATTTCCCAACTCAAGCAATTTTTGCTTCAATTGCTCAAGGGACATTTCTAATATTTGCTTTACCTCGACCTCCATTTTAATATTACTATCACCAATGATTCACGAAAAAAAACTAATATCTTTTTTTTTTTTTCAAAATGGCTGCTTATCAACGACACGTGTTTGAACAATTTTTTTTTTTTCACAATCCTACTTCTGAATTACTGTAGGCCTCTTTATTTTACCACAGTCTCAATATATCTATCAAAAGATATCACAATAAACAATACAATAGCACTATTAAGTAATAAAACACAATTTTAACTATTTATTGTTCACAGTTTATTTTATTTCAATTAACAACGCGACTTGTTCCGACAAGGATCAATTCTTCAATCATCCCCATTTTTCTATTCTTGCAGGGCAATACAATATTTTACCCTATATGCAATTTTTTGTAATTCAAACCCAATGTAACAATTTCAAACCCTATATTCAAAGATAACCCTATATGTTTAAAATAAAACGTTACACATTTTTTCAAATCCCTACAATAGTAACATTTCATCACAGAAAAAATCAAAAAGTATCACATAAATAATTCAGTTAGGTATAAAAAATATTTAAAATAAATAGTTCAATTTGGTAAAAATTTACATAAAATTATAAAACTATTAACACTTAGAACATTTTATTTGAGTGTTCGTGTGTTCAACACACACTGGTCTTCTACAGACACTACAGGATTTCCGGCTATTTCGTCGTTTTTTGGGATCTGAAGATAAACAAATCCAGCATTTTCCAACTTGAGGTATTCTGCCATCCCTGTCGCGCAACACATTAGATATTCCAGACGTTGGCAGTTCCTGGTTTGGTATTGGTGCATAAAGCAGTTTGCCAAGTATGCATTCTATCCCTGAGCGTGAATTAAAATTTTTACATACATTTGGTATAGTTGATCGATCTAACACATGCGGTAGAGCTAATTGAAGTACTAAATCTTTCAAAAATTCTCGACGGTTATGTGTTTTATTTGACCTAGCCGGATTGTTTTCCGTGTAAATTTTGTAAGCCGCGACACAGGCAACATCAATTATATTGTAAAAAAATGCTACAGGCCATCGTTACGTCCTTCGTTTGGCTTGTCCATATTATCTACTCCACCTTTTTTTACCATTATAATAATGAATAATTTCCGGTTTTCTTTTGTCTCCAATTACTGTATCCGTATAATGTTGAGTAGATAATAATAATACACTTCTATTTTTTTTTGGGGACATACGAACAAAGTGTAACATTATCATCGCTGAATCCAAATATTGAAGAATAGATTTCACGGGATCTGTGAATACAGGGTTTATTTTTTTTAAGGTCCCGACTATTGATAAGTCCCAAGAGATCAACAAACGAGCAAACGGCAGTGTTGTAAAAAAATTGTCCGTTACTATATTTTTCCCGGACCCTTTGAAGCGGGCGCATAGGACCTTCACAACCCGTTCTTCTTGATTGGTTTCCCTGCCTGATAGTTGCTTACCCGTATAGATCTGCCCAGTTATTAAATAAGAGTTAGCAGCATCGCAAACCCACCAAACTTTGATCCCATATTTTGCCGGTTTGGACGGCATGTATTGGGTGAATCTTGTTCGTCCTACACAAAAACATTTTTTTAAGTATTTGTAAAATATAATAACGAATGTCTCGAAAAATACCTCAATATGGGAACAATTGTTCATTCACTACGACGCATTCAGATGGTGTATAATTTTTGCGCAAATTTTCGCTCAAAAGTTCGAATGCTTAATTGGTCTGTAATCGGAATTGCCGCGTATTCTGATTGTCGAAGCGTAGAAATCGGGATATTTCCCAAAATCGGTTCAATCCCATGCTCGCGCGATATAAAGGATTCGATGTGGTTGCCAATAACATCTTCGTATGTTCACTATTTGATTGATGAACACCAGCATTTATGAGAATAGCTAGGTAGGCATCAAATTCCTTTTCGGTCAATAATTTCCACATTTTCGGTGGTTTATCTGAATTTATAAAATTGTGTGTTGCATAAACCTCATTGGCCTTCCTGTTTGTTTGTTCGTTGATTCCTGAGAATATTATGTCTCAATGTTTGCCTTTGAGGAGGATTTACCGAACTTCAAGATCTTCGTATATGTCCTCTATGTCTGAATCTTCCGCGTTTCTGTCCGCTGCTGCAGGTAGCCAATCATATTCTGAGCTGCCGCCAACGAAATCAATCACTTCTTCGTCCTCGTCACATTCCTCTAATAAATGATTTAGATACGGTTGTTGATCTTCGTACGACAAACTATGGAAATAACTGTGTATGTAATTTGTAAAAACCGAACTAATCATTGCTAAATATTAAATCTTACCGTCTAAATTCAGCATTTGAAATTTGTCTGCGATCCACCATTTTATCACACACACAAATGCACACATTTATTTCCAAAAAAAAACTTCTTTCGCAAACAACCTTTCCATTTGAATACCAATAACTACTAACTCTAATTTATTAGTATTAAACAGGGAATCTCCAATTTATTATTTTGTTTCCGTTTTCTGACGTTAAAAATACTGTACTAAAATAAATAAAGGCAATAACACACAGGCAAATACAAAATATTTCGATTTTAACGACAAAATACAGGTGGCCACCCGGGTGGCCAGGTATAGACTAGTGTATATTTTTTTGGGTATAGACACAAGGGTTAAAGAAGGAACACTTCAAAAACTTTCAAGAAGCCAAGCAGGAATTCTGCTTCCTTAATTGGCTGTGACTAAAATTTAATTTTAAAGTACACTTTGCCAGATTAACTTAGATACGAATGAAACAGGAATGAAATTATTATGTACTTTGAATAATATGAAATTTGAATAGGTTACTATTTCTTGGGGAGTATTCCGTTTAGGAATTTCATACTTATGGAATGTGCCATCACCAAAGGAGAACAAAGAAAGAAGGGAACCATTCTAAGAGGCGATTATATGAGATTTAGAGTTTATTTTTCAAAGGATCCTTTATTTGATATTGAGTTTGAACTTCTGCAACATATGAGAAGTTAGCACGAAGCGACCAATTTTTGTGTCTCGGCTGGAAATGTTCGTTCCATCATGTTTCATTATACATTTATGTTGTGGTGCATTTTCACACTTTATCCCCGTGATTTCTTAATGAGAGCAATTTTTTCGGCGCAAGAAATGTCGAAATTGGCCATGTTTCATTGTAAGAATTATGTTTCGTAATTCATTTATGTTGCGATGCATTCACTAAATCAATTTCTTTACAATTATTTTTCGGGATGAATATACCGTTTGGTTAACTGTTTTGAATATTTTTTTCTGGATGGACTGGAAATTTCTTAAAATTTTAGCCGAGACACACACATTTTGAAAAAAGTCTTTTCGGGATGAACATTTCGTGCTAACTCTTCATACGTCGAGTCAGTAACAACTTTAAGTAAGAACGTGATATACAGAATGTGCATGTTATTGACCAGCAAATCTTTAAGAACTTTTCGTTTAGTTCAGCTGTCACTTAACAGAGAAAAATTAACGCGCAAACTGAAAGATCTGGAGTGTGTTCATAAACTTTACATTGTAACGATATTCTAACAATGACAGCCAGAAAGGCAGTATTTAACGCGGTTGAAAATTACAATCTAAGTTTATGAACGCTTTGTGGTTACCATATTGTTACAATATAGAGTTTATGAACACACTCCTAACATGTTCTATCCATCAAAATTTTCATAGCACCCTTCTCTTAAGAATAATAAATTTTGCTATTCACTTTACAATTTTAATACAGTTTTTGTCAGTTGTTATGGATTTTTGGTGACAGTCACCCGATTGTAATTCAATATGGCTAATTTGATATTTTTGTGTTTATAATCGCTTAGTTAGCTGAACGAAACCCATAGCGCGCGAGTTACACTCGCACTGGTTTATGATTTTTTCAATGAAAATTTTACGAAACAAAACACACAGCTCGATTATACCTTTCCTGAGCAGCGTTTCGAGGATTTTTATATGGTGTAAGTTGGTGGTACTTGCGTCTATAGTGTTAATCACCAAACAGCAACTTATTGTTGAATTTAGTTTGCTCAAGCAGGCCGTTAAAACAAAGAAACATTTATTGTCTGGTCATGTGAAGATGACACAGGTGAACATTAACGACAAATTTACCAGCAGCATCACTTATTGCTTGTGTGTTAATGGAAAATTATCCTTTGCGGGTGCACTGTAGTTCTGCCTCGTATACTATTTTTACTAATCTCCAGCATTTTATTTTCTCACTCACCGATAAATATTTTTAATAATCCTTGTTTATTATTTTTTTTTACTACCTGCTGGACTCTAACTTATTCCTGATAAGTCAGCAATCACTACATAAAATGATCCTGTTGCGTAATACTTCAAAGAAATCAAAATTTGTTGTGTATTATAGTTTTGGAGAATTTGGGCCAAATCGAGCTCCTTCTTCGAAAAAAAAAAAAACAGAATCGTCTTCGAAATTGAAATAATCCATGTCTATCCTATTATGAAATCTATTAGGGCGTTTAATTCAACATTTTTTTTTATAATTTCGTGGTATGATGCACCAGACTCTGACGATGATGGCGAATATGAATTACACATATTGTTCACTCAACAATCTCCACTTTACAGAATATTTTAACAGATGAATAATTACATCTTCTGTAGTGATTACGTTCAGTTTTTATGCATCAATTTTAAAATTCAAATGCTACACATTATCCTGATCAAATCCGGTCTTCTTGCATCTTTACATGTCAATTGCTACCAGCTTGGTTATATGACATAGTTTTGGGAAATATATAGTTGCTTCTTCACTTCCTCGTGTACGATTTGGCCATTTGATGTTTGATATACTATATTGATTGCAGCTGAAACGAAGTGTTTAGAATACGAAGACTGTAGTGTTCTGTACATATAATTCTCAATAATAATGATGGATAAACTGAATACATTACTCATTGTCATTATAGTGAAAAAAACTAGTGCCGTAAATTTAAATTGTGCGAATAAGGCACTCTCTCTATAAATGATAACTAAATTTAAAAGATTTTATAAGCAATTATAACCCTTCAAAGTGGCAAAATCTGAGTTTCATTTATTTTACGAATATCTCAAAAAATAAAAATCATTTTAAATCATTCTACAACCTTAATTGAATTTCTGACGTTTGGTCTGATCCGCCAGATCAAACAATGTTTCAACCAAAATTATTTCAGATTTTATTTTAGTTTTTAATGTAAACTTTGATCTGATACGGATCACTTAGTGCCAAGAGAATGCGGCTCTTATTCGATTATGAAATGCACGAGTTTAGAGGCGATACTATAAATTTGACCGAAAAATTAGAATTCTCTATAGTTAAAGTCGGAATAGCGGAAAAATGTCAAAAAATGATGTTCCCAACTCCTATTGTAATTTAAAAATTTCGGTTCTTATAATTTATTGTGTTTATATGTGAAGTAAAGTTGTTTTGATTTTGGGGCTGAAAGTGAGGTTTGCTATTATATAACAAATTATGAAGAAATTTTAACTTAGATGGGCCGAAAAAAAAAATAATCTTCATAATTCACCTGAAATTGTGGACGCTGTTATGCATAAGGTGATGGAAATGTTTAGAAGAGTCGCGAATGATGAGTCGGTGAATTCAAATAATACAGTGCTATTGAACCAACCAAAAAGCAGCATTATGATGGAGGGTGGGGACAGCGAAGATATGACAAATAGAAGTAGGAAGGCTAATGCTAGCGAACTTAACCGCAACCAACAGGAAAATAATATCCAGTTAGAAGAGTTACAAGACAATTACTATCGTGCCTACTGCTGGAGCTTGTTAAGTTTTAGAGATGTCGAAGAATCGCTTTCGAAGTTTAGTGGCGAGGATGATTATCCCGTCTAGAAATATATTCAGAATGTTGAAGATGCTGCTGTATGTATGAAATGGAATGCTGCACTGAAAGTTATTTATTCAAAACGACTGTTAACTGGAACAGCAAAAGACAGTTTACGTTTCGCGGTTACTGATACCTGGGAAAATATAACCACACATTTAGTCAACGAGCTCAAAAAGAAAGTGAATTCTGCTGTGGCGCATGGCAGAGAGGAAGAAAAAGAAAGATGAATCTTTCAAAAATTATTTAATCGCTATGCGTGAACTAGGTCAAACCGGCAACTTGGAAAATGCTTCGATAATCGATTACTGTATAGGTGGAATAACCGATTATGAACATAGTAAGGCGGTTTTATATGGATCAACCTCTATGAATAATTTCAAAAGTAAACTCGTAATTTATGAAGAAATCAAAAAAAAAATAAGATAAAAGCACCAATCGAGAACGTAACAACAAAGCCAATTGAGAACAAAAAGTCAAATAGATTCCGAAGAATGCCAAGATGTTACAACTGTGGTGGAACCGGGCATCTAGGAAAAGATTGTGCGAAAAAATCTGATAGTTAAACGTTCTAAATCTTGTGCAGCCATAGAGAATCAGGATGATTGTTCATCTAAAGCTGTCAAAAATGTAATGTTCAATGGAAATGAACTTTGTGCACTAGTTGTTACCGGTTGCTTTAGTTAATGTCAGATAAAAAATTCATTGGAACGAGCATTTGCGAATTTAGCTAGGAGTGCATAATATTCCATGTTGCGGCGTCCAGAGATGTATCAACCGTAGGTAGGTTTAATGGAAAGCTAAAAAAAATAGAGGATAAAGTATGTGAGACCACAATTCACATAGTTCCTGATGGAATATTGCCAGTTGACTTTTTATTTGGTACAGATTTGGATAGAGATTTGATAAATCAAACGCCGACTGCAATTAATATGAGAAAATTCATTCCGGGAAACGTTTCAATTGATTGAGCATGGAGAACTTCCGCTGAACATAAACCATATTAATGATCGTGAAGTGGCGGATAGAATTCGATTATTAGTATTAAACTAAAATCCAGAGAAGAGAACGCCTTGTCCAAACATAAAAATGCATATTGAGCTGACCGATGAGAAACCGATTACTTATAATCTGAATTATGTAAGAAAATTCTTAAAATTCTTAAAACTGTTTGATTTTAATTAACAATATTTAAAATATCGTGAATTTACTAAAAATAAAATTTTAAATTTTAGCAGTTTTAATACAAAATTTCATTTTATCGTTTTAATTTACAATCTGTTAAAATTTTAAATTTTATTTTTAATAAATGCACGATATTTTAACTATCGTTCATTAAAATCATACAGTTTTAACTGTTTTAATAATTAAAAAAGGTAAAAAGGGAATATCGTTCTCGTTAATCGTTCTCAACGTGTACCGGGCTTTACTGACTACGTATTTTAAACTGTATGTCATACAAATTGAAAAGTCATCGAAAAGTAACCTCGTAAACTGCCTTTTCACCAAGCATCTATGAGGAAATAGCGAAAGCTTCAAAATTTGAAAAGTTTAATTTGAAAAGTCTTCTGAGGCACACAGCATAAATATGTATTTATAAAGAAAGAAGTTTTGGGTATAGTAGCCGGTATTAGGTTGCCGTCATTTATGTACATCACAACATTTTTTGTCACACACTTCTCGGAAACTGGCTATCTGGGAATCTCATCCATTATAAAAAACAATGACAACCAATGAGCTACGAATTTGCTTTAACGTACGAGAATAGATTTTTCTTAAGCAGCATAGGTAAACCTCGTTCAAATCAAGTCACGTCAGTTCATCTAAATCAATTTATACCATGGATTGATTGTACCAAAAAGTTACATTCAAATAAAATCAAGGGATTGTTTAATAGTACTGAATTACAGTGAGTTGCCAAACTATTAGAAACACGTTGAATTTTGTCGGGACATATTGAATCTAGGCTAAGAATTTTTAAAGAGAGCACCCACAAGAAACTTAGATATGCTTAAAAATATTGTTCTAAATATGACGCAATCAAAATACAAATTTTAGTTTTGTACTAAATAATATTTGTACTAAAAGTATAAATATATGTGTCCACTGTAGGATATAGTTTTATCGTTTCATTCAAATCAAATCAAATTCGTAAAGCAATTAAATCAAATTTTGATCGGTCACAAAACATATTATTCTTTTCATCAATTTTTTGTAAGTCCGTATTCCAGTTTAGATGTAGAAGTTCGCAAAGCTACAGTTGATAATGTAAATAATGAGAAGCCTCGCCAATTTACTTAAGAGCGGCATCAAATAATGCAATTGTCAAGTCATTCAAAATTGATGACAAAATTGTATATTATATCACTCAATAGGGGTAAGATAAACGATGTGAAGCTTTAGAAAATCATTTCGACCAAGCTAGTAAACGCTATTATACTATACCAGCTAAAAAGGCAGAAGGGGCTAACTGTTATCATAAGAAAAATTGAGAGTTCCGTGTATGTAAGCGAAATATACTATACTATAGGAAGGGCACGGTATATATAAACTAAAATATTTGCTCTATCGTAAACTCACGGTCGAGTAACCCAAGAAGAGAACCGGACCAGTTCATTGCCCCTAGTGTAAAAATAGGACCACACCAAAGCTTTCTGTACCTCACACGAAGTTTGTGGTATATGTGGTGAACTTCACGATTTGAAATAGCGCAACAAGACGTTGTAATAACTGTGGCGAAAATCATACCCTCGTAACGTCAATCCAAAACTGCTATATGAGCAAAGAGCGTTCAAGGCAAATTTCAACCGAAAAACTTTGAAGCCAAGGATTTCAATTGTCCAACAAACCGGAAATTTTGGGGACAAATGCCTCCTACGACAATCTCCTACGTAAACATTCTGAAAGGTGCCACTCCGAAAGCAAAAGTTAATTTTATTGAAGATAAAGTCTCAATTCATGCAACCGTAAACAAACTAATCAAAACGATCCAAAGTTTCATGATGATGATGGAGAAATAAATGAGCATGATGATGCTAAATATAAACACACTAATGCAAATTATAGCTATTTTGAATACGAATGGTATTTCACAGCACAAAACTGAGTTAGAAGCCTTTCTCATCGAGCAAAATCAAGATGTCATGCTGTAAAATCAGAAACATGTACGTATAAAAACTTTATAAATCTAATGGATATTCAGCATACGACGCTGAACACCCGCACGGAAAAGCACACGGCGGCACTGCTGCCTTGATAAAAAAAAAACAATAAAGCATTATGAACACCGCAGGTATGAATAAATTTTCGATCGATTATTTTGATCAACATGTGCAATGGGGAACGAGATTGCCGATACCAAAAGGCAAACAACTTTACGAAGCTATACAGAGGAGCAGTCTCTGGATTAATTATATGCTGGTTACCCAACTTACTGGCCAACCGACCAAAAGTATGGATCGTTTTAATTAACTTCTGTGTAACTAAAGAAATTCCACGTACTTATTAATAGTAACAGGTAATAGTAACAGTGAGTTCCGAGTTTCGACGCCCTAAGGACAGAAATGCGGAAACGTCTTACAAGTAAGCGAACTAATTGGGATCAATATAGGAGACTCCCCTTATAGAATATAGAAAACTATGCTCTGGCGTTATCAGCTGAAACGGCTACACGCGTCATAAGCTGGAACTTATCCAGGAAAAGCAAAAATTTCGCCGTCAAAGGTAACAAACAAAATCACCAACATCAAAAATTAAATTAAATCGATTTATTAAGATCCTAAGATTTACATTGCGGAAAGAAGAAAACCAGAACATTCAGAGTTATTTAAATGGACTCTCGGCAACCGAAGGGATAGGTTACTCTTTGTAGAAGGCAACAAAAAATTTAAAAAGACCAACAAACCCGAATCCATCGATAACATTTCGAATTGGGGATTGGGCGAGAAGCGATGAAGAAAACTCAAATCCTTTTGGTGTTCATCTAACGACAGTATTCGCACCACACCAGGAAGCAAATAATTTCGTGCTACGCGAGAAAATGGATGATGAGTTGTCCTTCAAGCCTATAAAGTATAATTGGAAGAAAGTTAAGAATACAATTAAAAATTGCATAAGCCTTAAAAAGGAACGAGGGATGTCTTGATCTTATTACTGGAAAAATGATAAGGGAACTGCCAGATGCGAATCGGTAATATTCTGATTATGCGATTATGCGAATCGGTTATATTCCTAAAAAATGGAAGATATCGGCCTCCGCATAATGAAACATAAACCAGGAAAAAATTAAACGCAGATCTCATTATATATCGTCCAATAAGCATGCTGCCCACAATCTCAAAGCTATTCATAAAAATGTTATTGACGAAATTGGACCAGTGTTGGAAGTGCGGCACATTATTCCAGATCATAAATTCGGGTTTCCTTAGAGCAAATACGGAAAATTGAAAATGCAGCCTAGTTTGGCACGATGGACTAATGTATAAAATTAAAGAGCTTCTTCCGAAGAAATTTCAGTCAGTTCTGGGAAACTATCACCTTGAAAGCCAATACATGGTTAAACAAAATAATCGAAACACTTGTTTACACGATATAAGCGCAGGTGTCTCACAAGGCAATGTCCTATAGGACCAATATTCCCCAAACTGCCTCAAGGGAATTACAGTATTTGAATAAAATCGAGGACTGGCTGAATCAACACACGTCACATTCACGCTGAACAAACGCACTTGTCCATTAAACGATATTACGGTAGCATATAGGGCCGCATATACGGTAGCTAAACGATGTAAATATTCCTCAACAAACCATGGTCAAAATATACATAGGTTTGCACCTAAACAGAAGAACAAAAAAAATGGCGTTTTCCAAAATGCGTTGGCTAATTTGAAGAAAATCTCAGCCATTAGACAACAAAGTTTTACTATACTGTGGTATTTAGTTATGGGGATCCACCAGCGCATCAAACAGAGAACTTGTCCAACGCACCCAAGCGAAAATACTTCACAGTATTATAGTATCATAGTATTATTACCAACGCATCGTGGTCAAGGATGAAATTGGCATAAATTCCAAAGTACTAAAATGTTGAGCAACAGAGGACTAAATTGGGCTTTAAAGTACTTTTTAATTTTTTGATGTGTTTACTTATCTTCGGCTCAGAATTATCCTTGTCCTTGTATGCATTTTGCCTATATTGGAGAAAACGGCATTTGAAAATTAAATTAAGTTAGCTGGAAAGTTAAAGATGTAAAGTGATTTTTAATATGTTTCGAAGATTGTAAGAGAATTCAATCCAGTTTCGAACTGATGAGCTTAAAGATGTTCCTGACATTTATTAGAAGAAAGCTTGATTACGAAGTACAATGCTTGAAACTCAAAAACTATTTTAACTATTTGAGTTTCAAATTTAATAATTTAATTAAAAGGCTTGTCTATTTCGTTACGATTTTGTCTATATCCTCGATTTTTGTGAATACTTATTTTTAGCATACATCAAGCAAGCAATGTTTATCAAAACAATAATATAAAACAAAATTTTAAAATCTATTTCCTTACACCTATACTCTACACCTGCCATTAATATCGAGTTATACCATTAAAATTCGAACAGTTGCTAGTGTAGACACGAAATTGCAACGACTTGCCAGATGTCATACAATCATTTGCTGCCAAAAAGGCATAACTTGATTATATACCTAAATGAACGCACCGTTGAACGTTTCGAACGCACCCGTTAACGTCAAAACATCAGTCAAGGTATACATTTTTATCATGGCGAAGTTCACGAACGAGCAACATTTGGAAATTATTTTAAATTCCTACCCCAATTCTGAGTCGGTGGTCGCAACTTTAAGAGCGCTTACTCCAATTTTCGGTCGTATAGTAATTGTCCCACCAGTCGGAATCTGCATATATAGTGGATAAATTCGAGTCGAAATATTCAATATTGGATGTTTTTGTGCCAGTGAGAGGTCAAATTACCGATAATATCGCAGCCTTAAGTGCTTCAGTTCAAAATGAGCCAAATCAATTGATTCCATACCGTTTATAGGAATTGGGAATCTCTCAAAACACATTGTGGCAACTTTTGAGTAAAGATCTTGGCTCACACCCTTACAAGATTAAATAACCTCAAGAGCTGAACCCTCTTGATCATTTGAAGCGCCGAAACTTCTCCGATTGAGCCTTGCTAAAGTTTGGAGAAACTGAATTTCATCGAAAAATCATCGTCAGCGATGAAGCTCATTTTTGGCTTAATGGCGTTGTCAATAAGCAACATATGCGCCTTTGGACAACAACAAACCCACATCTACTTCAAAAGACTCCATTAAAATCACAAAAAGTGTCCCTGTGGTGTGGATTTGATGCAGAAGGTGGAAAATTGGCTCCAACAAGCTGTCGCTGCAAACGTGCTTGCGATGGTCATATAAACGAGATCGAATTCCATAGTTAAATGTAATATGTGCATCTATATTATTCTGTGTTTCTCTCTCTATGGAAAAACCCGTTATAAATTTAAATTTCTTTCCAAAACGCTATACGCTGAGTCAATATCTCGTATATTGCTGTAGCCGCTTCCGAAAATTTCTGTTTAATCTAGTTATGGGGCAGTGAGCTTGTATTTAAAAATTTCTGTATAGCAAAGGATATAATGCAATATCATTTTTGCAGCACACACCTATCTGGATAATAAATGCTGGTGTATACTATCGGATGGGAATTAATTTAGTTTTCCAACATTTTTATTAGTGCATTTGCAATGTGAGTACCTTCGCGGCCACTGACAGATTCTTACCTAAAAATGTAAAAGTTGTTACATATTTCGAATTAGTATGTACAAAATTCCATTTAAAACTTCCTTATCACCATGAACCTTTCCCTATAAATTATAAACCAAAATTTTTGCTTATAAAAGAAGTTCGAATTGTTAGCTGAAAGGAGTTGGAAGATATTTTGCAAATCAGAGCTGAAAATTCTAAATAGTTTGTCTTAAGTAATTTTTATTCAGAAAATGTGCCTCCATTTATCGCAGGACGATGGAACACCAAATTAAATTGTTTGTTGAACGTATCTCTGTATTTCCATTTTTTGATGTTGATGTCAGGAGATTTAATCTTAAATAAGTTGAACATCTTGCTGATGTTGAGTGAGCATTCCTCAAGGATACTGCAAAACTCAAGGATATAGGCAAAAAATAGAACTGAAGAAAAAATTAGCGGATATAAACCAAATCGCACGGATATAGATAAAACCACATCCAACAAAATTAAATCAACATATTTTTACAGCTTTGCTCTGGAGGTAGACAAAAAACGAATCTCAATCTCGACAAATCTCAGAAACGATTGGAGTCTGATGGAAAATTTGGTCGTTTTTCCCTATAGGTTTACCCTAAAATTGGACATAGACAACAATAATTTTAAAACAACGATATTTCACTAACTGACGACTTTTCACTTTTATATCACTAAAAGTAGCAAAAAGGTATTTAAACATTTTCTATTTCGGAGGGTTCAATTAAAAGGTTAAATGCTGATTTTGTGAAGCATTGGAGACAGATATGAATTTGTTAAGAATTAAAGGCTACCCACATCAAGCATGAATTGCGAATGCGAGTAAACATTTTTTTTTTTATATGAAATCACTACAGCTAAGTAGTGTTTTTTCTATAATAACTTTATAAAAAAATGTTCACTCACATTTAGAATTCGCACTTGGTATTGTGATTAAAATTTAAATAAATGATGAAATTTACTAAATAACCTAAAAATTATTTACTTATCCATTTAGTTATTTATAAGTATAATATAATATATACAACTATATTCCCCTCCCACTGAACGGCCACAAGTTACAATTACAACAACAAGACCACTATCCTTGCCCACCAAAATTACAAGGAAACAGCGTTATTAGCATAATCGTCCTGGCGGTTAGAATTTAATTTAGTCGAAATTCGAATAGTTGTTCAACGAAAAATGATTTGATCTTCGAAAAGGACTGCCTAACGTTTACAGAAAAAATTCAATATAAATATTTTTTCGAAAGGACTGAAATGTTCATTAAAAGTATCGAAGTACTTTTTATTTTCTAAAGGACCGAAAAAGTACTAAAGGATCAACTTTTTCATCCTTGATCGTGGTACATTCGAAATAGTGATATACACTACGACCATGGAATCAAAACCATTCAGTCCGAAATATTACTCAAAACTATAGATGCATTTCCTAACGAAAGTCCAAATTAGCAAACATCTCTGTCAAAAGTGCAGATAAAAACTGCATAGCATGTATGTAGTTTTCAAAATGTGTCTTCGCTAAAAGCACATTTTCCATTTCGATCGCACCTACCGAGCTAAAAGAAAGAGGCCAAAAGTTAATCTTTAAATATTTTGAAATGAAACACGATATACGATGTCTTCCTAAAATGTTATATTGTATCCGAATTCTAAACCATAGATCAAAATTTGTGGTTATATAAATTATAATTATCTTCCATAAGTCCCTTGGCTTGGGGGAGGGTTAAGATATCTGATAATCTACATCCATTTCATGACCGTTAACCTAACCTTTTTATGTTTACTTCCTAATTTATATTTTGTCAAACGGAACTAGCAAAATTTCTGAACATTTTTAACAAAGTTGTTTGATGTCATTATATTGTTACGTTTTTGCCTTGTCAATCAAGGTTCGTATCACTGGATTGTGAATAATACAAACTCAATTCAATTTATCACCAACGAATTTATTTATTTCACAAAATTTATTACAACAGAGTTTATCAATAAAAATTCACAAAATCACTTTATATAAATTATTCTTAAATTTTACTGATCACTTTTACTTTTTATTTTACACTAAAACACTTTTTAAATAACTTTTTAATTCCTTTTAATCTTTATACTATCGCTTACCAAATATTACTTATAATCTTACAAGTTTACTCTATCGCGTTCCAAATACTAATAATCCAATTCGATCTTGTTCGCCTTTTTATATACACAAACCAAACTTCTCGAAAGTTCATGACTTTTCCAGTTAGAATAGCATAGAAACTTTACGTAACAATTTTATAATGGAAAATTTCATTTTAGTACAGTAAACATTGAGCTGTTCATTTAACTTATTCTATTACACACTAGGTGTCACCGTCACAATATTTTAAGTAATCATGTTTATCGATTTACTAAATGGTTCGTCGTGAGAAACTCGGTATGAATTTTTGCACCTGGGTGCGGGAATTCGAGTGCAGTTTCTCACGACAAATATATCTTAGTATCAAATAGAGTTTACGAAAAAATGTGAGATATATTAATTTGTTTGTTCGGTCGACGGACAATATTGGTATAACGATAATCGAACGTCGAACAAAAAAAAATTTCATATAAAAGATGGTTAATTGTTTACGTACAATACATTGATGCTTAAAAAATTATAGGTTGCTATTTAAGAAACTACGGGTCGTCCTCTTTGAAACTATACAACTTTTATGTTTTCCAGAAACGTTTTTGAGATAATTTTGGTGAAAATTTCATATGATCAAGCGGCATACATCATCTAAGCTAAAGACATATTAGTATTACTTGGACAAAAAAGTAAGATTTGTCTAAAACTTTTAGAGTCCTTTTAAATAATTTTCATATAAAGTGTTTTTATCCTTGCTCTCTTGACTCACCCCTGTTTCTGATATAATTTTGTTTTTCTTTTTGAATTAATATTTGTGCACACAGCCCACCTCGTACCACTGACCTTAGACACAAATATTGTATTATATTACATACCATATACCTTTGCCTGAATTATGTATACACAACGCGAAACTATTATATACCGCAAGCTATATACCATACATCCATATAATAAAAAATTAAAAACTTAAAGCACGAATTGTTCGATTTTTTACGCTTAAGAAAATTATGTATATGTATGTGTGTAAAATAACCTCAACATTGAAATAAAATAAAAAACCGAGAAAGAAATTTTTTAATTCCTTAGTCATTACTCATTACTCATTATTATTATAACTCGCGTACTACTACTACTACTACCACTATAATTTTTCTAAATTTCTTTCAAGAAAATTGGTTTTTATATTTTAAAAGAGAATTCGTGTTTCTGTTCTTCTGTAAACCAACATTTTTTTTTTTATTTTTTTTATATTTAATTTCGAGTTCTTATTTTTATTCGTTTGGTAATCTTCAGTTTGAACGGTTGTTTCTTTGAAAACTGTAAAAAAAAAAATTAGTTTTCATTAAAAAAAAATAAATAAATAAAAATATGTAATTACAAAATATTGTGAAAATTAAAAAAAAAAAAAAACAAAATTAATAAATAAATAAAATATGAATATTTGTTCGTAAGTGAAGTTATGCAATTCATATACAATTTTTTGTCAGTTTTGTTATTTAATTGTTTTTGTACGTATAGAAAAATTTCTATAAATATACATAAAAGTGGAATAAATAAGCAATAAAAAATATTTATTTTGTGAATTTATAATTTAAACATTATAACTGGATTATACATAGTTTTTTTTTCTGCAAACATACATAAGAAACGCATATCCCGTTTAACAAGTGGTATATTATCGGGTTTGTCGCTTAGTTTCAAACATAATAATTTAAATCTTTTGTTATTTACGAGATATAATTCATGTAAGTTAATATTTTTTTTTTTTAATTACCCGTAATTGGCATGTTAGTGTGATGGTGATTTGATAATATAAGTGCTGTTAGTTTTTTATTATTTTTTTTTTTGGTTCATAAAGTGAAACTTGCCATTTTCTTATAAAGTTGTTTATGGTCGATATTCTCGTTGTGTATGCGCAAGTGAAGAAAAATTTGCTGTATATAATTTTAAGTTTTCATCACTTTCTTCTGTGACTAGTCATGTAATTTATTTTATTGGTCTTATGCTAATTTAAGTGATATGTTTAAAAACAATAAAATTCCATGAAAAGTGTTTAATACATTTTTTTATAGTGTATTGTACAGTTTTTGTTAACATGTGTGGTGGAACCGGAAGCAACGAAAGATTTTTTGTATGAACAAGTCTTATATTGGTTTAGGAACCGATATTGTTTAACTAAATAATAATTTTAATCGGATTAAAAGCGCGGTACTTGTCTGTTAATTCACCCCAAATCGCTTCTACTAATAGTTCTACCACAAATGTTTCAAATTATTTTGTGGTTGGCTTAATTCGTTGGGTTGGTATATAGTATCGACGAATCTATTGGAACGAATTGCTTATTTAATTCTTCGTTAATGTTCTTCAACCTTGCAGACACAGATCAAAGGAATTGTATCGCTCGTATCGCTTCTTCTGATAGATGTACCACAAATGTTTCAAGTGACGACAAAAGTCTAAAACTAAATGATTAAATGGCTAAAAATAAATGATTAAATTTTAATGAATAAATGATTTTTGTAAAAAATAAAAATAAAATAACTGGGGTGAATTAACAGACAAGCACCAAAAGCGCTTGGTTTATCAGCCTGAACTATCTTAGGACCTTAAATTTTAATTGAAACTTAAACTCTTCGGAGGCAACTGTATCAAATACGGTGAAATTTAGAAGTGATTATTTGAGTATACAGGAGAGTTGATAAAATTTCTAATTTTAAATTTCGAATGGTGAACATTATCAGCCCAGCATGAAATAGTAGTTTATTGACTCGCTTAAAAAAAAAATCATTATAGGGTATTTTAAGATGTTACCATCTTTGGAAACTTTGGTGATACTCCAATCTGTAAATTACTGTCGGCACTGTCGGCAATTATCTCAGCCCTATACGATGCACAACAATTTAAATTTATAATCGGATAATTTATTCAAAAAAAAAAAAAAACAACAAAGCAAAGTAGCTTGAAAATGTAAAAGCACCAAAAGCTTAGCCTCTCTCTAAATACTTTATAAAACCATGGTAATCCGGGCTCTGGGATAGTCTGATTTAGGGGCACACTTCCTAAAAAAAAATTGTAAACATATTTTTATATGCAAATTTTTGGTTCGGTTTTGTGAGTTTTTGATGTCGGCCGTGTGTATTTCTTTAGTAAATCCAAATATAGTTTAACAAATTACAACAGTTACAACAACAATTGCACTGCATGAGCATTGAACAATTATCTGTTGTAGCGTGTGCTTCTAAATCATTTTTGGATTTACCAAAGCATTACAGCAATTTTCATAAAATAATACAGACCTCGATAAAGACCCAGAAGTACTTCAACATTTTAACTTACTGGAACATTAAATTTAAAATTATTTTATTTAAACTTGTTGAATTATAAGATTATGAAAATTTTGCTAATTTCAATATTGAATAATCCGGCCTAGGAGTATCTAGTAGCAGTGGGCCTAGCAACAAGTTTAACCAAATTGTTGCTTGTACTATAAGTCACTATAATCAATTCACAAGTAAGTTTAGAAATCAAATTCGAACTCTTATTAGCTGTAGGTCCTGAAATGTACTTCAAAAGTCATAAATCTTCGAGATAACCTAACCAAAAGTATAGAAGTTCATATAAAAGATCATCTCAACCATTTTTAGGATATTTTTACTTAGTGAAATAGGTGGTTCCAAAAATTTCAAAAATCCGCATATATAGTTTAAATAATCCAATAATTTTTTGAAAAATAAAAGATATTTTGTAGGTATTTATGTTAAAATTCCAAGAAATTTTAAGAATTTTTGTGAATTTTAAAAATTGAAATTAATGGTTCCTTCAAAGTTAATGTTTTTTGAGCAGAACAATTATTGAAGTTTAATTGATTTAAAACTCGTGAAAATAGAGAGACATAGTTGTTTACACTTATTCCGCAATTTAAGTGCTCGCAAGTCATATCTATTCGTAACCGCATCCATTATATTTTGTCGGCCACGCTCAGAATAAATGTTAGATATAAAAGTACCACAAAATAATACAAAAATGACTTAATCCGACTTACTTCAAACATACATAAATCCAGTGACTTTATGAGGTGTGTATATTTAACCGGTATTGTGTTAAGTTTAAAAGGATTATTTGATCGGGCATTTTGTTTGAGAAGTAAAATTGAAAAATAAAAATACCGGAATTAATTTATAATCATTAATATTTAGAATATATGAGTCTGTAAGAGGTATCACGGTAAATAAAAATTCACTAGATGTGAGCATACTAGACAATCTAGTTGAATCAAGTAAAATTAAAAATACTAGATTTCTGGTTGTAATAAAATCTGGTAATTTTACTTGAAATACAAATGTGTAGTACCGGAAATCAAGTAAGCAAACCTATTTGATTTTACGACTGAAATTCTGGTAAAATTATGAGAAATACTATTTTTTAATTAGATTTCAAGTAAAATCGAATACTAGATTTTCTTGCAAAACTATTAGATTTCCGGCAATTATTCTACTAAAGTTCTAGTAAAATAACCGGAAAAAACTGTATGCTTTAGCAGAATTCCAATTAATCCTACGTCATAATTTTTTTGTATAGCTTATCCCTTGATTTCACTAGATTGCTGTCTAAACAAATTTCAAATAATAAAAAATCGTTTTTAGATTTTATTTTCATTAAATATTTTTTATTTCAACAAGCCAAATACATAAAAACGACAAAGCTTTAAAATAGTTTTTGCGAATATTCTGCACACAATTTAGAATATAATTTCGACGCACAAGGCATCGGAATTACGACTGTAATTGTAGAAATATAAACAATTTCGAGGAAATTTCAACCCAAAAACATAAAAAATTTTAAAGAGTATGGTCGAAGGTGCACAAAAAAGTTGTGGGCTACACGAAATTGACTGTGCATCTATTATTAAGTGGAAGATTCCTTCGTGGCTCAACTCATTCTCCGACAAACATGCTAAGTACGGCTACAGCTGCTTACTTTTTGGGTGAGATGTTTTATTGATTCATCTACCTGTAAAAATAAAAAATTTTGGTTTAGTAAAAAGAGTAATCAACATTTCAACGTTGGCTTTCTTATGTTGGCTTTTTTATAGAATACTAAATTAATTTAAACCACGCAGATTTAATTCATAATTTTTTCCCAATTTTCGACTTTTCGAGTCATCATAAGGGTAACAATTTTATTAGTAAATTAAATTATGATTAATATGGACTACAATAAAAATATTTTGTACATAACTTTTGTTACCTGTCAACTAATGAACATACAAGTACATTTGAATTTTATACCTTGTACTTTACCGTACTTTGTATGGATAATAAATGTAATTATATTTTATAGAGTAGTATTAGTATTGGAGAGTATGTACAAGGTATAAAATTCAAATGTACTTTTATGCTCATTAGTTGACAGGTAACGAAAGATTGTAACGTCCATTTAATATAATAAAAAAATTTTCACCCTGATGATGACTGGAAAAGTCGAAAATTGGAATAAAATGATCAATAAAATCTGCATGGTTTAAATTAGTTTAGTATTCTATAAAAAAGCCAACGTTGAAATTTTTAAATGTAACAAGACTATTAAAAATCATATAATAATTAGAAACAAATCAATAAATAATGAAATACCTTAGCCCAAATGCACACGCTGGACATGCTAAAACAAATTGTAGATTATCCGACGAAGCAGCAGTGGTTTTAAGTGTGGTGTTGCTTGATATCGGGGGTTTAATTGTTAGAAGTGCTCTTAGATAATCTTATTCTTAAATATATTCGTTGATATATCGTACTATCGATTCAAAATAAGTCTAAGTCTTAAACATCGTTTTACGGTAGAAGGCTTTGAAGTTGGGAAATTTTAATAAAATGGGGTAAATTGTTTTGTTCAAAGTTAGATAGCTTGTTTTCGAGGCCTTGTAGTAGAAAACTAGTTAGACACATCGATAAAGCTGCTTTCACAAATTGTAAAAACCCGCACTGACTAGACTTATAGTCTTTTTGTAGGGATCGTGCAATATACTCGTACGTATATATATAACCCAGCATTTCAAATAAAGCCAATAGAACGGTTCTCTAGTCTGAAATGATAATAATTGAAAGTTAATCTGAAAATAATTTAAAGTACATATAGTATTTATCAAAACTTACACATTCACTCTCGAAATCCTTTAGTTTGTGAACATTTTTGGAAGAGTTTCGTTGCGGATGCCAAATTTAATCGCAAAATCTGCCGCCGACCAAATGCTTCCTTCGGCAATCCGATGATTATTGTTTTATTCTCCTCTGTTGACTCTATTTGGTCTAGGTCTCTAATATGATTGGGCGTATCTTTCGTTAAAAAAATCACATTTCAAATAAATAACAAATATCACAAAATAAAAACTATGTACTTGTAAGTATACGTATATTTAATTTTAACAGTAATGTTTTCGTCGCACTAAAACCCGTAAATCTATATAGTTTCTGATTGTAATACACTCAAACCTATTTTTCGGCGGTGGATAGTTAAGGACCTCATAAAAAAAAATGGACAAAAAAAAAATCCGAAGCTTCACAAGTATGTACATATGTACATACGTAATATGATAATGAAATTAATTTGTACATTTAGGCATTTTATGTATGTTGGTAGACATTTTCTTCCAGCCGTGTAGAAAACAATATGACCAACCGAATAACCGCACAAAAAAAAAAAATCGTACAAAAAAGGACCACATAAAAATAGGTATCATTGTATTTTGTATTAAAAACGAAAACTATTTTTCTTATTATGCGTTTCTGGATTTAGTTTTAATTATTTTTTTTAATTTTATTGATAAAGTTTATTTTAGCTATCGATTGGAATCAAAAACTCAATTTGCCAAAAAATGTATTTATGTAGAATATGTTAAAATATGTACAGCATAAAATATTAAAACCATGTGTTTTATGTCAATTCGGATTTGCTTAATGTAATTATTTCATTATTTTACATACTTATATTTTAAATTTTTTTCACCTGTTTTTCTTTACACCATATCACAGCACGAAATTTAACTTATTACTATGAAAATAGAAATTAATATGCGAGCAAACGGCTAAATTTACTAGAATTCTAGGAATAAGTATTGCTTCAACTGAAGATGATTTTTGTTGACATCGAAATCGATTTTGAATCGAAAATAAAAATAAATTATTTCACAATAAGGAATATACTTATTGAAAAAATATAAAAAATAAAAATAATAACAAAAATTGTGTTAAACATTTTTAAAAAAAAAAAAAAAATTTTTTTTTGAAGCGGAGTGACGTAAGTGATCTTTTTATAATTAATATTATTTCGTATAATCACAAAACACCAACAGTTTTCACTTACTTAAAAATAAATAAACCAAAATTTTATTTTTGAATTTATTTACTTTTATTTATTTAAAATTAAAACTAGTTTCGATCTTGTAAAGATCATCTACAGGTAATTTTTTGCAATTGAGAAAATTGAAGTAAATAAATTCAAAAATAAAATTTTGGTTTTTTTATTTTTAAGTAAGTGAAAACTGTTGGTGTTTTGTGATTATACGAAATAATATTAATTATAAAAATTGTGTTTTTGATTATTTTTATATACTCGTATATGTAATATAATTAAATATTCCCTTTTATATAGTGAAACTAATCATCTAGTATTTTTCTAGTAATTTTTTGTGCTAGATAATCACTTGAATTCCAGTATAATTAAAAATATTACTGGAAATTAACTAGAAACTAGTCAAAATCTGGTTGTTATTACAATTTCACTAGAAATCGGTTAAATCTATTTTTAAATTTAACTAGAAAATTCATTTTTCTTGATTTTTAACTAAAAATTCACTGGATTTTCACCTCAATTTGCAAAACCAGATAATCAAGTATGCAATTACCGGATTTTGTAATGAGCGTGGTGGTGTTTACTGTCCAATGAACTTTCAATTGTGATTTTACCGAAGATTTATTCAACAATTCGTATAAGCGTGTTTGGTTTTAGATTGCAGATGTCGATCGATCAACAATTATTATCAACAATAATTAATTAATATTAATTAATTATTTTATCAGTGTAAAACATTGATCAATTTTGAGTTAAATTTGAAGATTTTGAATTTTATTAATTTCATACAATTTGTTTGTGTATTTGGTATTTTGAAAATGAATGAAAGTTGAGGTTATGTTGTCAACAAGTCTGCATATATTAGGTCGTACGTGTCCATAATGTGAAGTCAGAAAAAGAGAACAGTTCTAGAACTACACTGAAAAAAATAATTCAATGAATCCCTTTCATTAAATTTTTCGGAAGAAAAATTCTTTGAACCAATGAATTTATTAACTGGTAACATTAATTCTAAAATAAACACGATTATAAATTAATAACCGGATCGTCAATTCAATTAATAGACATTTATTGACCGATTTCTCGTTGATATCTTGAAATGTAGGCAAGTTAATAAAAGTTTTAACAACTTTATAAACTAAGTTAATAAGAAAAAACTAGTAAAAACCAGTTTATTCCATTTGAGAAATGATTATTGGATTAAATATACGTATTTAAATAATTTTCTGAAAGAATAATTCATTGAATCGATAAACTATTTAATTGTTTTAAAATTGCTGTTATTCAGTCGTGATTGGGCATTAACACTTTATTGTTTTAGAACTTATTTCTTAAATTATATAAAAACTTCATTCATTCATCTAAAATAATATTTTTATAAAATTTCCAAATAAATTTTCTGGTGGTAATGGTGTTCTAGACCGAAATTCAGAGTGAGAATTTGAATGAGGTTTTAACCTGATTTCGAATTTGTTCTTAATTATTCCCTAAATAAATCTTTCATTCGTAGGCAGCGATCAGAGTAAACGCGAAAAGCGATGCAAATCGAGAGGCTATACGGGACTACAAGCAAATTACCAAAACACTTTAGAGAATATATAACATATTGCTTAGGTCTCTTTCTTGTTTGCGTTTCATGAATTCGTCTTAGCGTCCTGCTTGATTCTCCTCTCTTTCTCTTTTCGCTGAACTCTGGTTGCTTCAGTATTTTACAGTCGCAATTCAACGAGGCCAGACTGTTCCCATTATGTAGCCTATATTTCAAAAATATGATCTATTTCGTTTTGTGATTACAGGAAAGAAAATTAAAATCATGCAGTAGGCATTCGGTTTCTAACTTGTTATTAAGACAATAGCGACTGTTATGTAACCCAAGACAAGTTGTTACAAGTGGAAAGGTATTTTTTGAATAATTGAACTTCATTTTAATAGATAAAAAATAGTTTGTACACTTGTTTTATTTTATAAAAAAATCCATTTCAATTTTTAATTATTTTATAAAAGCAAGATTATATTAAATATTCAGAATCCACGGATTAAACCTGTAACGCATATAAATGAAATAAACATTTCATTCTCCAGTCAGTTCAAATTTCATTTAAAATAAATAAAAGTTTCTTTCTTGATATACATAATAAACAAAATTATAAACTAATGGAGCAAACGGCGCAGTGGTTAAAGCTGCAGCGGTTGAATCGGGAGGTACCGGGTTCGAATCCCTATAGGGGCGATATGCAAAAGGGATTTTTCATCATCTGATTTCGATCGGTGATGCTGCAGCTGAACACATCTATGAGCCCGCCCCTGTTGAGAGTGCGGAATCCATGGGCCGACCCACCTTTCATGTCAGCACTATAGGTTGGCATGAAGCAATGCAATGTGCAGATGGTTTAAACGAAAACGGGTCAATAGCCGTACGTTCTCGATTTGGCTACTACTGCGTTGAGATAGGACGTAAAAAGCGAACTGCGAAAGAGTTGGGAGTGCCTAGAGCCCCAGAAAAGATTGCAGAGATAGAAACAAACAAACAAACAATTGTAAACTAAATTCATTTTTTAATGGCTTAATTTATTTGTTGATTTAAATACAAAGTTCATAACATCGTGAAATGATGTTATCAATTCAATATTATCTATTACATTGTGCCAATGAATTAGTTATTTAAATTATAAATATAGGTGTTGTATCAATAATTTTGTTTCATAAATATTAGTATGATTAATTAACTAATTCATTAATAATATAAACCATAGCATAACATTTCGTGAAACTTCTATTAAATTAGTACATTGATTCAATAAAAAGTTGTAAGATCAACCAAATTGGTTACAAAATGATAATTTTATGTTCGTTGAATTAATTAAAAAATTTATTAAATTTTTTGACAAAAAAATATGAATAGTTACATTGTATATATTAATTTGTTAGCTTTTAAGAAATGATATTCTAAACTAATAACATTGAGTTTATTCTATCAATCAACAAAGTTTAAGGATCCAAATTATTAAAAAATTCATTGCAACAATAATCTTTTTTATTGAATATGCGTACGTTTTTTTTTCAGTGTATTCAAAACATTATTCAATATTGTATAAAATCTCTATTTATCTAAGTTTTGAATGGCCAGTAAGACTTTTTTGCTGGGTTAGACTTTCTGTAAGAATTCCACGGAAGGCTCTGTTTTAAAGTTGAATGTAATGCTCAATATAGCTCGCACTAGTTTGTATGTTGGGCCTATTTCGGCCCATCAAAGAAAACACGCTTTACACATTGATATTTTGGCTCGGTATTGAAAAAATAAAAATTCTGAAATTTTACGAAGCTCACTAAAAAATTCTTCATTTTTCGCTTGCAAAAATATTTCACGCTATTGTCAGTCGCTAATAACCTCTTATATTCTGGTTTCTCAAAATGTTCTCTAATAAATATTTACAGATTGTGAAACTGGTGAAATAATTTGGAATCATTAATTTCTACTTCTTTCTCTGGCATACTGGGAATTGATTTATTTTAATTTTGTTAGTGTATTTGTATTTTTTCAAATTTTGGGAACAATAATTCCATTTTAACACTACTACTTATACTATGTAATGCCCAACCAAATTTTTAGGGAAAAATATATAACAAAATTGCTATGAAATGGAATTATTTTTCCCAAAAAAGAACCACTAAATATATTCCCCAATTCTCCGGGAAAAGCGGAATAGTGCCACAGTGGACAATTTAGAGAAATTTTTTTCTTATAAGTAACCAGCTAAACCACTCGACCTTACTTGGCTGTAAAAATTTATTTTTAATATCAAATGAATTAACTTTACAAACAAGAACTCAAAGATGAACTCAATGAGTGGTTTTTATATCATTCAAAGATCTAAAACATGTTAGCTCATAAAGCATCATTGGATGGAATAAATAATAAGAAACCTGTAAATAATTTTCCTCAATGGGACAGCCAGTCATATAATTTCCTCAGCAATGTCATTTGAAGTGTTGTAAGCTAAATCTAAAATATGTGATATTCGATTATGTGAAGGGATTTCTTGTAATTGAAGTGAATTTAAAAAATCGGCTGGAAATTCATTCAAGGTGGTAGAACAATTGAAGCGTCCATTTCAAAAACTGCTCTAAACCAATTATAAAAACTAAAATGGCGAGTTTTGGAAACAAAATAGTTTATGATTGTTTTGAAACAGCAAAAGAAATGTTTTTTTTTTTGAACAAGATAAGTAAGGTAAAACAAAATAAATTAGATTAAGCAATAACATAAAATATTAAATAATTTAACTATTATTATTATTATTGGAGGGCCAAGCGGGCGATCAGCCACCTCGCACTGCGGCCTAAAAGATCTATTGTGCTGGATCCTGCTTAATTATCCGTCCAGTATATATTCAGGTTCTTAATGAACCTGACAATACTGCCTCCCGGTACGTGATACATACTATCTGGGCGTATTGCTCTCCCTCCTAGATATTAACATAATACAGCATGTAGTTCCGCTAGAAAGACGGTAGCATTGGAGCCCAAGGGCTTCGAGTGGGCTGTCCCACTCCCGAATATTCCTACTCCTGCCCCGTATTCCGTTTTATTTTACTCTTTCTTACAAGTTGCTGCGAATTGCAAATCGCCTGTAGGTGACCCAGCTTTCCTACAGGAAGGATAAATAAAACTGGAGGGTGCCTGGTATCCGCATATTTTGGACCGATTAACCTATCAGCCATTCATCCATCGGCATATGCTGTTCCACCTTAAATGAGGGTTTTTCCCTTAGCGCCGTACTTTAGCCAATGCCAAATGGCCAAAAATGTGCCAAATGGCCTTAGTTACCAGTGGTTACCACGAGGAGGCAGCACGTACACTTGCGAATTGTGAGCAGGTTACCCCTTACACAATTGTACCCATCACGCAGCTGCCTAATGACATGACCAAAACAGCTCACGTGATACGCACCTACTGGAAGGTTATGGAGCTGGTAGATTAATCTACTCAACTTTGGTCCCCCCCCTCCAATAGACGCCAAACCACCAAAAAAATAATTTAACTAAATAATGTCCTGCTCCACCGTATTTGTGGTCATTTCATATTCATTGGGAAAGTTATTTTAGTAATCGATCGAAATCTTTAAGTTTGGTCTTCTGTGCCACTGAAGAATTACCGTTTGCGGTACTTCTGCCGGCTCAATATCATCTGAGGTATGGAATCGTTTAAAAACTGATTTGAGGTCGCCTAGTTCTGTGAAAAATACAATTTTTTCTTGCAATCAATTTAAAATGCCACCTATATAATGGTTTGGACACTTTTTCTGCTTAAGCCTTCTACGCATTCTTCGGGCTGCAAAATCGTTTCATTACGTTTAACGATCTTCTCGATACGCTCAAAAACTCTGTCGTGAAATGTAAACGAGTGTCCTTAAAATTACGCCGATAGTATTTTGTGTACTCCTTTTGATGGAAAGCGATACATTTTAAATTGTTTTCAACGATAATTGTTTTACTGAAAAATCCTTTCTTTTTACTGGAGCATGGGTCACGCAAAATTTATGGATGTAATAATATTCTTCAGCATTAAGTTTATTCTCATAAAATTTCTGATGAAACTTTCGTATATCTCGCTTTGAAAAAGTGTTGCATTTAAAGCTCGGCCATATTGGATGAGAACAAGTTGGATGAACAACTGGGTACAACGACAACCGTCGAAAGAACAAAAATACTTTAGGCTTTCTGTTCTTACGGTATAGCTCGCAAAATAATTATTCATTTTGAGCACCAATCCGTCAGTATCAAAAGGGTAAGCTTCAAAACTGTTTTGCTGCATTATGAATTGTATGGATTGGGCAGCCAATCCTGTTAAATTCCTGTCGGTTTCAACATTTCACACGCCATCTCTTGCCCGATTAATCCCTCCGAAATTGGTATTGCAATTATCAGCAGAAAGAATTATTCAGAGATTTTACTATTAAATTTGTGAAATTTTTAGCTGTCTCATTTCGTAGTTTATCCAAATATAACAGTTTTGTGCTTATTCCTGCTTTTACATTCCTGCTCATACATACGCGCTTGCGTCCGTTGAAACTGATAAATGGTCAGTTTTGGAAATTAAATTTTAATTTAATATGGAACAATCACGTTTTTCATAAACGATCTTGTTTTTATCTTAATTTTGCTTTATGGTTTCAAGGAGTCAAAACGGGTTCCACAGAGTAGCAATTGAGTTTGGGAAACAGGAAAAAGTCACCTGGTGCTAAATTAGGCGATCGATGGTATTTATTGAGTTGCTAGCCTTATATTCGTTCACAATCGTAGCTCGGTGTGATGGGGTGTTATCATCGTGTTAAAAATTTCATTTGCAAAAGTTTATTAAAATAACAGAAATTGGGAATTTTGTAAAATATTCACTTTGTTGCAACAATAGAAAGAAAAAATTACTTCGACCATACCGTAGTCGTTTATTTCTGTTGTCACTCAAAATAACAGTCACCTGTTAATATACACATGTTCTATAGGTATTGTACAACTTAAAGCCACTTGAAGATATATTGTGACTCGTCGAAAAGAAAAGTCGTTTGAAAGTATTTACTTCAGTTGATGTAATATGACAGCAATCGACTAAGGTTGGAATTTTTAAATTCAACTACTAGTTAAAGCGAAAAGAACTCAATTATGGCTGTAGCATTTTTGTTAATCCATCATCTAATCCTGTAATCGCTTTCTCATCCCAGAAAGAGATGCAGACCTCCATTGATAGAGGCACAACTCTTGGATTATTAAATTCCTTCAAAACTCGTTTTTAAAACCCAGTTGCTTAGAGTTAGCTTTTGCCGGGAGTAATATCACCTGGTTTAATTCTAGCTTAAAAAATTGTGTTTATCGGGAAACGAGAAAAACTATTTCGTATAAACAAGGATTGTCTTTACAGAAGTAATTATTTTAACTTTAAATTTTTTTGTTTTATCAGCGGTATTGACAGATCTGCATTCGTTAAGAACATTATAGGGCATGGTGGATTGAAAATCTCAAATATTTCTTCTAAAGCCAACATACTTTCAAAACGATCTAGAATTTAACATTTTCCATTTCATATTGAACCCTGTTGATGTAAATTTTGTAACCTATTGCGTGCCATCTATCAAATTCTGTTGCTAGCGCCAAAAAGGCCAATTTATCATCAACATATATTACTAGCGTTTCTTGAGTTTATTAGACGAGTACCAAAATTTTCTTTTTTAATAGAAACATTCACTAGAATAAAATATCATTAACTGTGCATCATGGTCAATATTATAACTATAGCAAAAGACAAAACCCATTCAATTGAATTTAAATATACGAAACCAGATGACTTAAAATATTATTGACAGGGTACGGAGTAATTCTCTTCACTTTATGTTATGTTTTATGGAATAAGATAATTTGTGTCCTCATACATCTTCCACTTAACATCCGATAAATTAAAATCACCCAAAATCAGCACGTCGCCGTCAAAGTAGATTTAGTAGATTTTTGAAGTAATATTCAGAAAACTACTATCACTGTGTCAAAAGACTCAAAGGGACACTAATTTTGTACGATTTATTGATAATTTGGGGAACAGTTAACCGTAAATTACTAGTGTCACCTATCCAATATTACCAAGGTTAGTGGCAGTGCGTAATAAGTCCTAATTTAATTTATGTGACGACTTCTGTTCCTTAATAGGAGATAAAATAAAATTAATTAATTAATTAAAATATTTTACCTTTTTGGGTTCAAGTTTTTAATAGCTGCCACAAAGCAGTGACCAAAAGGGTTTTAAATTGGATACTAGGTCACCGTTTATGTCAAAACCAAATTTTTTTTTTTCATATTTACGAGTAGAAACGCTTTAAAATGTGTCACTTTCATAAACAATTTTGAACAAAGTGCCATTCTTTGTTAAAACAATAATTTCCACCCACTAACCGCATACTTTGTCAAAAAGTACTAAAAAAAAGAGATTCTGAAATTGGATTACAAATGAAAATACAAAATGTTTCCAGAATAACCTGCGGCATCGGAAATATTCATAATATTTAGAGTAATGTATAATATTTAAACGTCAGAGATAATTTAATCCTTTAAGAAAATTAGAAAATTGTATAAATCCATCAAAAATTTCCTGTATAATTAAGTAGAAAAAGTTGATGACCTATAAAGAAGATTATTTCGAATACACTAAATGACTCAAGCAATCCAAGCATTAAATCTAATCTCCAGTCATTAAATCTAATCTAATATTTATCACCACCATACAACTTTCTTAATAATAATAAAAAAAACACATTTAAAACTATTAAATACCTAATCAATCATACCGCTCCTCCATTAGGTTAACAATGTTACAAAAAAAAAATAAAAAATTCAATTAAAACAAACACATTTATCGGTCTTCATTTACGGCAGTATAAAACGACATAATTACATAAAATACCTTTTCATAATCGTAATCAATCAAAAAAATCATTTCATAACCGCATAATTATAATCTATCATCATCGTAAAGTACATATTTACTTCAATTTAAAAAACCAAACATTTAAATAATCACTGCGCAGACCAACAAAAAAAATATTAACCACTTCTTGTGTCAAAAAACATGTATATGTAAATGTACATAAATAATAAAATTATTTTGAACACAATTTCTTAACAACGGAGCGAAAGACAGAGAGAGATCAAGATCAAGATCATTAAAATAAAAATTCATTTCCATCATTATTTCTAAATACCTAACTACTCAAATACAAAACCGGATTCAACGAATTAAATGGATATAAAATATAAAAAATTTTAGTTTTCTTTTAATAGAAAATAATTTGTGTGACAAATCACAAAATATTTTATTTAAAACAATAGGATTTTACGTTGATCGTGTTCAACTCAAAGATCATACCGTTGACATACATTCATTTTCTGATTTTGTTCCAAATGTATAATGTAAAAGTGAAATTATTATTTATGTAATTTCGAATGTAATTATGTTCGGCACAGTATACGCTTTATTATTATGTATTGTTACAAGTGACTGACTTTACTTATTTTGTATTTTTGTTACGGCCATAAATATACTTTTTTATTACAAGCACTTCCAAATCCAAGTGAAATGGTCCATAATAGATTTTTGACTAAAGGTATTTTTATGTTTTCTCTTTACCCGTTTACTTTGCACCTACACTTTCTTGTGATCTACTTCTGTCATTTATTCGCAAGCAAATTTGCTTTACCTTAAACATTAATCCTTAATTAATTTATGTACGGAACCGATTGGGAATTATTTTACGTCAAACTCGGATGACTGCTCCAAAATCTGTGGAAATTCAATTGTCTAAGGTGAGCTGCTTTTTGCGAAACAATTTACTATAGTTATTATTTTACAAGCCCTAATTATTTTACGTCCGAGTCTACTAACATTACTGATGATAACACCGATTAGAATTTAGGCCCTACGTTGGTTACCCTTGATGTTCTGAATTAAAGTCATTTCTTATTTCTAATGCTTATAAGGTTTTTCCTACTAAATTACGGCAAGGCATTCCTCTATGACAATGCTTTCATTTTCTTTGACACAGTAGGAGAGCTATCAGTAATATTATTACTCTCAATCTAACTTTTTAATAGTTGTGCCTAAAATAGTTGTGAATGTACCATTTAGTGGTTGTTAGCTGCTGGCAAGAGTATATTGAAAAATTGAAGCAGTTTGGGTTTTATCGATTAAAATAATAATTTGAATAACTTCCAAGAATAAGAATCACTGTAATTTGTGATTTTTATTAGAAATATTAAACGACCACATTGCGAAGATATTTTCAAAGGGTTACTACAGTAGGAGAAGGAATAGTAAATTTCGTGGTTGTCTCCAATGAAGCAATCAGATAAAAGATTGATATGTTGATAAACATTTCACCAAATCTAATACAGTCAAATTCCCTTCCGACATTATTTTATAAAATTCTGTTTTGAATGTTCTAACAAAATGCTTAGCTTGAGTGTTTGAAGCTGAATAGTGATTGATATCCAATATAATAGTTTGAGGTAAACCATCCAGTGAAAATATTTTTTATAGACCCAAAATGGTTGATGTTGATGTAACATTATGTATTTCACTGTGTACAGATACTTTGAAAAAGAATCAATACAAATTAATCATATTTTGATGAAAACTTGTCCAGCAAAGTCTATATGTATTCTTTCCCGGGGCTTTTCAGCAACAAATTTCAGCGAAATTGACAAATTTTACTTCGTATAACTGGATACAACCTGACATATTTGACGACTTTTCACGTTGTTCAATAGTTTTATCGATCTTTGCGAACCAGCAGTATCGTTGAACAAGTTATTTCATTCTTGCTACTCCTCAGCATACATAGTGCAACATATATACGAGTAGTATGGTCCGTTGGGGCATGTTTAGTATGACAACTCTGATGTAAACTTACAACAAAATTTGATCTTCTACATTTTGTATGATTTCCTGAATGACTTGACAAACATTAAGTAATTTTGATTCGTAATCATCAACATTATTATCAGGTCCTATAGCAATCGTTGAAGTGCATCCGGGTTAGCGTTTGTTTGGTACTTTCATATTTGATGATGCTTGTGTATCCTTGAAGAACGACAGCACACCTTTGTAAGTGATGTAAGGTTTTGACGGATAATTTTTTATTTGGATTAAAATGTGTCGTTAGTAGTTGATGATCGGTGAAAAGTTCAAAATTTCGTCGCGATAAAAATAGATGAAATTTAGTCACTCCGTAGACTATTGGCAACACCTCCAATACTCAATTTGGCTGTTCAAACGTGGTTGATATCGAATGTTTTAGATGTAAATGCAATTAATTTCTTCAGGTTTCATCCTTCATTATAGTGGACCAGGCGCGTTGCACTGATGATTGATTTTTTAAAGATTGACACGATTCTTCTTGATCGATGTTCACCCAAGATGAATTAAATGTTTTTGTGATGAAGTTCATTTAGTGGTGCGGCAATCGATACACATTTTCCAATAAATTTGTTTTAGTAATTAATTTTACCGATGAATGCTTCAACTTTTACATTTACCGTTTACATTTCGGTTAGTATTATAATATGTTCCTCGTTTATTTCTCCGGAAACAATTACAATCGAGGTAAATAGCACCCCTGCGAAGACTTCCTCCATGAACTGTTGGAAAATACTGGGTGCGCTAGCCACAAAAGAATAACCAAAAAGTTGTTCGATTCTCGGTGTCTCGGTTACTTTAAACGGTTTTCCTTAAAATCAAGATTTACTCGGCCACCGATTTCCTCATGAACTTGTTGTACGCAAAAGTTCAAACATTTCGAATGTGCATTCGACTTCAGAACTAGTTTGGCCTTGAAGTGTTTGGAAAATAAATTCGGATATTCGGCATACAATTATCTCGACCGATGAGTTCTTTATGATTTGAAGAATTTAAAACAGAAATATTTGAATTTAAGGAACTGAAATATTTTTTTGGATATATGAAATATCAAAATTTATCGCCTTAAACCATGAGCCTAGTTTCGTAACATTTGTTACTTGTGATGGCCAGGCGACTAGACTCAAATGATTGATTAGCTAGCAAAACGATGAGATTAGCAACACCCTTAGGTTAGAAGCAAACGATTACACATGGACAAGAAGATCTACGATGTACGGTCTAAATCGAAACAAAATCGTAAGATCTACGATGGTGGAAGTAATATATGTCCAGTCATCTTATACATATTTCATTTACTAGTAACAATATTAATTTTGGTCAGCGTCTTGAACCAGACTGGTTTTTACCATCAACAATCTTTTTATAATTACACAAATACAATTTACAAATACAGTTTAATGATCTAAATTCAGGAGTGTAGAACAATTCGTTAGGATTCCTCAATCAGCCATCCGACTCTTTTACCGTTTCGGTAAAACCAGTAAGTAAGGCTAATATTTAGTTATAACGAAGTAAATATTCGAGGATTAACATCGGATGCCCTCAATATTTTCTTTGGAGATACATAATTCTAATCGTCGTTCTCAGAACTGCTGCCGATATTTACGGAGACTTCTGCCCATTTCTTTATTTAATCGGCACAGGTTGTCGTATGTTTAGGTCCGGAATGCCCACCGTCTTCCTGAACCTTATATCTCATTTGGTAATACGGCTGTGATTTTATACGGACCAAAAATTGTTGGATAAAGTTTAAGGCCACTGCCAAACTTAGTACGTTTTATAGCTACTAATTCGTTCAATTAAAGTTGCTCAGTTTGTGCATTTTCAATATTATTTCGAATGCACTGTCATTGATCATCTCGTTCTATTACAAATTGTTGAAATATTTCATCTTTCACGATTCTGGCTAAATCGACATCCTCTTGGTTACCAACTCCCATTGTTAAATCTTTGAACCAGGTCGTACACTTATAACAATCCTGTGGGTTTACTCGATCAGTTAACTCGATAATTTTGTTAATGGCTCTTTTATAAATCCATTTAGTCGTTCTATATCATTGCATACAAGTAATGCAATTTTGACGAAAGCGATCGCACCTCTGCTTTAATTTTGGAATATAATAGGACATTTTAATTAGCTTCATCATCTTTGCAGTTGCAAAATGACCCTCTTCATGAATTCTACGAATTACTTCATTCTGCATGCCTCTGGGAATGAAAATGAATAGTATGTACATCTATTTAATTTTGTCTGTATAGTATTCCACCATGTAATTTGTATTGTTCGTAAGGACCATGACTTAACAATTTTATTATTATCATCAACCACGGGGTTTCGACTTAAGCCATCTGCATGCCTCATTCATAACCAATGTTCCATAATTTAATTATAATCCTCTAATATTAAAGCTCATCTTGCTATTCTGAAGGCGATACAGTCTGTAATAATCTTGAATTGAATTCCAAGTAAATAAATTCAAAGTTTTTTATGGGCTTCACTTTAGCTAATACCTCTAAATAATAGCTGCAATATTTATCTTCGGCACTTGTGGTTTTTCGACTATAGAAGTAAACGTGATGAAATTTTCCATCTTCAAAGTCTTTTCATCCACCAAAATTTTGTTTTTAGCAATCATATCTCGAAGAATATAATTTATATAACGCTGATATGTAGTCATATTGTCCCATTGGCGTGAGAACAACATGGAAGAAGCCATTTGTCAAATCGAGAGTTGAAAATATTGTACTCATCTTTAGTCAATACAAATTCGTTTCATAGTTTCGTACCATGTTTTCTGTTTGTGCATACAATTCGTGATGCAAAATCCAATCTATTTGGTTCAATTATTTTCTCGTCTATCCAATCTTCAATTTGCTTGGTGACATCCATCTTTTCTCTGGGAGATGATCTTCTCTATGGTTGCCATACAGGAATATTACTTTTCCGAATAGCCTTTCTGCTGTTCATTTCCGATTTCTAAAGTAATTGGATCAGTATTAAAAAAACTAAAGCAATTTCGAAACTTATCAAAATTATCCTCGTTTGCTGATAGTGATTTCATCTTTTTTCGAAAAATTGTACAATTTGGTATTCGTTTTTGATCTGGAGTAACATAAACGCGGCATTCATATACTTCATCATCCATCTTTATGGTATAGCTTTGAAATTGCCGCTAGCTATAACTTGATTTTCACCAAAAACAATTAACCATTTTCTCGGATACCATTAACTCAGTACCATCTAAAGAATTAAAAAGTTAAGTTTGAATCTAGGTATAAGCAGTATTCTGGTATAAGCGCTTCAGCTGGAGCTTTATTTATCAAAATAATTTTATATTAAGACTGGAAAATAAACTCGTCTTTAAACAATAGCTAACTTTAACTCCGTGGGTTTCTTTATTTGATTTGCTCTATCAATTTTATCGCAAGCTGGGGCCTTATACCCAAGCAGTCAAGGATTTTCGCGCCCACAGAAGTTCTTCAGGCTTCAAGTTACATAAAACTGCAAATTCATCAAATTCTTTAACCTATTCAGTAGCCGTTACATTAAGACGATCAAATTTTGGAATAGCAATACTGACCGCGCTGTAACCAATATTACTAATTTCTTCAATATGACGATTTTTAAGCGCATGAATGTCATTCATTTCGCGATAAATTGGTTCCGAATACGAAAATTAGGGTTTGTCATGTTTATTTTTTTTAACATTGTGTAGTTGACAATCAATGGTTGTTCAATTGGCAAAAAAAACAACGGAAAAACCAAATAGAGTAGGAGCCGTGGAGAAAGAAAATCTAACAAAGAGCTGCACGGCTAGTTTAAGGTTTGTTTGATTGAAAATGTCGAAATTACAAAATTGCCACGTGCCAACGTAAACGCTTAAATTTGTTTGGTTCAGTATAAACGAATGCGTTAGAATACAATAAAAAATCTCCTATACCTTATCAAAACGGTTGCCATACTCGATGCAATTCCTCGTATATTCGTTCGGTAAACATTTCTTGATGTCTATTCATAACCATTTTGTAAAAATATTTGTGTGCTAAATTGTTGAAAATAGTTAAATTCAACTAATTATGTTTCAAAAGTTATTTTCCCGAGCCCAAAAATATGTTGGAACTATTCATGGCAAAATGAAAATAGCATAATTTTAGAAGCGAAGTTCATATGGAGTCGACTGATGGAGTTTTGGAACCCGTCTCAATATGGATTTGATATAATCTGCCCAATATTTATAAGGATTTTAGGAATAGATTAAATTTTGTGTGCCACCCTTCATGAGGACTTTTAAAATTTAACTAATTCAATGTGAGATTCTGGATCAATAAAATCAGTGACGATAAGTTTTAATTAATTTTGTTTGCGATATATTTTCCACAACGTACGCACTTAAAAAACATTAGGGTTGAGGCAACAAAAAAAAAAGAGTTACATACCTTTCCAAAAATGAATCAGATGTTAATAACATACTTTTAGTATTAACCTAGTTCACCAAACAACCATAACCAAAAAACAAAATAAACAATTTGTTATTTACCACCTACAACCTGTAATGGCGAACAATAAAAAAATTAAAAATTTGTCCAATTTCACCAAGTAACCAACTATATCATTCCCACCTGTACACCACATTATTCTACTAACCTAACCCAAAAATAGTTATGTAGTTATATATAAATATACAGAATAAGTACAGAACTAACGGTTCATAAACTTACGAAACCAAATCGATAGCGTAATTAATTTTGCAATATCCGTTCTAAACCAATAACCATTAGAACTTTACTTTTGTACTCCAAATTGTTTTAAATTCCAATTGATTTGGTTTACCATTTAGCTTGTATTCATGTGGTAGAGCGACACGCAGACATGGTATACGTTTATACAAAAGGTTAGAATTTTTATTGAACATTTGACATAATTTTGATGCCGTTTTAACAAGAACAATTTTATTTATAGTTTTTTGATTTTGTTTTTGTTTTTTTTTGTGCGAATGCAAAATATCAGATACGTTACGAATAAACATAATTTGCTTGCCTGGTTGATCGCGCAACACACAACTTCACTATTTCTGTATACGTTTTAGTGACCTATATAATATTTATTTCGTAACAAAAAAAAAAAAAAAAAACTTAAGTTTGTAAACAAAACAGCAAGAAGAAATAAAGTTTTTTATTCAATTCCGTGTTAGTATTTACAATAGAATTATGTAGAAACGAGTAGTTTTCTTCAGTCTATTCTCTGCTAACGGTTTTGATATACATGTAGACATATTAATTCATGTAAAAAATTCATGTTAATTCAACGATACTTGAATTAATAATTTGTAGTGGTTAATTCTTAAAAACTATAACTACTTGTTAGCTAAATTGTTTGTTTTAATAACTTGTGGGTGAACTGCAAATGGAAAAATTCTTAATTTGAAAATGTTTGATGAATGTTAGTTTAAATATTTTCTATTTTGATCGAAAAGACCGTTTAATAATATTTTGAATACAAAAATTTTGTAAACTTGAAAGACCTTTTTGTAATCTTATAGGCAAAGTTTACAAAGTTTATGTGGAGCCAGACTTCATTACTTAAATTTTGTTTGTAAAAGATAAAGTGAGTGATGGAATGCTTACCTTTCTAAGGAGCAACAAAATAATTTCAATTTTGAATCGATTTAATATTTACGAGAACCAAAATATCGAGTCTACTAGGGATAGATACGAGTATGTATGTAATATACGCCTAACTGTTAAGAACAACACACCAGTAGCATATTAGAAATTCACCGGTAGCATATTAGAAATTACATGAATTAATTAACATTCAACAAAAAAAAAAAAAAAAAAAAAAAAAAAAAATTAATAAAAAGTAAAAATTAGCTTACACACAAAGCAGTGTGAATATCGTGAGGAAAAAAAATTGTAAGAGAATTCATCTGTATTAGTACAATTCGCTAGTACTTAACGCACAGCACATTCTGTATATATAGAATGTAAATTGTGGTATAATCTGCCCAGTCGCCGCGGCCTGATGAGAAGATTGATTTTTTCATAATCATAAGCTCATCAGTTCGAAACTGGATTGAATTCTCTTACAATCTTCGAAACATATTAAAAATCGTACATAGTTTGTTAAATTGTTTGGCTTATTCACCATTTTCTACAGTCAAAATTTTGCTATTGCAAATTTTTTTTAAGCTGCTTCACTCAGTGTAAATATTTTGGCGATTATAGAATCCGCGGGAGCGAATCAATCGCGGATCGAAAACTGCATATAATAAACATAGAGAACAATAGGCGTTTTCGGAAATAGACCACAGTAAATAAATAGTAAAATTTTCTTTTAATGCGTTGGTAACAAAACTACTGAAGTCAATTCGTCAATTTGGAAAATCATTTTGACAGATATTCAATCAATTGTTTGATAATTTTTGTTTACGTTTAGTAATTATAAAAATCCGTATTGAATTGATTTAAAAAAAAAAATACATACATATTACAATTGTGATAAATATAATATGGATCCACAATTCTTTTTTGAAAGTTCTTCTTCGGATAGTGAAGCAGAAACGAAGATAATAATTTTAAATGAAGATCTTACATTGGAAGTTGATATCCCTTTAACAATTAAATCCCAAGCTAAAGACGATTTAATCATAATAGCAGACTTTATTTCTGTAATAAATCTGTACACTGCAATGCAATATAAGAGATATTTTAGATTCTCTCGTAGTATGGTTGTATAATAGGTATAATTATGTGTTACATTTAGCAGAAAAATCAAATTTTATTTATTTGCTACTTTTTGTACAGAAATATACAAAAAGAGTTTATGTGATCGTGTGGCAGTAGGTATAGATATCCAACAAGTCCTGATTTAAAAATTTGTCTTACCATCTGGTATTTAGCTAACCAGGAGATGTTCCGCCAAATAGCCGACAACGAATCAGTTAAAGACATTACAAATTTTCTTGTATCGGAATCGTCAAAATTTATAAAGTGGCCCAAGCCAGAAGAATACCTAAGTATATCTAAGGATGTCAGTTCAGAAAGAAATATTATAGTGTACTGCTCCAGGGTGTAGTTAATCAAAAAATCAAATATGTATACATATGTTCGATTTGTGTCATTTTTTCTTGGTGCCGCCGCTCTTCTTCGTCAGCTTTTTTCTTTTTTTCTTCTTTAATAAATTCTTTAATATTCTTTAAAGAATTTTCATATATGTTCCTGAATTGTAAAAGTTTTTAGAACGGCTCTCTCCTATTTAATAGCTAAATTTATTAATTTATTTACCGTATGATCTCAGCATTTTTATTCACCGACGGCATACCGCGTGATTTTTTATTTGCAGGGCTAACTTCAGGGAATTGGATATTAAGAGGAGTGACATTCTCTTCTACTCCAACCTAAATATTCAATTTTATTCAAATTAATTTTGGTAAATATAATAGTTAATTTTAAATATAAATCGTACCTGCAAAACAGAGCTATTCTTGATTATACGACTTGTCTCCGTTATCCTCTCCATTATTTCGGCATATTTAAATCTTGGAGGATTCCGCCCTAACTTTGTTTGGTAGTCTGTATACTTCTTAAAGGATTTTAGCAAAATTTGGAATTTTTACTTAACTTCATTAATGGTGTGCTTCTGGAATATGGATAAATAAATTACTCCCAAATAATAATTCATTAAATTTGTTTCCATTATTGGTAATTTACCATTGCTCCTAACTTTGACAAGTGTCCAAGCACTTTCTCGTAAAACGAGTTTCGATCTTTTTGCACAACGCCTTTGTACTTCTCGCAGCATGTAGTATTTTCTAGAACATCCGTGTTTTTCTCGGTACTGTTCCGTTGAGCAGAGCAAATCTGCGTGTCATTATCGGGATCATCCTGTAATTATATTCAATTTTTCAGATATTCAATTTCATCAAAAATCTCATAGTCGATGGAATTGGAAATTGAAATCTATCCAAAAAAAAAAAATGCGTTTTAAATTTGATTTGGATTTATTTATATTACATATATTATTATTTATATTTAAGTTTATTTATGATAAATATTGAAATTATATTTTAATAACTTGCATACTTACATCAATTTTTAGATAATTTAAATTATTTTAGTTTAAAGATTTAACAAAAACTCGTTTAACTTTATAGCACAAACGATCGGCTAGACATAAAATTCAAATATGGCAGTTGGTAGCAAATTGAAATAGCAACAACAAAAAATTAGTACAAATTTACTTTAGACGTTCGGTAATAGATGGGTAAATTTCATCTTCGAAAATTACTACAAATTTACTTTAGTCTATTTCCGAATATGCCTAATTGCTACAAACCAGAGTTTCCTGGATTTGGATTTTTTGATTCACCGTACAAATGCAATAGTTTTATAGCGTTTCTAAAACAATTTATAAATTTTTATATTGTTACGTTTTTGCCTTGTCAATCAATTACGTTTTTGCATTATCACCAACGAATTTATTGATTTAGCACAAGAATTATTACAACACAATTTCAATACAATTTATTAATAAAAATTCACAAAATCACTTTACATAAATTATTCTCAAATTTTACTGTACACTTATAATTTTTATTTCCACTAAAAAACTTTTTAAATCACTTTTTAATTCCTTTTCAATCTTCACAGTATCGCTTACGAATACTACTAATCCAATTCGACTTCGTTCGCCTTTTTATATACACAAACCAAAATTCTAGAAAGATCATGACTTTTCCAGTTAGTATAGCGTAGAAACATTTAGAACAATTTTTATCATGGAAAATTCCATTTTAGTACAGTTAGACATTGAGCTATTAATTTAACTTATTCTATTACACACTAGGTGTCACCGTCACATTATAAAATTTTTGCTTCCCATTTTTTATATTGTAATGGTGACACCTAGTGTGTAATAGAATAAGTTAAATTATTAGCTCAATGTTTAACTGTACTAAAATGGAATTTTCCATGATAAAATTGTTCTAAATGTGTCTACGCTATTCTAACTGGAAAAGTCATGAGCTTTCTAGAAGTTTGGTTTGTGTATATAAAAAGGCGAACGAAGCCGAATTGGATTAGTAGTATTTGGTAAGCGACGAATGGAAATAAAAATTATAAGCGTACAGTAAAATTTAAGAATAATTTATATAAAGTGATTTTGTGAATTTTTATTAATAAACTGTGTTGTAATAATTCTTGTGATAACTAAATAAATTCTTTGGTGATAAATTAAATTGATTTTGTATTATTCACAATCCAGTGATACGAAGCTTGATTGACAAGGTAAAAACGTAACAATATGTAGTTCTCGATCCGTGATTGATTCGCTCCCGCGAATTCTATAATCGACGTGATTTTGTCGTGTTTATTAACTTTTTATGAAAACTTCGCAATGAATACACGTATCATTGACCAGTGCTGTAGTTCTGAAAACTTTAAATAGAGTACATTTCGAATTTTCTAATTAATATTTCTAATCGGAAGGGAGTACATATAAAATGCATAAGTTAGACTTTAGACACAAATGAATGTTGGTGATCTAAAATTGTTTTTAATTTTTGAGCCAAATTTAAATATTAAAAGAAAACGTTTGGTTTATTGGTTTAGGGCCATTTATTTACTTTACGTAAGGCTCGCGTTAAATAGTTTTTAACACGGTATCCACAACTCTCCGCGAAATCACAGATATTTTTAGATTATTGTTTTGAGATTTTTAAGTTTTTCGCTAAGAGAAGAGAGATCATTTTGTCGTTTTGCTCAGCGATTTTCTAGCTCTAATCCAAAAACAAAATTGTTGTTATAGCATAAATTAAAGTAAATTCTTATAGCCTGCATGAGATATAGCTGACGTTTTCTTCCGTTATTTTATCTAGGTTCTTTCATAATTTTTTCACTTTGTTTTAAAACTTAAAAAAGTAAAATTAATTTTTTGCTTTTTGCTGGCAGCCATTTTGGCAGGTATGTCATTCAAAAATGTCAAAATTGCGAACATGTTCCTTATTTTCACAAAGCTAATTTTTGATAATTATGAAGATATTTTGGGGCAATTTCAAGAAATGTCAATGCGAGACGATTCCACACTAGGTTGCTAGGTGCCAGATATACTAAAAAATGGTACAAGCTGAAGCTAAGGTTTACGTCACATTCTTACTTTATATTCTGATTTCCTGAACATTGCCATCTGGATTTTTGGTCTGGATTTTATTCAAATGCAATCGTGCAGTCTTGAATTCAATATTTTCAATTTTTTTTTCTCTAAACAAATGATTTGAGAATATGGTTTCAGGGCGTATTGGAGACTTCCATACGAATTTCTAGTCTGCAAAGGGTAAATGACTGTCGAAATTGTCTTGCAGCATTATTTTGATATCCAAGAGGTCCGAGTCTTAAGTCTAAGGAAGGATTTCGAGATAATTGTCCAGACTATATATTACACATTGATACATTGTTTTTGTTCGGCAAGCCTAAATAACTGTATAATTTATCTTGCAGACTAATTTTTATATTCAGGCGGTCTTAATCTAAATATTTAGTCAAACTTGATAAAAGTTTTTAGTTAAAACCACGAAATGTCTGCGACGGTTAAGTTAATCTGGTGCATCCGAGTGGCCTGATGTTTTTATAAGTTGTAAATAAACTTGGAATTGTCTTACTTTCATGTTTTTATAAGTTTTACTAACAAATCTTTTGATTTTTAAAAAAAGAAGCTTGAGAAATTGAAGTAATTTAGTACGTAAATTTGACATTTCATTTGATTGTTTGCAGCATTCTCCCAGAATATTATAATTATTGCCAGCAAAGGGGTAGTTAGTAAACAAATACTCCGTGTGACCATCTGTGGACAAAGATTGTAAAAATTTTGTTAAATCTTGCCTGAGTTCATCGCTACCATCTCAAACTATCGAATGTGAAATTTTCCTTTTAAGAACAGTAAACAATATTTGATAATTTGACATAGTAACCTTGAGAAAAATGCGTATAACCCTTACTCTTCTTTCTCCTGCCATTAACATCTAGAAATAGACCATTAAAATTCAAACAGTTGCTACTGGAGATACTAAATAACAACCCCTTGCCATATGTTATTCAACCATTTTCTGCCGATATGGAAAAAGTTGCATATTTAGTGTAATTTCTACAGACCGTCAGAAATTTTGGTAGTAATAATTATTGACAAAATTATTCAAAACAAGAAATATTGCAATTTAATTTAATTTTATACAGAAAATGAATATTTAAAGAATATTTGAATTTATTTCGAAAAGTCGACATTGCAGGTTTACCACACCCGACACCATATTTGATATTTTTCTGACCCGACACGTTAATATTAACGGCAGAAAATATGGCAGGTGGAGTGGCTGGATAATATTCGAAACATTACCAGAACCATTATATAAGATTCTATGAAACCTAAAAAATTCGGCGAATACTTTGAGAATTTCTTGTTCCATGAAAAAAAAAATCTTACGGGAACGTCTCAAGTAAAATGCTAAGGTGACTACAAAAAAATAAATCAATAAATCTGATTTAGGTCAGTTTGACTTAAATCAAATTTATTTCTGTGTTTAAACGTGAGTAGAAAATGTTCTCTTCGTCTATTGATCTCTCCTGCGGCGGGATATGCTGTAAAGCGGATTCTTCACAAAGGACGCAGTAATGTAATAACTACTAGATACTATTAGGGTAGGATCTGCATATACATAGTTTATCTTTATTCAGAGTGCAACCGATTTTTATCAATATTTTTTTAAATCAATAAGATTGTTTCGGCTTTTTATAGACAAAATATATTAAAAATAATGGCATTCACAACAATTTCGACTTGTTAATCAGAAAAAATGAAGAGGCCAATCATTTATAAATATATCTACCAGAAAAAGTAGAAATATCAAAATCCCACCCATACTTTAACCCGTGGTCAATACAAAGTGTATCGACTCCAAAAATGAAAACTTTCCTTGAGCTGAAACAATCTTATTGATTTAATTAATACAGACAAACTTTCTCTTTCTATTATTAGTGTGGGCATAAAACACACAGAAATGAGATTTCCTTGAGTTTTTTTGATTTGGTGAATTTTATAATTCGCTAAATCAATGCGCTCTTGCCTCATACTTAATGTATGAAGTTATAATTTTATTTTTGTAGTTTGGTCGTAGCTACCTGATGAGTAGACCGAACTTTTTTGTTTGTACGAACTTATCAGTACGAAACCAAACTACCACAGTCAGAGAAAGCTCTGCTGCTTTGATTATCTAGGGATAAACTGCCTACATTTTTATTTTAAAACAGATAGTTTAGCGAGGTGAAGCTTGTCATGTTTAGATTCCATTGTACATATTCTTTCGAATTATTTCGCTTCTTCTAGCACTGTGCGCCCACTTCTATCTTCCCTTGCAGGTTCCCTTCCATTCCATTGATACTTTGTTTAGTCGTACTCTAGTCTTTTATACAAAATTACTTAGTTCAGAATTATTAAAGAATTTTTAAATTCGTCTTTTTTATAAAAATCTGTTTTTCAAGAATATCAAAATCCATCTTCGATTCTGGTACGAGAATTATAAAAAAATGTTTTTGATTTATTTTGACACTCCGAACATCCCTTTGTGTAGCCATCTCCGAATGCCCCTTTATACAGCTGAAAATTTTGCACCAGCTCTATAAAGGGGCTTAACCATAACAATGTAGCTTTGTTATTCTTTATCTTCCGTATGTCCCTTCCAGCGTACCACTCTATTGGTGGGTGGCTGTTGATTATTTCATTATAGTACTTAATCAATTTGATTTTTGGGGAATTAATGCCACATACGAATTGCTAGCTAGTAGCCCGATTTGTGACACACTATACAGAAATGTATGAATCTTTCTCCATTCCAATGTGCATGCAAGTTCAGTTTCTGGAACTATTCGTGTTTCGTTGCATAGTCTTCTACTTCCGGATAGGGGCAAAGCACTGACTGATAAAATAATACTTAACTGTTCTGCTATAAATTGTTTCCTTTACTGAAAATGTTACTGGACTCGAAATAAAATTTGGTGACATTACCAAATCATCATTTTTCAAAAATGTTTGATTCACATCAGAATTGTGATTCATCTCAGAATTTCAATAAATCACTTCAAATTCAAATATTTCTACTAATAAAATTGTTAGATTAATTTGTTTTGGTTTTGGTCTGTTTTATCTACTCAATCCAAAAGCTCAACCTAAACATTGCAAGAGATATTCGTAAGGCTCAATCTAATAAATACTTTCTACACGTGAAAGTGTTAAAAAACAAAACAATTTCACAGTCGCAATGAATTTGAACCACCGTTTAATTAATTTCAAGGTTATGTAAAAAAATTATGGGATTTTAGATTTAAAAACTTTAGTATATAAGCCGATGATCAGCATATTTGGGAATTAAACACTTTAAACCACTTTCGATTAATTTCATTATATTACCTAGCCTAAGATATCAGTTTACCAAGTTTATAGTTGGAAAATAATTCTTGGGCGATTACCTAACAAAAAAAAACTTTTAGAAAACCATTTAGATTTAAAATAAATTGTTTTTATTTTTATTAACAAATTAATGAAATCAACCTCAAATTTGAGTGACCTAATTTCATTAAAAATGCCTCAGTAATAAACTTTCTCACCTTTGAGTTTTTTTTCTTTCTTTCTTCCACTCAACATTCTTATACAATGATGTTTTTTGTTTTTGTTATCTTATTTGATATATTCAGTGACATTATTCCAATTTTTATTTTTAAAAATTCAATTTTTATACTTATACTACAATACATAAAATTAAAAGATGACAACAACAATCGCATAATTTAAATTGTCTCAGCGGAAAAAAAAAGTCTGCATACAGCAAAGATAATTTGTTTACAGTGCTTTTGTTGTTATGTGTGTTTAGACTAAGAAAATTACAAAAAAATAACAACAAATAAAAAATAATCAATATTTTCTTAACATATAATTAGAATTTAATTTGATTTGTCTGGGAAAAAATACGGAAATTAGTTATTCATAAGAGAGTTGTGCGCAATGTGTTTGTGATTGATTCGAAAGAGAAATTTGTTTCCATATAGACGGTTTACTTCCGACTCGTAAATGTAGAGACAGTTTTTTCACACCTCTTATAGACTATAGAATGAAAATTAAATTGATTTGACACACTAGTTCCTGTTATTTCGGAATTTGATGTGTCAAATTTTATGAGAGAATGATTTGACGTTTTATTTAAACTATTTGATCTTTATAGTTGACTTAAGTAGCCGGCATTTCGATATCGTGGTTTAATTGAGTTCTTAAGAAGATTGACTTTTAAAGGCAGCTAAGAAAAATCCCAAATTTTTCTAGGCGGCCAAATTAAAATGACGCTTAGTAAGATATATGAATAAGAAAGAGAAATATGCAAAACAGAGCTTTTTGCCAACGGGTGATGGTAACGTTAAAAATGATTGTGGATGATGGTTTAAAAAAACCATAAGAAAGCTGGATTGGATTATCTAAGGGTTATTTAAAATTATCGGTACAGCCACGCTCAATAGTTGTGCTCAATACAAAGAGGTTTCAAGCGATTTAAAAAATTTAATACCCCAAATTTGTCCTCGTATATACGCGTCAACTTCTATTATGTTAGTAGCAGAATCGAGATCGTATGGATAGAGGTAGACCCGATTGGACATCACCTTCATTTTGCATTTTCTTTGCCGGCCTTAAGTACTGACATTAAAGATGTGTCGGCCCAAGAATTTTGCGCTCCAACAGTGAGTCATAGATTTTTGGATCGTTTGACCGATTCCGAAACGGTCGGAAGCAAAATATCGACCGTTTGACCGGGAGAAGAGCTTTTTTTTCTTTCATCAATAAAATCGTAAATTCGGACAAAAGAGATTTAACAAAATATTTCGAAAAAGAGATAGAATATTTTTAACAACGTCAGTTTGCTTTGCCTGCAAAATCTAAGCAAGATATATTGTTGTATTGTTTCCATAGGTAAGAGTCTTGCATAAATCTGATTTCTCGAGCCCTTGTTTGGCAACGTTTGGCCTTGCAACATTTTTCGTTTGCGATGTTTCGCCTCGTTATTTGAAACTTTTGAAAATTTTCGAATCAAGGCAATCAAGGTCCAGTCCAATGTTTCCAGTCCATTCAAACTTATTTTTTGTCTGACAATCAGATTATTCTGGTTTGTGGTAATGGTCTAACCAAAAGGGGATCGGGACTGAAATAAAGTATCATTCACTTTAAAATTAAAGCCAAACCGCTAAAAAATCAAAATTTTCAAAGTTTGTAACTTCGTCAGCCCACTATTTTTAAGCCACAATACTCGATTGTAGTTTTGTATGATGGTCGTACTGGTTATTTTTTGAATTCGATTCTATTTAAAATAATATTGACAAACCAATAATTATATAAATCAACAACCATCTATAGATACTATTTTGTAAAGAAAGGAGTTTATGGCAAAATTAAACTGGATTTTCTAGCCGTACATATTTTAATCATACGCAAATCATGGGTCAAACATACAGCTTCCATTGTTAATTTTGTGAATAAGCAGTCCTGAATGATGAGATTATGCAAACCAACCGGCCAGGTTTTCTAAAATAGATCATGTTACATAGTACAAGTAAGTAGCTTATAATTCGATCATTTTGGTGAAAAATATGTATTCAGAAATAGAATTGGCAATTTAACTACTTCAAGGTCTCTGCCACTATGTTATGAAAGTGTTTCGAGAACCGTCAGATCCGAATAAAGGCATTTGTGTCAAAATTTTATTGGAAGTCACCAACTATTCTGGGAATCCACTAGAAAAGCATGATTGCTTGGTTTAATGTTGCTTCATAGATGTCATAGAAGGACCAAATTTCTTAAATCATCAATGGATGGTGAGAATGAAAATCAATTGAAACTTCGTGTTTGTTTATACAAAAACATCAAACGTAAGCTAAAGTCAGCATAAAGTATTTGGTCGGATGTGTAACTTTCAACATTAACGTTTACATTGTGTGACAAAACGATTAGTGATCACTGCACACTAAATTTATTTATTTAGATGATAATTTGGAAAACCGTTTTTGTATATTCCACGCCTTATGACTATATTGGTTCAACTTTTCAAACCTTTAAAAATCACAAATTCATTATTTTTAAAATGGTTGGTTGAAGAGAAATAGGTCGATAACTTGGCACATTCAGATCTCGCATCACATGTTGCAAAAATTTACCAATGAAAAAATGATATTTAATTGTAATTTATATGATTTTAATATGTTCCGAAGATTGTAAGAGAATCAATCTTCTCAATAGGACGCGGCTACTGGACTGGTTTCACCACAATTTACATTCTATAAATTTACAGAATGTACTGTGCGAGATGTACTAGCGAATTATACTAATATAGACAAATTCTCTTACAATTTTTCTTCTTCAAGACATTCACACAGCTCTATTTCTGTGTTAGCTAATTTTACTTTAATTTTGAATGTTAATTAATTAATTCATGTAATTTTTAATAAGCAACCGGTCCTTAGACCATTTTAAATGTTTAAAATGGTCATTCACAATGGTCACATTTAAAATGGTCTAAGGACCAACATTCAAAATTAAAGTAAAATGATATTTAAACTATCACATTGCCATGAAATTTTGAATTCATCTCAACGTGTTGATTTTACCCAACATGTTGCCAACAGTTGGCTTATCTGAATACGAACTAAATTCGGATTCAGTTAGCAGTAAAGAATTTTCATTCGAAATCTTATCAATTTTTTCACGATTGAACAACCATCAATTTGTTAACTACCATGCCAATTATTTTTGAAATTATTACCGCAATAGTAAAACTTGAAGTATGAATCTTATGTTTTACGGTCCACGGAAGTTGCCACTTCCGATAGGTCGATTTTCACTAAAATTCACTGAGACCTCCAAAATTATAGAAAACCATAAATAGGAAGTTTCAGTTCGAGGCTGTAGAGGGGCCGACAGACAGACACCACTTCGAGACCTAATGTTTCGGACTCAGGGGCTCGATAATTTTGCATATTTGCTAAATTTTATTTTACTACGGAGTAATTACTACAATATATTTTTGTTGAGATTTTTACAGTTCCATTCTAATCAATTAACTCCGGCTCGAAAGGTGGTTGTCTAATGTCCACTTTGTCCAGATCTTATTTTGAAATTAATAGTTTCATAACATGCAGTTTTTACTCCCTTCTAAAGGGTGTCCCTAAATTAACGAAATATTTGAATTCGCCGCCATTTGTGCAGTAAATAGCTAAGAGTTTAGGGTTAGTAAAAATGGAGCGTTACACGATACAACAACGTATTTTCATTATTGAACAATATCTCAAAAATAATGAAAGTTTGGCGGCCACAGTTCGAAAATTTCATATAAAATATGGTCGAAATAGTGTTTTAACTTCGTCAACTGTGAAGAGATTAATTGAAAAATTCAGGGAGACTGGATCATTTGGAGACGTTAAAAAGACTGGTCGTCCAAAAACAAGCCGTTCAAATGTCAATATCGAAGCAGTGCATGAGAGTGTTGGTGATAATCCCAGAACATTATTTCGGCGTCGTCAACAAGAATTGCAAATTTCAAGAAGCTCTCTTTAGCGTATAGTCACAAAAGATCTGTGTCTCCATTCTTACAAAATTCAATTAACATAACAACTGAAGTCTAATGGTCATGCACAGCGAAGATAGTTCGTTGAATGGATTATTGAACATCAACAAGTGGATGCTGATTTTTTGAGCAAAATCATCCTAAGCGATGAAAAACATTTTCATGTTGATGGCTTTGTTAATTACATGTGATTGTCGAAAAACAAATGCATCTACAACGTTCACTGTTTGGTGCAAATTTTGGGCTGGAGGCATCATTGAACCATACTTTTTGAAAATGAGGCTGGTCAAGCAGTGAATATTACTGGTGCTCGATATTGCGATATTATAACACGGTTATTGCTGCCGAAATTGGATGATATTGATGTGGTCAACATGTGATTTCAACAAGATGGTGCCATATGCCATACAGCCCGTGAAACAATTCAATTACTGCATGAGACATTTCCTAGTCGTGTACTCTCTCGTTTTGGTGATCAGAATTGGCATCCTATGTATACTTTGAAAACTGTGTTTTCTATTTAATTCAAATCTTGCGTTAATTTTGGGACACCCTTTATATTCTAATAAATTTTGAAATGAGCGATTTTTAACTAATTTCCTCATACACTACGAATTTAAAATTTGGTGCTCAACTTTCCCTTCTGAGACATTTTCAAATGCCAAAATTTGGCTGATTATGAAGTACCGCTTCTCATTTAACATCGTTGGTAATTTTTGACCAACTTCCTCACATACAAAGGAAAGTTAAAATTTAGGACACAACTTTATATCGTGGTACATTTTCAGTTATCCAAATTTGGCGGATTCTGATGTAACTTTAAGTTGTAACTTCACCCACACACTAGAAAGTTGAAATTTGATAAACCATTTTGTCATTTAATTTGACATGAGTGATTTCTATTTGATTCAACATTTTCAATGCCATTTTTACACTATTATTTAAGTATATTATGGAAAAATAACAACCGTACATAATGGGGACAGAATTAATAAAATGAGCGTGAACTTCTTGATCCCATAAGCTCGGAGTAGAACTAGTTTACCGGATTTAGAAATTCCGTGACAATTGAACTCCGACATTTGAATCAATTTCCACATTAATCAACATAATGACTCCGCATTAATTACAAACACAATCATTTTCTTATACCTATAAATTGTAAATGATCTTATCAACATTAATAAGCTGCAATTATTAGTAAATTTCAATAAGAAAACTAAAATTTCTTTCAATTCCTTTATATCGTATATACAGAAAACGAAACACAGAAGATGAAACCTGTTTTAAGTATTTTATATGGATAGATTACATTTTGAGCTTAAGATGCGCTTACATCTTCCATCGATTCGTTTCATTGTTTAATGTAAATTCCTCATCAGTTAATCGTTTTAACATTTTGTAGCTAATAGCTACAATCACATAAAAGCCGGAATGAAAATTCTTTATGAACATAACGCATTAATAACATAGTTTGTAATACTATTATTATGAATATGTTCATTGTTTATTTATGTTGTTTTTGTCAGTTCAATTACAGTGAAAGTTCTTGGCAATTTTTTTCTTCTTCGTCTATTGACGAGAATATCGTCATAAAAAATGGTGGAATGCGCGTGATTTTTATACGTAATGTAAATTTTTTTTTTTTTAACTGTTATACACGTCCAGTATACAAATTATTTTGTAATTAGTTAATTTAAATTATGTGTTCATTAATTAATATGGCTTGTGTATGCTATATACATACCCACTTTTACTTGAGGTCAGGTTATTGTCGTAAATACGTATACAAACCGCAAGTGCACGCATCCGGTCTTATTTTCTTGAGGGAAATAAATTATTATTTTGTAACATAAATTGTGAAATTAGCTTTATGCTACAACAAATAATGTCGTTAGATAACATATTTACTTTATTTATTCAAGCATACGATTAGATAATTATTATGTGTATACGCTATATTAAATTATATTCAGTAACCGTGGGTAAAATTTCTCTAGTCTACTCCTGACTTGTATAAATACTGTCGTACTACATAGGCGGAATTATTTTGTTCTGCTAACATCATGCAAATTGGTTAACCAGAAGGTTTTTAAAGAAATAACGCTATTTGAAACCACAGAAATTTTAAAAATTTGAGAACTTGAATATTATATTACATTTATAATCAATATGGTTCCTCACACCTCAAACCCGATTCTTCAAAGTGTCAAATGTCATTTGAAGAGGTTAACTAAAAGAATACCCGAAACGTTTCATTTATTTATCTAGGTATCAGCAACATATACAACTGGATACATTATTTAAAAATTTAGCAATAATCTAAAACAGTGGTTCATAAACTATTTCATACTGCGGCCCCCGAAATCGGGAAAAAATTAGATCCCCGGCTCCCAAAAGTAATATAATAATGAATTTACAGCTAAGCAGTTTGAGTATTCTGGTTCAAGGATCTCAAACGTCTCATATCCATGTCTCGCCAATTAAAAAAAAATATTCTACCAACCCAAAATATTCTCTCAGCTTCATCCGATTTGAATTCCACGAAATTATTATGCTTGATTTTGCAAAACATGAAAAGATTCTACATAAGGAACTAGTAAAAATTAGAAGTAGCTGTAAATACTTCGGAACTAAATATTTTAGGTGCGGACATATGACTGGAACAGAACAGATGACGAAATGGCTAAACTGTTTTGAGCTTACTATTCTAAATTTGTCAAAATTCAATTTTGGCCCGTTTCTCTAATTCGATCGCAACCCGACCCGAATTTGAGTCGTTTTTAATTTTTGTGTCAAAATATTTTTATTTAGGTATTTAAAACCACAAATTTGGATTTATATTTTGTGCAAACTGCTCTACGGCCGAAAAGGCAGTTTCAATGCCACGGAAGTTAGTTTTATAGTTAAAAAGTGTTGTCAGGCTAACTAAAACTAATAATTCCTCGTAATTGTTTGCTTTAAACAAAACTGCTACTCGTTTTATAATTCAAGTCAAGTGTGTTGCGTTGAATAGTAACGGGTTTGATTCACCAAACCTGGTGCCTTTACTTTTTGGTAGATTTGGGTAGAATTGCAAATCAATCAAAAGATTTTTAGTCTGAAAAGTAGAATGTTACCAATGACTAATATGACATTTTATGTGAAAAACCAAGGTAAATGTTTTAGGTTTTATGGGTATAGTAATAGATAGTTACAGAAATATACCTTAAGTATTCGAAAAATTTACCAATATTTTGGTAATCAACCTTTAAATCGGTATTGGATTCCCTACAAAAAACTCGGCATTAGAACCTCGGAATTTTAAATTTGGAGTTCTCAACACAAACCTGATATACAATTACAAAGTACGAGTAGCATTTTCAAATTACATACATACTACCTTAAATTTTAATGTTCATCATATTACATATCTTACAAAAACCATTAACAGCACAAAAAACTGTAGCGGTTATTGATAATAGGTAGATTTGGAAATTTGTGTGCGAAGACACTGTTCTGTTTATTAGAGACATTAAGGCGAGGTTTGAAGGTTCCTTGGCAACACAGCACTACGGCTCCCAGGGAGCGACGGCCCACAATTTGAGAAGCCTTGATCTAAAAAATGCTTCGGCATCAATTTCTTAAACGCGTTTTAAGATTAAAGTTAAAGTTGACCGTACTTTATTAAAATAAATTGATGAATGATAAATCGGCTCACATTTACCGTAGTTTCGCCTATACGAAGCGTATTTATCGCGCAGTATGCATAATGGAGTATGGAGTATATACATCAAGCAAACACAAAATCTCCAGACAATCGATTTTAGATACTAGTAAGTCTCGAACAAAGGTTGCGCTAATTTCAATCCTACGAATATTTAGCCTTCATAGAGCGTACATTAAAAAGCGATTTTGCATGCACTCTCTCTATGCGATTAATACAAAATGGAATCCATATGGCAACACCATATTCCAACAATGAAAGAACAAACGAGACGGATAAAGTTTTAATCACACGATCATTGAAATCTTTGGAGACACAAGCATAAAATTCGCTTTAGAAATGCAAGTTTCAACGTGCTTATGAAACGATAGATTCGAAGTAAAAGTTGTACCTAAATTCTTAAACGTAACGACACTTTCAAAAATACAACCGTCAAAAAAGTAAACGTAACTAGCGGGTGAGCGAAATCGGGTAAAATACATTGCTTTGAAGTTTGTCTGATGAGAAAGCAAGAAAGAGTTTTAAAAATTTTAATGTCGTTCGCATAAATTAGAATGTCGTAGTGACTCAGACAATTTCCCACATCATTTACGAAAAGAATAAAGACCATGTGGCCCAAATGATTACCTTGAGGGACGCCTGAAGAAACATCAATCACTCTTGAAGTGAAACTTTAAATTTTCACAATTTTGAGTTTTAAATTTCAGATAAGACCTAAATCCAGAAATCAGTGTAAACGACCTGTAAAATATTACCATTTAATAGAACACTTGAAATACTAAGTTAGTAACAGTTGACCTACCAGGGAAAAATCCATGTAATTATGATCAAAGAAATTACAAAACAAATTACAAATATCCCGCAACATCGTAGAAGTTCGCTCAAAATATCGTCGATCCAGTTAAATTCTCACACTCGGAAACTGTCACCTCATGATCAAACGGTACAAAAGCTAGATCCAATACGTTACCAGCATTATTCTTAACATAGTTTTATTGTTTTAAACCAAATGAAAATATTTCAGAGATGCAATTTTCCATCTCATCGTTCATTTTAATAGGAGTCAAAATGTGATTTCCCATACAATATCTGGTATGTTAAAATCTCCAAAAAAAAGAAGATGTGGAAACGTGGAACTATATTAGATTTCACAGTATCCGCAAACCTGAGATAGACTGCCATGCTTGTGTATTTGAGTGACACAGATGATTAGCCAATATGCATTAAATCGTATACATGAACCGCAATTAGCCAACGTCATCGTACTAGATGAATATTTATTAGAAACTGCAACTATTGGGTGTGTGAATTAATTTTTAGACTCGACATTTAGATGTCGCTACGTGAGATTGCGTATAGTTTGACAAGCAATTCCAATCGCATTTTGTAGCTGTCACAATTGTCAATCTAATTCAGAGCAGAAAGTGTTATTTTTCGTATTACGTCATTTTTTTGTAATCGATTTAAAATGGATCGTGATAAGTTGTTTTTTCGAGGGGTTTTTCTTTTCTTTTTTGATTCCAAGAAAACTGCTGTTGAAGCTCACCGTTCGCTTTCTGATACTTATGGTAATCAAGCTTCATTGAGAGGAAGCTGATTCAATTGGTTTCATCGAATCCAAAGTGGTGATTTTGACTTGATAGACAAGGAACGGCCAGGTCAGCCAAAAAAGTTTGAAGATGCCGAATTACAAACATTATTGGATGAAAATGTATGTCAAACGCAAAAAGAACTTCCAATGCAGTTAAACATTGATCGATCAACAATTTCTCATCGTTTGCAGGCAATGGGAAAGATTCGAAAGCTAGGAAGATGGGTCGCACATCAACTGTCCGAAAATCAATTGAGAGCACGAATTGAAGCATGCAAAAAAAATCTTGCTGAGTACAAAAAACATAGTTTTTTGTATCGAATTGTTACTGGCGATGAAAAGTGGGTCTATTACGACAACCCCAAACGTAAAACAGCTTACGTCGATCCAGGCCAAGCTGGACCATCGCAGCCAAAACGAGATATTCATTGCGATAAGGTTATGCTGAGTATTTGGTGGGACCAGAAAGGTGTGGTGTATTATGAGCTCCTAAATCCAAATGAAACGGTTACAGCGTGATCGCTACCAGCGCCAACTGAGCAATTTGGCACGTGCATTAGACGAAAAACGGCCAGCAATAGCGAACAAAAGCTATAAAGTTTGGTTTCATGATGACAATGCCAGACCACATCGTGCAAAAACCGCTCAAAACAAGGTAGAGCAACCCGGTTGGGATCGTCTTGAACAACCTGCGTATTCTCCAGACCTTGCACCTTACGAATACCATTTGTTTCGATCAATGCAAATAGGCCTGGCTGACGTACGCTTCCGAAACGCCGGAGAAGAGCGAAATTGGATCGATGGCTGGATAGATGGGAAAGGTGAAGGCTTCTTCAAACGAGAAATCCACAAACTTCCCAGGAGATGGCAGGAAGTCATAGATAACGATGGCGAATATATTGGATAAAATATACTGTATCGTTATCTTTTAATAAACATTTCTTTTTTATAAAAAAGTCTAAAAATTAATTTACACACATAATACAACAAAACCACACACACGGGTTTCCCGGGATCCCAGTCTCAAAAGTATGACCGGAAAATCCCGGGGCTTCGCGGTTTTTGATTTATTGATTTTATATTGTGTAGCTCAATAACCGGATATGATTAATATATTACAGAAAAATCTCGGTTTAAGAGACTAATTACGGATTGCCCTGTCTCTTATTCCCCACTGTCCTTTAGATCCAATTGTAGAAAATTTGAATATCTCGTTCAGAAATGTATCCATTTAGAACATTTTTAAGTCAAATTCAGTTCAATTAGGATGAAACTTGGCTATTTCCTAACAGATTATGATGCAATTGTTCAAGCACGATGTAAATCATGGAATATGGCTAATTAGAAAGGAACTTGGCTGTTTCTCAACCGATTATGATGAAACCCGGTTTGTCCGATGGAAATGGGATCCTAAAATGATATTGAAAAATATTTCTGATATAAGGCCAATTCGGAAAAATTGGGTTTTTATAAACCAATGGTGATGAAAATCGTTAGATATAACATGAAAACGGTAAAGTAACAGCCATGTTCCTTCCTAATTTGCTTTATTCTACAACTAAGAATCGCACTTCCGTCGTACAAGCCAAATTTTATCAAAATCGGTAAACCCCGAACAGTCGAAAGACTCTACGGGGACATAACATTTATGCCATAGAAAACGAAAGGCCCCAATGGATGATAAATCGGTTTTTGAACAAATCGGACATACAGTTTGACATGCGTCTTCGAAAAGGGATCCTGAAGTAATTTTTGGGTGACCTTTCGGAATATGGTCAGTTATAACTTGGCTATTTCTCAACCGATTACGATAAAACTCGACAGGTACAATGAAAATGGGATTCTAAAATAATTGTTAGATAAAGTTCTGGAGTATCGTTAAGAAGGATGGAATTTACCTGGAATTTACATGTTCTTTGGAAATCGGATTCTGACCGGAATATGACCAATTATGATGAAACTTTGCTATTTCTTAACCGATTTTATATGATATTGAAATGCACGATAGAAATGCGATTCTAAAATGATTTTTAGATAAAGTTCAACGATTTCTTGGAAATGGGATTCTAAAATAATTTTTAGTTAAAGTTCTGGAATATGGTTAATTAGGATGGAAACTGGGTACTTCTTTACCGAGTTTTGGTCTGCTTAACAGCAGGTAAACCTCAACAGCTGCTTGATTTTTAGAAATTTCAACAGATGATAGCTTTTATGATATTGCCTGTTTATGTTTTTATGAATCTGACAGCTGTTAAGGTTTATCATATTGATTTATTTATTAAACATCTACCAGGAAATCAAAGGAAATCAAAACAATCAAAGGAAAATAAGAAAAAGTGGGTGAGATAGATATAAGTTCAATCCTAATAGATCGTATTCAGTACTTCATCTAAAAATTATTATTTATTATTTGTCAAATTTCACTAAAATCGGTTAAAGAATTATCAAGTTCCATGCTACTTGACCATATTCCAGAACGCACATATCGAATTACATCACAATGGGTTAAGGAATAGCCAAGTTCCAGCCTAGTTGGCCTTATTTCAGAACTTTGTGTAAAACTTATTTTAGAATTCCATTTCCTTCGTACATACTGAAATTAGCCTTAATCGGTTAAGAAACGGCCAAGTTCTATCATAATTGACCATATTCCAGAATTTTATTTAACCATTTCCGTCGTACATGTTGAATTTCATCATTATAAAGCAAAGAAATTACCAAGTTCGTTCCTAATTGGACCATTTTCCAGAAGTTCTTCCAAATATCAGTTTAGAGTCCCATTTCCACCGTACAAATGGAATTTCATCATAATCGTTTAATAAATAACCAAGTCCATTCATCAGATTTCGAAAGGTTGTTCAATATTTAATGGTTCCATGTTCAGGTTTTGACAATACAGTACTCATTCTCGAAATTCAGTAAACACATAAATTTCAAGATTAAGACAGTCTTTAAAGTTTCAGATATTTCGACATTTAACTTCGACATTTTAACTTAAGAATATTTATTTGTACACACTACATATATGACTTACAAGAATCCGACAACATTTTTAATTAATTTTTTTATTTTTATCTTTTCAGATTTTATCCATTATTTTGAGCTTAATTTAATTAGTAAGTAATATTTTTAAACCTACCGAACGTAAAAGAAATAAAAGTTTAAAATATTTATAAGACGGTAAAACTTCTTAATAGATTTGGTTGATATTAAGTTAACACCAATAATCAAGTTCTTATTCTATACACGATACACATTCTACTTCTTTCTATATATTGTAATATAAATACATAAAACGTAAAACGAAAGAATAAAATAAGAATTCTTAAGAAAACAGGACAACCTTGACCCAAAATTATTTTCACGTTCGTTAACATCGTATTCGAGATATACGATACGTTGTAGAAATAAGTACATTCGGAGTATACAGAATGACTTGGAAACTTGATAACTTTTTTTTTTTTTTATGTTGATCTCAAGTTCATTACCCCATTGTAGCCCAATGAATGGTTTGTTTTCGAGGTTTTTATTACACAGATTTATCTTTTTTATAAACATTTTCTATTGACCTTTTGAGAGGTTCATCGGAAGAACATTAAATATGTACTTTACCTACATTAAAATATTTGATTTTCACTTTTTAATTAAACATCAAGTGATGTCATAACTAAAAGGCTTAACAAAGTATTATACAAGTCTCCACACATTCTAATTAACATCTTCACGACCATACACGCAAACATGTATAGATAGACAATCATTTAGTGATGAGATATGATTTGACCGAGTTTTAAGTCATCTGTTTAAAAATTTGGATCATATAAATATGCGAAAATGTCTGACCAATCAGATTAAGATCTTTACTGGATCGGCATATTATAACTAAAAAAAATGATTAGTAACATTTCAAATATTTAACCTGAATACAATTTTGGTTTTTAAAGTTTACTTTTCATTACCAAGGCGCATGATTAACTACATAAATAAAAGAAAGTTGTCCTCCCACATTACTAAGATTTTGGTCATCATCTGTTGACAAAATCTTTGTTTTGTTATTCATATACTCGTATACATATGTATATGAATACGAGTATTATGAACTGTGGTGAAGTAGTCAAACAATAAACATTGTAAAACTACTTGATCATGATCGCCAAAATGTAAATAAACCAAAATTTTAATTTTAAATTATTTTTGTTATGTGCAGAATAATTTTAAAGTTTTCGTTTATTTATGAAATGTTTTTTGTTAAATTATTTTTTTAACCTAGATTTTGTCTTATGTTTATTTTCTAAAAATTTTAATATTATTAAATATAGAATATTTGATATTCTTTGGTTGCGGACTTGCTAATTTTTAAATAATAAGCAGCTTGTTATCAGTAAAATAAAGTTGTTTAGTGTGTCAAAGTCTTGTCTAAAGAAAGTGATTAATTGATGAGTTAAGTCATTTCGTAATGAAATGGACAGGTTTATTGATATCCGGACGACGAGATCTTTATCAACAAATAATCTACTTTAATTTGTCATAGTTATTCTCTTTCTATTTCGTTTTTTTCATATATTTATGTAGTTTATATACCTGAGTGGCCCCTTTTAATAAACAGTTGACTTGCAAACCCTATTTATTGAATTTGCTCCAGACTCTTCGGTGAATCGAAATCCGAATTTCTTCGGTGATTTTAATATTTCTTGGTTAAATTCACTGTAATTAGTTAGACTTATCGGATGACCGTTTTATTGACTTATTCTTATTAATGAGATGATTAACGCAGCGAACCTCCAGTATTTTAAAAGTAATATTTATAATTTGAACCTTCCCAATAGGATTTTATGGCGGAATTTCTAAAAATATGGTCTTTCAAAAACCAAACGAGCTGCCGTGTCGGATTTTTCAGTTATTGAGTTCTCAAATCATTTTGCAAAATGCTGTCAGGTAGCTGTGCAAAATCAATTTCTTATGAATTCTGCTATTTCGTCAACTGATAATCAATGTTTTTATTTTAGGAATGCTTCCATTATGGAAGTATGTAATGCAATTGATGATATTCAATCTGAAGCACCAGGTTCTGATGGTATCCCTATAGGTTTCGTTCGACTTTTACTACCGTCAATAAGCACTGTTTTAACAAACATAATTAACACTGCATTGACTAAATCTGTTTTTCCGACTGCACATATAATCCCTGTTGGAAAGGTACCAAAGCCTGAAACTATAAAAGACTTTCGACCAATCAGTATACTACCTTGCTTATCTAAGGTAATTTAAAAATTTATGAAGTTTCAGATGATGAATCATATTTCTAGTTTTGGCTTAATTGATGATCTACAGTTCGGGTTTCGAGAAAGACATATTACTACTTCTGCATTAATTAAAATTACAGATGATTTGAGTTAATTTGTTGCAGAATGTAAAGTGCCTTTGCTTGTGCTTCTAGATTTTTCTAAAGCTTTTGACAGTGTTAACCATATAGTTGCGCGGAGCGTAGGGGATAAGATTCGTTAGAATTAGGTCCTTCAAAATTTAAAATTTTTGCATTATTAAGTTCAAATATCCTATTACAAACGTGTGCTAAAGGTTGATTCGATTTTTTAAAAGACGTTTAAGAACAACAAAAAGCTTCCAAATGCGGATGCAGAGCAATGATCTAATTTGCCAAATTGTTTAGTATCTTGTACCAAATGCATTAACGTACGTGAAGTTTGTCCTAAGTTGCCTTAAGTTGTCCTAAGTTGTCCTAAGTATGTCCTAAGTTTTTTTAAATGTGTTGGTGTAAAAGTTTCGTTATTACGAATTTATTTAATTCATATTGAAATAATAAAAATTATGCTTAAGCTTATTTACTCTTACAAAATAAATTTACATTTTTTCTATGTCGAAAATATTCTGATCGTGAATGTATAAAATCAGATCATTTTCCAAAAACTGAGAAACTGGCAGAAAACCCGTGTTTATTCGTGTTTGTTTGCGAATTTTCTTGTGAAAATCCTAGGAAGTGGCCACCAAAATGTGCACAATTATAAGTTGTCATAAGATCTTATCTACTCGAAAAATATTTCACTTTTGAAAAAAGGAGGGGATTAGGGTGTTTAGGACAGCCATGTTTGACATAATCTCTTATGATATATCGAATATATGTATAAATGATTTTCCGAATTTTCTTGAGAAAATGCTAGGAAGCGGCCACCAAAATGTCCTATACTTTTAATTGTCGTAAGGTCTTATCTATTCGAAAAATATTTCACTTTTGAAAAAAGTAGGGGATTAGGGTGTTTAGGACAACCATGTTTGACATAATCTCTTATGATATATCGAATATATGTATAAATGATTTTCCGAATTTTCTTGAGAAAATCCTAGGAAGCGGCCACCAAAATGCCCTATATTTTAAGTTGTCGTAAGGTCTTATCTATTCGAAAAATATTTCACTTTAAAAAAAGTAGGGGATTAGGGTGTTTAGGACAACCAAGTTTGACATAATCTCTTATGATGTATCGAAAATATGTATAAATGATTTTGCGAATTTTCTTGAGAAAATCCTAGGAAGCGGCCACTAAAATGCCCTATATTTTAAGTTGTCGTAAGGTCTTATCTATTCGAAAAATATTTCACTTTTGAAAAAAGTAGGGGATTAGGGTGTTTAGGACAACCATGTTTGACATAATCTCTTATGATATATCGAATATATGTATAAATAATTTTCCGAATTTTCTTGAGAAAATGCTAAGAAGCGGCCACCAAAATGCCCTATATTTTAAGTTGTCGTAAGGTCTTATCTATTCGAAAAATATTTCACTTTTGAAAAAAGTAGGGGATTAGGGTGTTTAGGACAACCATGTTTGACATAATCTCTTATGATATATCGAATATATGTATAAATAATTTTCCGAATTTTCTTGAGAAAATGCTAAGAAGCGGCCACCAAAATGCCCTATATTTTAAGTTGTCGTAAGGTCTTATCTATTCGAAAAATATTTCACTTTTGAAAAAAGTAGGGGATTAGGGTGTTTAGGACAACCATGTTTGACATAATATCTTATGATGTATCGAATATATGTATAAATGATTTTCCGAATTTTCTTGAGAAAATGCTAGGAAGCGGCCACCAAAATGCCCTATATTTTAAGTTGTCGTAAGGTCTTATCTGTTCGAAAAATATTTCACTTTTGAAAAAAGTAGGGGATTAGGGTGTTTAGGACAACCAAGTTTGACATAATCTCTTATGATGTATCGAAAATATGTATAAATGTTATTCCGAATTTTCTTGAGAAAATCCTAGGAAGCGGCCATTAAAATCGTCTATATTTTAAGTTGTCGTAAGGTCTTATCTGTTCGAAAAATATTTCACTTTTGAAAAAAGTAGGGGATTAGGGTGTTTAGGACAACCAAGTTTGACATAATCTCTTATGATATATCGAATATATGTATAAATGATTTTCCGAATTTTCTTGAGAAAATCCTAGGAAGCGGCCACCAAAATCGTCTATATTTTAAGTTGTCGTAAGGTCTTATCTATTCGAAAAATATTTCACTTTTGAAAAAAGTAGGGGATTAGGGTGTTTAGGACAACCATGTTTGACATAATCTCTTATGATGTATCGAATATATGTATAAATGATTTTCCGAATTTTCTTGAGAAAATCCTAGGATGCGGCCACCAAAATGCCCTATATTTTAAGTTGTCGTAAGGTCTTATCTGTTCGAAAAATATTTCACTTTTGAAAAAAGTAGGGGATTAGGGTGTTTAGGACAACCATGTTTGACATAATCTCTTATGATATATCGAATATATGTATAAATGATTTTCCGAATTTTCTTGAGAAAATGCTAGGAAGCGGCCACCAAAATGCCCTATATTTTAAGTTGTCGTAAGGTCTTATCTATTCGAAAAATATTTCACTTTTGAAAAAAGTAGGGGATTAGGGTGTTTAGGACAACCATGTTCGACATAATCTCTTATGATATATCAAATATATGTATAAATGATTTTCCGAATTTTCTTGAGAAAATCCTAGGAAGCGGCCACCAAAATGCCCTATATTTTAAGTTGTCGTAAGGTCTTATCTGTTCGAAAAATATTTCACTTTTGGAAAAAGTAGGGGATTAGGGTGTTTAGGACAACCATGTTTGACATAATCTCTTATGATATATCGAATATATGTATAAATGATTTTCCGAATTTTCTTGAGAAAATGCTAAGAAGCGGCCACCAAAATGCCCTATATTTTAAGTTGTCGTAAGGTCTTATCTATTCGAAAAATATTTCACTTTTGAAAAAAGTAGGGGATTAGGGTGTTTAGGACAGCCATGTTTGACATAATCTCTTATGATATATCGAAAATATGTATAAATGATTTTCCGAATTTTCTTGAGAAAATGCTAGGAAGCGGCCACCAAAATGCCCTATATTTTAAGTTGTCGTAAGGTCTTATCTGTTCGAAAAATATTTCACTTTTGAAAAAAGTAGGGGATTAGGGTGTTTAGGACAACCAAGTTTGACATAATCTCTTATGATGTATCGAAAATATGTATAAATGATTTTCCGAATTTTCTTGAGAAAATCCTAGGAAGCGGCCACCAAAATCGTCTATATTTTAAGTTGTCGTAAGGTCTTATCTATTCGAAAAATATTTCACTTTTGAAAAAAGTAGGGGATTAGGGTGTTTAGGACAACCATGTTTGACATAATCTCTTATGATGTATCGAATATATGTATAAATGATTTTCCGAATTTTCTTGAGAAAATCCTAGGAAGCGGCCACCAAAATGCCCTATATTTTAAGTTGTCGTAAGGTCTTATCTGTTCGAAAAATATTTCACTTTTGAAAAAAGTAGGGGATTAGGGTGTTTAGGACAACCATGTTTGACATAATCTCTTATGATATATCGAATATATGTATAAATGATTTTCCGAATTTTCTTGAGAAAATGCTAGGAAGCGGCCACCAAAATGCCCTATATTTTAAGTTGTCGTAAGGTATCTATTCGAAAAATATTTCACTTTTGAAAAAAGTAGGGGATTAGGGTGTTTAGGACAACCATGTTCGACATAATCTCTTATGATATATCGAATATATGTATAAATGATTTTCCGAATTTTCTTGAGAAAATGCTAGGAAGCGGCCACCAAAATGCCCTATATTTTAAGTTGTCGTAAGGTCTTATCTGTTCGAAAAATATTTCACTTTTGAAAAAAGTAGGGGATTAGGGTGTTTAGGACAACCATGTTTGACATAATCTCTTATGATATATCGAATATATGTATAAATGATTTTCCGAATTTTCTTGAGAAAATCCTAGGAAGCGGCCACCAAAATGCCCTATATTTTAAGTTGTCGTAAGGTCTTATCTATTCGAAAAATATTTCACTTTTGAAAAAAGTAGGGGATTAGGGTGTTTATGACAACCATGTTCGACATAATCTCTTATGATATATCGAATATATGTATAAATGATTTTCCGAATTTTCTTGAGAAAATGCTAGGAAGCGGCCACCGAAATGCCCTATATTTTAAGTTGTCGTAAGGTCTTATCTGTTCGAAAAATATATCACTTTTGAAAAAAGTAGGGGATTAGGGTGTTTAGGACAACCATGTTCGACATAATCTCTTATGATATATCGAATATATGTATAAATGATTTTCCGAATTTTCTTGAGAAAATCCTAGGAAGCGGCCACCAAAATGCCCTATATTTTAAGTTGTCGTAAGGTCTTATCTATTCGAAAAATATTTCACTTTTGAAAAAAGTAGGGGATTAGGGTGTTTAGGACAACCATGTTTGACATAATCTCTTATGATATATCGAATATATGTATAAATGATTTTCCGAATTTTCTTGAGAAAATGCTAGGAAGCGGCCACCAAAATGCCCTATATTTTAAGTTGTCGTAAGGTCTTATCTGTTCGAAAAATATTTCACTTTTGAAAAAAGTAGGGGATTAGGGTGTTTAGGACAACCATGTTTGACATAATCTCTTATGATGTATCGAATATATGTATAAATGATTTTCTGAATTTTCTTGAGAAAATGCTAGGAAGCGGCCACCAAAATGCCCTATATTTTAAGTTGTCGTAAGGTCTTATCTATTCGAAAAATATTTCACTTTTGAAAAAAGTAGGGGATTAGGGTGTTTAGGACAGCCATGTTTGACATAATCTCTTATGATATATCGAATATATGTATAAATGATTACACCAAGGTGCCTTCCAAGGTGCCTTGGATGACAGCTAGCGATACTCGTTAAATGTCTCGAACATTCGTTGTACGTTAAAGAAATGAAAAATAACACAAGAAATCGGGAACAATAATACGCTGATTGAAATCATTGAACACATCTTATACGGATTGATTTGCTAAATTCTCTCTCAAATCATATAATATTCGATACTAGTCCCGATAATTTATAAACCAAAAACTATTAAATTCGAATAAATCAAATCATTAAGTTCAGGTTAATAGATAGATATAATGTTTAGAAATTTTTTTAAGCTCACTCGTATTTTAATAGCCCCATTAAAAAAAAATTGGCCAATCCCAACAATCGATGTATACTGTCAAAAAATCTCTAACCGCATCATGTTGTTGTTAGTTACCATTTAGATCTGGGTTTAATAAAAGAAAAGAAAAAAAAAAAACCAAATTGTAATTTAGTGTTGTTTCTTTTTGTCGGCACCGCGCGCTTACATACACCACACAAAGTGTGTTAACTATTTAATCAAATCGGGGGGAGAAAAATATAAAAATCTTATTAATAAAAACATTTAAATTATCGATATATAGTGTGTACATATTGATTCTTTTATGGCTATCGAAAATAAGTGACCAACTTTTATCCACCTCGCGCTTATTTCCGTATAAATAAACCAATCAAAATGTTAATTAATTTTATTAATATTTAAATCCAAAATGAATTATGCATTTATTTGGTCGCGGTTTATATTGGAATGCAATAATTCAAATTTTGACAATATTATAGTAACCACCAGTGTGCATCGCTACAAATAATTTTTTTTTTTTTTTTTGGATTATTTTCTAATATTTAAATTTTTAATTAATTCTAAAAATAAAATTGTAATGATTTTGTGAAATTTTATTCGACTGACATTAATTTGGTGGTATTGGACTCGAATTTATAATCAATTTAGCTAAATTTAAATATTCTTAAGAATTTTTTTTTTTACACTTTTCCTCTCGATTATAATTACTTCCCGGCTTGAGTCCAACACATAAATTGTGGTTTCGGTTTCTTTTTTGAAATCGTTGCGTGAGAATTTTTATTTGTATTTTTATGACCATTAGATTTGTACAACAAAACATAAAGAATTATGAGTAAATGGGCACCGAACAAATTATCTTTTTAAAGGTAACTGTAAAATGCCGTCAATGAATAATGGTGGCATACGCTGTTTCTTCAGTTTCGATAATAATAATCTTCCAACTTAATATGTAGAACAATAGAACTTTCAACTTTAAAAAATTTATTTTCAGCAATTTCACATTTTTTTTTTCTGTTGACTTTCTCTTTTCAAATCACGAAATATTTGGTTAAGTTTATTGTATTAGAACTTATTGGTGCGCGCGATTTTTTTTTCTTTTTTCAATTAGCATGTGAATATGTTCTAAACGAATGTCAATTTTGGTTTTTGACTTAACGTATCGAATGTTTAAATATATTTTATGTTAAATAACATCTTCTCTATTGTCAAACTAAATTGATTCCCAGTTTCAGGTTTTTACTTTTCAAAAAACAGTAAGGCACAAAGTAGGTTTTAATACTTGGCATTTTTGCATTTTTGAATAAAAGAGAAATGAAAGTTGGATAAATTAAATTCGTCGCAGATTTAAATATTAGAAGGTACCTGGTACTCAGAAATTTAAATTCAGTAATTTTTCCAAACGATTAGTAGTAAAAAACATTCTAATCTGACTTATCGGTAAAACATCTTAGCCCTCTCACTCAGGCAAAATATTTGCTGCACTGTCTGAATTCATATTTTCAACTTTTAGAGTTCCCGGAAATGTAGCTTTAGAATTACCTTCCGTACACAACTGATGACAAATGTTGAAAAGAGTTGCAATTGTCTAATAAAAATAAAAATATAAGTCGTTAGCAATACAAATAAATTATAAACAAAATTAACTAATATTTCTTATTATCACATCTTAATAATTTGAGCACGAGGATTTATGGGATTGCGTGATAGGTAAAGGAAACGATGAAAAAAGGGATACGAAAGTACGATCCAAAATAGTTTTACTACTGGATCCGATAAATTATGTGCACGTGCAGGCGGCAAAAACTTCAAAAGAGGCGTGGGACAACTTCAAAAAGGCATTTGAGGAAACTGGTTTAATTAAACGTGATAGTTTGTTGCGCGTTTTGATAACTACAACACTTGCAAAGTGCAGTTCAGTGGAAGAATATGTGAACGTGATAATTACGACTGCGCATAAATTGGAGTCAATTGGAATGCAAGTGAGTGACGAGTGGGTTGGTGTTTTGTTGTTGACGGGCTTGCCCGAACAGTATAACCCCATGATAATGGGAATAGAAAGCAATGGTGTAAAAATAACAGCTGATTCTATTAAAACCAAACTGCTTCAGGACGTAAGGAAAGAAACCACCAAATCATCTGCGATATTTAGTCAAAATGCTTTGCAGCATCAGACGGGTCAAAATCATCAAAATTCGAAAAACCAGAAGCATAGTGATAAGGAAGGACCGAAGTGCGCGAACGAAAACCGGGAAAACAATGTTTACATCGTTTTTGGCGAATTACGTTAATGAGAGTGATTGGTATTTTGACTCCGGTGCATCAGCACATATGGTAAAAATCTCTAATAATTTAAAAAAATATTTCAACACCACCGATTACACAAGTTGTCACGGCAGACAATGGATATTTGGAGTTGGCGTAATGGAAAACCTTGAGTTGGATGTTGTCGTTGGACGGAAAAATTCATCTGTAAATATCAAGGACATATTATGTGTACCAAATATTTGTGCCAATCAATTGTCGGTGAGCAAGATTACAAGTCATGGAAATGTAGTGATTTTTAATCGTGATGAATGCAAAGAGATTGATTCTGCTGATAGTGTTATTGCTATACAGGGACACGAGTTGTTACGGCAGTAAATGCAAAAAACGATGAGTTTGTTCTGTGGCATCAACGTTTGGGGCATGTCAACTGTGAAACTTTAGAGAAAGTTAAACGTATGGTAAATGAAGTGAATTTTTGTACGAGTAAAATTAATACTTGTGAAGTTTGTTTGAAAGGAAAGCAAACAAGGCAATCATTTCCAAAAGTGTCACTAAATCTAACGACGTCTTGAGTATCATTCATTCGAACGTATGTGGACCCATTAAAACTGACGATTAAACGATTTTTCTCGGAAAGTGTTTGTTTACATAATGAAAGCGAAGTCTGAGGTGAAAGAGCACTTAAGGAATTTTAAGAGCCTTGTTGAGAATCAGACAAATCGGAAAATTAAAATTCTGCGAACGAACAATGGCACTGAGTATGTGAACAATGATTTGCTTAGTTTCTGTAGAACATGTGGAATACGACATCAAACAACTGCCCCCTATTCACCGGAACAAAATGGCATCGCTGAAACGATGAATAGAACCCTTGTTGAGAAAGCTCGTTGCATGTTAATAGAGGCTGGCTTACCGAAAAGTTTTCTTGAAATCGGACACCATCTCGAGCAGTAAAAGGTTAGATTCCAGAGGAAATGTGGAGTGGACGAAAACAGAGTCTTAACCATCTGAAAGTTTTTGGAATTAAGTGTATGGTGCATATTCCGAAGGAGAAACGCAAGAAGTTAGATGTCAAATCGGAAGAATGCGTGATGCTTGGATATTATGACGACTCTAAAGCTTATCGCAGGTATCATCCTGTCAAGAAGACAATCGTGAAGAGTCGAGATGTTGTATTTATGGAAGACCAACGAATTCAGGTGACTGACGATAATAGTGTTCTAGAATATTTTGATCCATTCGCAGAAATGCAATCAAAGCCTGCTGAAGCGATGAATAAGAGTGTGTCTTCGATGCAAGAATTGAGCTTGGGTTCGATTGTTACCAACAATAACCTTTCTGAAAGGGTCGAACAATTAAACGATAACTGGGACGAAGAGGATAACACTAGCGAGAATCAGGATGTTGTATTGGATGTTGACGACGATGAATACGTCCCATATTATGAAATGAGTGGATCGTTGGAGCCATTAAGAAAGTCATGCAGAATTCTAAAACTGAAGGTCTATAATGATTTTGCATCGTATTTATCAAAATCAGTTAAATCAAATGATCCTGTGACAGTAGAGGAAGCATTATCGAGGTCGGATGCAAAATTGTGAAAGTCAGCAATGAAAGAGGAGTATGATGCCTTAGTTCAACAGTCAATTGGGAATTGACAGACTTGCCTTCCCAAACTAAACCTGTTGCTTGCAAGGGCATTGATTATGAGGAAACGTACTCACCAGTTGTGAGAGATAGCTCGGTACGTTTTCTAATGGCTTTGGCAGTGAAATGAGTGACGGCTTTTCTACAAGATGAGTTAAAACAGATAACCGGAGGGTATATATCAACGGTGAGCAAAAAAGTCTGCAAATTAAACAAGTCAATGTATGGACTAAACCAAACTAGCAGAGTTTGGAATGCAAAACTAGATACAGTTTTAAGAGATGCTGGACTAAAAAAATCAGATGCTGACCCAAGCGTATATTACAGCGTCACCAATAATAAGATGCTTGTAGTTGCAATTTATGTCGATGGCATACTCATTTTGTCAAACGATCAGGATTCAAAGATACATTTGATACTTAAAGTTAAGGATATGGGTGAAGCTAAACATATCTTGGGCATACGAATAACACGTGATAGAGCTCAAGGAAAGCTTTGGTTAGACCAAGAGGCTTATGTGAATCAGATAATGAAAAGATTTAACATACAGGACTGTAAGCCGGCCTCTACAACCTTGGATCTAAATCAAAAATTGACAAAAGTTATGTCGCCACAAGATGAATCGGAGAGTAGTGAAATGAAAAATATACCATATCAGGAAGCGGTTGGAAGCTTGATGTTTGCAGCACAAGTGTGCTCAGCAGATTTAATAGCAATCCGTTCTCAGGTATATAAAGGGAACAGCTGATGCTAAGCTGGAGTTTAGTAGTGATGATTCATCGATTGTGGGGTATACTGATTCAGACTGGGCAGGAGATTTTCAAGATGCAAGGAGGAACAATAACATGGAACTCCAGAAAACAACAAACTGTGGCTTTGTCCACAACGGAAGCTTAGTACTTAAGTTTGTCTTCGGCAGTTCAAGAGTTATTGTGGCTCAAAAATCTAGAAAAGGAATTACTCCCTGGAGTACCAAAAGAAACTGTACTGTATTGTGATAATAAGGGAGCCATTGATCTAGCCAACAGTAATGCTCATCACCCAAGAATAAAACACATCGATATTAAGCATAATTTTGTTCGAGATCAAGTTAATCAAGGAGTTGTTGACCTTCAGTATATTGCAACTGAGACCATGATTGCCGATGCAATGACGAAGCCTGTATTATCCAGACTTATAATTTCTTGTTTCAATTCTATGGGATTGGAGCTTAATAAAAATTAATTCAGTGGGGGTGTTGTAAATTGAATTAACGTTTATGCTTATGTCGCGTTGTAGTGTTGTACATACATGACTGTATGTGCTATATAGTATATAGCATTATGTATAGTCGCCATTTTGTATTAAATAAAACACTCTCTTTTGTTCTGTATTAACTTGAACCAACTGCGTTTTTATTTTCTCTGCACACAAAGCCTAATTTCTACATTAAAGAATGAGATCAAAATGCTATTTACGAAAATCAACAGATTAACAATGGAAGTGTACAATCTAAAGTTACGGATTGCCAGAGGTTTCCATTATATAGAATACGTCGAAATATTAGAACTTGTCAGTGAGCTGATAGAAACGAGATTGCAGCCCAAGAGATATACCATAAAGAAGTTAAACGCGTTGGTTACTATGAGAAACCACATGGCAAATTCTTTGTCGAACGTACCAACTACAACCCCTCAATTCCACCATATGATTGAGAACCACACAATTATTCAATTTTACAACAATGAGGGAGCTTTGTTAGAAAAAGGTCTGAAGTACAATATTGCGCCACTTAATAATTCCAATAATCAACGGAGAATCTTAATGAGCATCGAGAACGCTATCACAAAAACAAATTTAGAACATCATGCTGATATTAGGAGTATAGTTGTTGACAAAATTAAGGACGAAATTGGTCAAGGTCCAGCTACACATAATAGCGAGAGTAAAACAGCAACGATGCGATGATTGTTAAATCAGACGTAGGGAATACAGTCGTAATAATGGGCAAACGGGACTACAACACGAAAATTGACGAGTTCAATATAAACAACGGGATTCAGGAGTGTAACGATGACCCGACGGCCAGATATAATGTTACTATCAAGGCTGTTATCGGTACAATCCCGATAATCAGAGGCATGCCGAAGATTCATATGGTGGATGTGCCAATGAGACCGATTTTGAACTTCACATCAGCGCCAGCCTTCAAAATTGCAAAACACTTAAACCAATGGCTATATGACAATATTTGTATGGAAAATGACCAATCCGTCAAAAATAATTTGGAACTGGTTAATAAAATCGAGAAAATCAACATACCGAGGAACTGAAAGTTAGCATCTTCTGATGTTACAAATATGTATGTATACGAACATTCCAGTAGAAGAAACGATAGTGATTACAAGACGATTTTTGATGGAGAAACGGATAGATGCACATATCATAAACCAGGTTATCGCGTTGTTGGACGAAATCACACGTCAAAATTATTTTAAGCACGAAGAGAAATTCTATATTAAAAAAGATGATCTACCTATGGGAAGCCAAATCATATTGAAAACACGTAAATTTTGAACGAAAGAAATCAATTTTTCGGAAAAATCCAATATTAGCATAGATATGTGGACGACATATTGATATTTTTTACTGGGATTAGCCGACAGAAGTTCACATTAGAAATTGAAAATGATAAATCTATAAAATTTTTGGACCTAACAATAAGGAATTCAAACCAAAATCATAATTTCCAAATTTTCAGAAAGCCTACACAAACGTGCCAAACGATTCATCAAAAGTCGCATCAGCCGTATCAACAAAAGATAGCAGCATGCCGCCACATAATCCGTAGGCTAAACAATATTCCAATATCAGATGAAAACTACAAAGTATAGCCGGGGAATATTAAATACATCGCTCACAAAAATGGGTACCAACAAGCAGCAGAAATAGAGAGAATGAACTATGGATACAAGAGGAACATAGAATATCAGGGGTATACCAGTTTAAATTGTAATGGTGATTCCAAATTCAACCTTTTACAAATCAGGTTCATCAATTTACAATTCATCATCTTTATCCAAAACATATTGGACCCTTTCCCAAAATTAAATTCATCTTTATTTAAAAACACATTATCCTTTTCAAAAAGCAAATTCGACTTTATTCAAATCAAATTCATCATTTATGAAAATATCACATAAAATTAAAAACATCGGATTGAGGTCCTTTGACTTTCTGATAATTCTTATTTAGAATTTTTGAGATTCTTTGTGACCAATATTTTTGTCCAAAAATGTTGTAAAAATTCTATAAATATAAGGATTCTTAAATTTGACGAATTTCTAAGTTTATACTAACTTTTACAATTTAGATCTTTAAACTCCCATTTTCCATGTTTACCTTCGCAAATCCGCAATAATTTTATTAAATTCTAATATTCCTTCTATCTTCTAAATTTTCCTAAATTTCTTAATTTCTTTTCTTTCCGGTAATTTCTAAAATCAATAATTCCAAATTCCAAATGAATGATGAATTTGAATTTAACGATTTTATAAAATTTGTAATCCTAAATTAATTTTTCCACAATAAAATCCTTATTTAAGCTTCTATGGGTTTTCGCGTTCTATATTCCTGACACTTAGGGTGAATGTGAAGTTCAGCGTTAGTTTTAGAGAGGGGTTTCGAGTGAATTTTAGAGTGATTTCTATAGTAGGTGAAATTTAAGGGCATGTTTTGTTTAGGGTTAATTTTAGAGTAACTTGAAGTGAATTTCAGATTTAATTTGTCATAATTTCAGGAAGAATTTTAAAGTAATTTTGGGGTAAATTTATGATGAATTTGATGGGGAATTTGGATTGATTTTGGGGTGAATTTCAGGATGAACTTTAAGGCTCTGTTGTACGGTGAAGCTTTTTAAGGAAAATTTAACGATGAATTTTTTGTTAACAAGACATTATATGGTAAATTTGGGAATAAATTTTAAGTTGAATTTAGATCAATTTGAGATGAATTCTACAGTGAATCTTACGATGACATCTAAGGTGAAGTTTATAATAAATTATAGGGCGAATTTTATTCCCATATTATAGTAAAGATTTATTTATTTTATTAAATATATTAACTTGCTATTTTTTTACCTAGAGTTTAATTAAAATAAATTTAATTAATTAAATAAATTATGTTGGTTTTATATCGTTTACGGTTGAATTTGGGGGTTAAGGTGAATTTGATTTGGATAAAGACGAATTTGGTTTGGAAAAGAATGATTATTTTTTGGATAAGGATGATTGTGTCTTGTAAAAGGTTGAATTTAAGGTGAAAAGACTATATAAATATGGATTGAGGTCATACTAGTAAAAAAATTCAAAAAGTCTTGCATCATTTTGGTTATACTCTGGCGTATAACTTAATCAAGAACAGGAACAACGAAACTTTGGATACGGGGGGTTTACAAATTAACATGTTCAAATTGTCAAGCATTTTGCACAGGGCGATACTTTAAAGAAAGATTTATTAAGCATTTTAACCTTGAGTCAAAATTCGCTCAGCGTATTAATTCTACACATCATAATTACACAAGTTTTGAAGCAAATTTACAAGTAATACACAGGTTGAAGAAAGGGGACGTGCTAAGTCGAACCGAAGAATTCGAAATATAGTATACTAAAATAAAGACAACCGATTTATGTTGAACAACAGAATACATAAATATTGCAACAAATAAACTTTACGATTTAATAATCAAAGAATTTTACAGCGCAACCATTGAAATTCCAAAAAGTTTAGTATTTAGTAAAAGTTTAGCTAATTACCCTGAATTAAATTACTATTGTATTCAATGTAGCTATAACACAGACGGCTTGATGAATAAAGTGCACAAAAACTCGCAAAGTTCATTTTTTTAATTTAATCATAATTCGATAATATCTTAAATATTGATCAAAGAGATCATCACCCTCCTTCCAAAATTATATTTGGCTACGATTCCTGGTTGCATAATTTAAGCATATTTCGTTTATTTTTTATCCCATTGCCATTTAATAACAGCAATAGTTCCATCCCTGCTGCAAATTTGCTCCGATTTCCCACGACCTTTCTTCTGCATCTGTTTATCGGACGAGAAACTAGGGTGTTTGAAACGATCGAATGGTTTCTGTAGGATTGATATTTTGATTCGAAAGGAGTTCAAAAAATTGATAAGGAATAAAAAAATTGTCGAAAAATAGTTGGTGTTCTTGCGAAAAGATTAATAATACTACAGTGCCTGGCCATATTAGTATGATGATGATTTAGTATGAGTTGATTATCTTCTAATTTTTCTTTCAAATTGTTAATGATACATTATAACAACTCAAAATGTAAATTTGAAAAATATTTATATATTACAAAAAAATTTTCTTTTTAACTTCAATTCAGGATTTTATATATGGTTTAATTGATATTAGTCAAATTTTAATATTTTGTTAAGTTGCCCTTGGCCTTTATAAGTGCTTCCACATATCGGGGAATGCTCTTTACACATCCTTTAGTGGCTTCTGCGATATCCTGGTCATGGTGCCATACCATAATAAGGCGTTCAATAAACTGGGTCTTGGTTGTTATTAGTTCTTGGGCCATCTTCCTCTTGAAAATAAACAAAAGTACTTTCAGGGATCCCCCTTCTAGTCCGCCGTATAGATGCAATTTAAATGTCAAAACGGAAAACATGAAAGGGGTATGTCGCAATTGCATGTTTTTTTCAGTCATAGATAAATATAATTGAATCATTCATACTAATATGGCCAGGCACTGTACCTCCTAATCCTAAATTATTCGATCAAAAAATGATATTTCCGTATCCTTCCCCTTGATAAAATATAAAATTGTAGGGGTAACCACTTTTACCACATAAAAAAAAAAATTTATACCCCAAGGATAAGGTTTGCCTTCATGTATTGTTTTTTGATTAAGCTTAATGTTTACAACCGCATACCCGGGTATGTTTTTCAATTTTAATGACCAAAATTTTATTGATTTAGGTATCTTATCGACATGAATCCTTCAGTAGCTTAACAATTATTGTATATGTTCTGAATGGAATTTCAAGAAAAGTTTTTCCAAAACTCGATTATAACTTGTTTTTAGTATAGTTTGTTTCGAATAACCCATCAAATTGACAACCAACGTACCCGGGTATGTAGCTAAATCTTAACACTAAATGAAAATTAAAAATTAGAAAGTTTCATATTATATTTTGGTTCATTATTTATTTATAAAACTTAACATATAATAAAAAATTACATAAAAATTAATTCCCGGTATTTGTGTTATATCGCAAGCAAGTTGCTACAGTCAATGTACCCTGCGCGCAGCATGGTTTTTTGCAATTCGCACAATTTTTCCGGGTCAATCTTCTCTTAAAACAGAGGTGGCAGTTTGATTTGTGTATAATTCTAACGCTTGCGTCATGTTTTTCTGCGACCGATGTGCTTTGTACATCTCTTGCTTCAATTTCTACAGTATGGCCCAACTACTTTCGATACCGTTTTTTATAGCAAAATGTCGCGTTATTTACGGGTTATTGGAACGCTTACTAATTTCAGACATAACCAACTGCTCGCATAATTGTTGCAAAAATTTACGCTGGTTACTGAAGGTTTTTTTTGAAGAACGGATTATTTTCTATAAATGCTGCTAAAGCTCTCCCTCCGATTCGTCCTCCTTTTGCATGAATATTCGCTCAACATTTTGTCCATATTATCCACGCCGCCCTTAGTTTAGTTATAATCTAGGGTCATTGTTGGTTTATTAGCCGATCCTTGTTTCTCCATATCATAATGCATAGTGGATAAAACCACCCCCGTTTTGTTTTTTTTTGGAATATACGAAAACATTGTGCTGTTGTTCGAAAGTTCGAAAATAGACGATTCGACAGGTCGAGGTTTGCCTTTTAAAATTAGGAATTCCGCTGGTACAAATTACCGTCTTTTATTTACTGTCCCTAGAATTTATAAATTGTGGTCACGCGTCAAACTAGAAGCTAAATTGTATCTGGTAAAAAAATTGGCACACGTAATATTTTTTGCACTTCTACGAAAAAGAGTACAGCATAAATCTTTAACAACACGTTCTCCTTTGTTACTTTCTCTTTGTGAGTTTGCAGCCATTCCAGTGTAAATTCGTTCTTTCAATGGATACGAGGTAGTTGAGTTGCACACCACCATAGTTTAATTCGATATCTGGCCGGTTTTGAAGGAATGTACTGTGAAACGTGTACCACCTCGATATGGAACCAGTTGTTCATCAATCGTAATGTTTGCTCCAGCTTTAAGGCACTCTCGAAGATTTCGATTCAACATAAGCCATATATCTGAAATAGTAGCAGCTTTGCCAGGAAGTATCCGTTGCGCACGGGTATTCCCATTATTAAATCTGATATATCGGCTTATAGTATAAAAGCGCTGAACACCCATCGTAGCGCGATAAAGGGGATGAGAACTAGATAAATGTAGTATACTCATTCTTGGATCGGCTTACACCGGAAAATTTATAAAGCCGAGATATCAATCAAATTCAGAGACACTTATTGGCTTCCATACCCGAATATTATTTGGATTTTTGTAGTTCCAGGTTTGGTAACTTTGTGCTCCTCTACGATTGGTCTCGCGAATGATGATGTCAAAAATGTCTTCAAGTATAAATAGTTTAAATGTTTGGATGCTTAGATTGTTTTTTTATTTGTTCGGCCTGCAGTGGCCGATTTGATTAGTGTCGTGTCGAAATATTCAGCTATCATAAATAAAACAGGGTTGTACAAAACCAGGAAATACAATAGCATGTTGTCTTAATAAATAAAATTGAAATGATCAAATTTTATTTATACTAACCTAAAATTCAATTTTAAAACAAAATTTCACGCAAAATGAATAGAATTCGTACATACTTACCCGGGTATGTTGGTTGTAAAGACGAAGATAAAAATTCGGTTGTAACCACAAGGGTTAAACGCCCCTTAAACGGTATCATCTATTCGTCGATACTTACAACTTCTTAAACAGGTATTTCGTTGCATCTCCTATGAACACTTTTGGGTATACAATTATTACCTAGCATGTGAAAATTACTTCTCAATTAAGAAAATTGGCTAGTTGGCATTGCTTTTGCTACTGGTTGAATATCTAACTCCAATAGTCGGTATTTGTTGTTTTGAATGACCTCTTGCCTTCTTGCAGAGCGCAGATATTGGTCAAATTAGCCATTTGCTTAAACAGTTCAACAGGAATGCATTTTAGAAAAATCTCGCAAGGAGTACCAATTTCCATTTCATCATTTTGGTCCGATATTCCACTAAAAATTCGATTTGGCGGTTGGAGAGGTAAATGTCGCCATTGAATACCTTTAGCAGGCATACAAATAAATTTGTTTGTGTGATCTACAAATTCATTGCTATATTGTATTAAATCTTTTTTAATTACGTCGGTTTCGATTGGGTATTCATCGTTTTCAGCCATAATAACATTGAACAAGAAATGTTTTTTTTTCGTACTTTCTTGTGGAATTATGTCGAATTTACCCTCACAATTTGCTTCATTTTCTGAATTACAGGCCGTAATTAAATCTGCCGTTTCTTCTAAAGTGTTTCTTAGCTTTTCCTTGTATTCATCGTAAATCTGTAAGAAAATAACGTCTCAAAAAAACCGTACACATTTATGTACATGTCGTCAATTGTGTACATTACCCTTAACAAGAATTGGTAACATCATTTTTATAATGTCTCTAAAAACAAAATCAAATGAATAAACAACTAAATTTCAATGATTTTGAATATTTACAACAATATTCTATCACAAAACACTGAATTTTGTCAACTTACCAAATTGTTTATGTATAAATTATATCAAATTAGAACGTATACCGCTACACTTCACTTTAACAATTCAGGACACAGACTAACAGCTGTAAATAAATTTTTAATATTTTCTAAAATAATGGCGGTAAATGTTGACAGCAAGCCCAATATATTAATATAGGCAAATAATTACATAAAAACCCCAAAAACAGAGCATTACGGATATGCGCGATATTACATGCTAAAACCTTTAGAATTGCTGTAAAAGCATAGCTTAAGGAAGGGTGGGATAAAATTGATCTTAAAAATGGTCTAAATTGGCCAGAATCAGCCATAGCACCTCCACAATTTATCAAAATCGCATTTTTTCGAAGAGGTTATAGAGGAGATTTTCAGAAATGTTACGTTTTACTAAGATGCGAACTTAAAAAACCAAATACAATTAATATACTGGCCAAGATTCATGTTTTATAACCTCCCAAGTTGATCAAAATCGCTCTTTCTCGAAGAGGTTATATAGGTGATTTTTAAAAGTCCCATCTCTATCTTAGAAATCGCCCATATATCACTCTTCGAAGAATGGCGATTTTGATAAATTGTGGAGATTCTATGTGCGATTGTGTCTAATTTAAACTATTTTAGAATTAGTTTAGTACCGGTGTGAAGTTTTTGAAGACATTTATTTGGGACAACAAATTTATGCTGGTGTACTGTGAAATTTTTGGACATATATTTATGCGCGTCTATCTCTTTTAACAGTGTATTTAACAAAAATAAAGTTATTCAAATAAAATAAGCCTTAAATAATTTCTAACATTCATTTCCAATTTTCATGCTAGCTCAAAATTTAAAATTTAACAAATCGACGAATTTCTCTTGGAACAAGGAAGTTGTTTCTGTTCAATTCCGCAATGAATACCCTTTACAACCTATATAGTCACTACATGAGCCAATATCTGAGATTTGTGCTACTTGGTATAATAGAGAACAACGTCCTTGTTAGAAGCGAAATTCGTCGATTTGTTAATTTCTAGGCTGATATCAAAATGGGCCTGAGTGATTTGAATTTCACAATGTATGTACTATATCCTTTACGAGCTATATAGTCACTTCATGAGCCAAAAATCTGAGATTCGTGCTATTTAGTATAATAGAGAACAACGTCCTTGTTCAAAGCGAAATTCGTCGATTTGTTAATTTTCAAACTTTTTTTAAATACACTGTTAAATAATGTACACTGGAACAAATATATGCCCAAAAACTTAATTTTTTCTCAAATCTCAATTTTGTTCAAAAATTTCACAATGTACACTCGCATACATTTTTAACCAAAAAAGTGTCCAAACACTTTACACCGGTTAGTTTAGTTATGCACAGTAAAAGGAATAAAAGGGATTTCTGGTGTGATAATTACATGAGAACCCTGCTTATCCTAAAGTATGCTATGCTTACATTTTCTAAAGTATGCTATGCTTACGTTTTCTAAAATTCGACTTGTGGCATTATACATAGATACCGAATCTGACCTTATTTTGTTATCGATATAACGTGAATGTGAGTTGAGCGCTATACTCAACTTACGAAATGTTGTATTAGAGCAACAAAAATCAATCGGTGCACAGTACAATTAATTGGGAATGACTATGGCCCTGATAAATTTCCGCTTGGCTGAAAGTAAATCATAGAGAAGATAATGTGACAAGTTTGAAACAATTTTTGCCACAAATATGATTAATATGATCGTTCCAGTTCAGTTTGTTGTTAATAATTAGACCCTAGTTCCCAACTTCCCAATATTAATACTGTTGATGATTTGATCAATATCTTTGCACTACGATTGAATATTACGAATAGCAAAACAAATCTCAATGTCAGAAATATTATTGAAATAAAAAGAGTCATCTGTAATGTCCGCTATTTTAGTGCTTGGACGTACGAGTTTGAGATGCTGAGAAGTCATTGAAGAACTTCAAAATTCTTTCAAAATATTGATACTTGGCTCTTCTATGGTTAAGCATATTTCGATGTTTTCAAAATTTTGGTAGAAGTGGTTGCGTTTTCGTTTTTAATCCAAACTGAATGAAAATAATCCCTTATATTGCGATGCTTAACAATTGTGTGTCTTATATTAACATATGGGGGGATCTATTCATAAAATACTTCCGAAGGGGCCAATTTAAAGACCCTGTCTGCGATTAATTATTTCAATTGCTTGTTCAGCCGATTTTAAAACATGAACTTATTATATTTTGCTAGTAATTCCTTTAGTTCTTGGACCTGATGAAAAATGCAGACAAAAGTTCAATAAATTCCGTGTCGCGTGGTACATACACGGCCACAGACATAAAATCTTAAGATACACAAATATATCTCATAAAAAATGCTGTACTATGAGAGCAAAATTTTTATTGACAAACTTTAATTTTAGATATTAATGCATTTTATTAATGATTTTATGAACTTTTGTTTGCGACACAGCCACAAGGTTTTACGTAGAATACGTCTTACGCCTAGCGTGGCCTTGTATTCGTAAATTTTTTTTTTTTTTTTTTTTTTTAATTTAAAATAAATTTTATTTATTTATTTTATGTAATTACAATCTAGTCTCCTGGACTAATTAGCAATTTGTTTCTGACTTAATTTACTAACTTAAATTAGGCTTCTTCCCATTGGCATTCCATAGTGTTTGGTAAATTGATGTAAACCACATCTTTGTTGTGGATTTTAGATCAGCATAATGCTGCTTAAACTAACAATCACACCAGCTCAAAAGGTTTGGTTCTTTTAAGTCTGCGAACTAAATTCGTGATGCTTAGGAGCTGAGTTGCCTCAATGTTCACATGTTGGCGGAGCCTTTCTTCATGTCTCCGTGCTTTTTCCTGGATTTCATTTAAGATGAGGTTCATTTTAAGGTCCCTATGAAGGTCATTGTTCCTAACATACCAAGGTGCATCAACGATGTTCCTTAATACCATATTCTGAAATCTTTGGATGATATTTACGTTGCTCTGTTTGGTACAACCCCAAAGCTGAATACCATAAGTCCAAATCGGTTTCAATATTTGCTTATAAAGTAGAAGCTTGTTGTATGTTGATAAAGAATAGTTCCTTCCCATCAGCCAATACATTTTTCTGTATTTAAGTCTTAATTCTTCACTTTTCTTCTTGACGTGTGCTTTCCATCGTAGTTTAGCATCCAGGGTCATGCCGAGATACTTAGCTGTGTTCGCATGCGGTATTATTTCCCGATTTATGGTAATCGGAATATGTTCGATTCGTCTGTTTGTAAAGTTGATGTGAACTGATTTAGCTTCATTTAGTTTTATTCTCCATCTTTTTGTCCATTTATATATTTGAGTTATAGCTGATTGTAACTTCTGTGTTGATTCTTCGTTACTTTTTCCAACAGCTAAGATCGCCGTATCATCTGAAAAAGTTGCCACCGTGTTGTTTTCTAATGTAGGAAGATCATAAGTGTATAGTAGGTATAAAAACGGCCCTAATACACTGCCCTGTGGAACTCCTGCATTGATTTCTTTCAATTCAGAAAATGTATCATCTAACTTAATCCTGAAGAACCTATCTTTCAAGTATGATTCCAGTATCTTAGCAAATTGCATTGGTAGAAGATTCCTTAACGTGTGGGTAAGTCCTTCATGCCACACTCTATCAAACGCTTGTGCAACGTCTAGAAATACTGTTGAACAGACTTTTTTCTCCTCTAATGCTTTCTCAATTATACTGGTTATTCTGTGTACTTGATCAATTGTTGAGTGTTGGTTGCGAAAACCGAACTGATGATTTGGGATCAAGTTTTTACTCTCGATTATCGGATTTAATCTTTTTACCAGAAGCTTCTCAAAGAGTTTGGACATGACTGGCAATAGCGAAATTGGCCTATAAGACGATGTTATGTGTGGTGGTTTCCCAGGTTTTGGAATCATAATTACTTCTGCAATTTTCCATAAGCTTGGTACACATTTGATTCTAAATGCTGCATTTATAAGATTGGTGAGTTTCACCAGAGCTTTCCTTGGCAGTTTTTTTAAGATTTCTGCAGTAATAAGATCGTACCCAGGAGCTTTTTTCGTATTCATATTAGCTGTTATCTCACGCATGACTTTTTTTGGTGTTGTGGGTAGGATTTCTTTACTTTCTTGCACAGCTTGTTCAGTTATTATCTCGGCTTCCAACGTTTGGTCTTCATGTGGCTGGAATATTTTTTCGAGGTGTTCGGCAAATTCTCGAGCTTTGTCTTCATTATTTCTAGCCCATTTCTCACCTGCTATTTTTATTGGGGGAATCTGCATTATTGGTCTTTTGATTCTTTTGGTTGCTTTCCAAAGAGAATAATCAGTACTGTTATCATTAGTTAATTTTCTTAAATAGTTGCTGATTGATTCATCTTTCAATTCTTTGATCTCTCTTCTTAATTGTTGAGTGAGGTTGTTCAAATGAGTTTTATCTTGGGGGGCCCTTGTTTGTTGCCATACTCTTCTCGCTCTTCTTTTTTCTGCGAGGAGTTCCCTAATTTCCATAGGGTAATTGTTTCCCTTGATTTTCGTTTTAATTTCAGGAGTATTTTCCCAAGCTGATTGCTGTATATCGTTTACAAATTTGTGAACTTCTTTGTCTAATTGTTCTTCAGTCTTTAATGGAACCATTAAGTTAATTTTTTCTTCTAGCGATAGTCTAAAGCATGCCCAATTAGTGTGATTATTTACTAGGAAAGGGTTTCTTTCTTTCTGAATGATTTTTTCACTTAACGTTAGAAGTATTGGTGAATGATCAGAGTTTAAGTCGTGGCTTTCATCTACTTGTACATAATTTACAGATATGTTCTTTATTATAAAGAAATCAATCAGATCTGGCACTTTGTTTGGATCAGTTGGCCAGTAGGTTGGTTTTCCAGTTGAGAGGGCTTCACAACTGCATTTTCTGATAGCTTTTAGGAGTTCTTTACCCTTAGTTGTTGTTAATCTGGATCCCCAGTGGACATTTTTTGCATTAAAGTCTCCTCCAAGTACAAATCGTTTTCCTAATTTACTGAGGAACTCGAGATAATCTTTTTCTTTCATTGAGTGCTTCGGTGGGCAGTAAATACTAGCAATACAAATATAACTACTTTTGGATTTGACAATAACAGCAGTTGCTTGTATTTCTTCCGTTTCATATTTTAACTCCTCATAGTGATGAATACTATTTCTAATTATAACAGCACTACCTCCTTTAGCAGTGTTTCCAGGGTGAATAGTGTGATATATATGATAATTTTTAAATTTAATGTTTGATTGTCTAGTGAAGTGTGTTTCCGTGATGAGACATACATCGATTTTTTCTGTGTCCAGGACCACTTGCAGTTCTTGTTGATGTTGCATCAGTCCATTGGCATTTGAACATAAGATTCTAAGATCTTGGGCCATTTTTCTGTTTAGGGATGGCTCCCTTAGTGCTGTACTCTAGTTTCTGTAATCGCTCATCAAATGTATTTAGTCTGCTTAAAATTAATTTAAGTGTTTGACTTATATCGTCATTTTGAGCAGTTTTTCCTGGATTTCCGTTGCTCATCATTACTTGAGCATAAGTCATTTTACCAAATTGTCCTTGAGTAGTTCCCGACACTCTACGATTTACTTCGGGTCGGTTCATCTTAACCGCTTGTTTCCTGAATGAACTTGGATTTTTTGCAATCACGTTCTTATTTTTGATATTTTGCAGTTCAATAGCAACGCTGCATCCTCTGTAGTTAGCCGGATGGTTTTCTCCACAGTGAACGCATTTAGGTTGAACATTTTGGGCTTTTACACAATCTTTGGTATGATGTTTACCTAAACATTTGACACACCTAGGTTCCCTGTTGCAATATTTTTGTGTATGTCCATAGGCTTGACATTGTTTACATTGTGGTATAAGCTTAGACCTTCTTAGAGGCTGAATAACCACTTTGCACCCCAAGATGTACTTAATTTGATAAATTTTTTCGATATCTTCATCAGTATCGAAGGTCAACATAAACATGTTGAGAGGTACTTTGCCTCTCCGTTTTAGCTTAATCGATGCTTCAGTTGCCTTAAATCCTTTTGCTTTCAGGTCATCAATTATTTTATCTGGTTTACACGTAGAGTGTAAGTTTTTAGCCATGACCCTAATTGGTCTGGTTTGTTTATCTTCAAACGTGTACCAAGCACGTTTTTCTTCATTTAACATTTTTGTCAATTTTCTGTATGTTTCAGCATCTTCTAAGTTTATTTTGATGGTGTTTCCATTCATCACCTTTGCATTAAACTTATCAGTAGCAGTTATGGTTTTTATTTTTTCATAGAATACATCGTAGTCTTTGACTACTCTATCTATTACTATTGGTGGTGGTGGAGGTATTTTTTTTGGTTGTTTCTGGATAATATTTGGAACATTATCCTTTAATTGAGGTGGGGAGGGCGTATTATTCCGTCTCCTTTTTTTTCTCCCACCTTTAACTCTAATCCACTCAGTTTCTCGAGCTAGTTCTTCTTCATCCGTATGATACTCTTGTGGAGTTGTATTCTGGTTAGGAGTAGAACCGATGTCCTCCTTTGGCTTAAGAGCTTTAACTTCGTTTTCAAGCGTCTTCATACGCTCCTGCATCCATGCAATTGTAACATTCAGTTGCTTATTTATATTGTTGGCTTCAACTAATGCATTATTAGCTTTACACAATTCATTGTGAAGCTTTTCTTCGTTTGTAAAACGAGTGTTGTGGCTGCTGGCCTCAATGGAGGGACTATCGCCTCTTTTCGGAGAATACGCGACTTTGTTACTCCTCTGGAAGGGATGTGAATTATCCTTTTCTATTTCACTCAAATGAGCTTGTTTATTCACCAACATGTCTTGGGATTGGTTAAAATAATTGTAGTATAGCAATGGCTGGTCTCCCCCAGAATCCATGAGACCGACCTCCGAAGAGGGTGGATTTACCTGAGCAACAGGTGTACCACCTGGGGTATTAGTTTCCTTATTTGTTCTGCTCATTGCTCATTTATAGTGTATTGCACTCGCCTCTAGTATTTCGCCGATGCTTCACATCGTTGCCCGGGTGTTACCACGTGGAGGTATACTAGACACATTTGGTGGTTTCTACATAGTTGCAGCGTTGGAATATAGACCACGAGATACATGGCTATAGACGGTCAACCCCTACCCTATTGAGACGCACCCAACACCCGTATTCGTAAATGAAGTGATTGAAATGATTTGATAATTTATTATTTTTTGTAATTAAAAATTCTAACATGAGTGACGCCTTTCCCCTCGTTTCGTTATTCATTCTTTATTCACTAATAATTCGCACTTTTTTCCCTGAAGTATGATGAATTTTCACAATATTCACTCAGCATTATCTAATTATTTATTGACCGTTCCTCAAAATTCACTCATTATTAAGTCATTATTCTCTCATACTATATTTCACGAATTATTCATTCTGTCTTGTCTAATTAATGGGTGAATTTGTTACCTGCTTTCGTTAAGTGTCTTCAGTTATAATGCGTCTCCTGTAAAGACCGACCACATCAATAAAAAAAAACATAAACCGCGGCTCGAGCCTATGATCTTTACCATATAGACTTCATTATCATGTAGTTTAGGAATAAAATCAACGAGTTTTAGAAAATATTCCATTGAAGTTTCGTTATTGAATAACGTAGTGTTATATTATTAAAACCCTAATACTCATTTCTAGATGTAATATAGTATCCTAAAACTCCAAAATTGATTTTGGCCAATTCTCGATAAGCACAAATTCAGCCGCGACCGTTTTTTGTCTTTGATGTCTCGATATAGCGTCATTTAGGGGTAATGATTAGTTATCATATTCCATCGGTTTATAAATGAAATTTATGCAAGTTTACATTTTTGTGGTAAATAACAATTTGTTTAATCTGTTTACTAATTGAATGTATTAAGTTAAATGATTTTAGCTGTCCGGTTTTCGCTGAAAGTCAGTTTTCATTTTGTATACTTTTACCGTCTTTCAGACGAAATATGAAAATTCGTTTCCCATTTTCTCATCTTCACAAATATGTCACGCCAAAACAGAGTTGAAGTTAAATATGACATACCTAATTAAGCTAAAACAAATGTTAACTCGAAACCATGGTTACGGAATCCACAATGTGTCAGTAGTATAAAACTATAAATTTCATGATCATGATGCAAAGGTGAATTAATATTAATAAATGATTATTCTTATCTTTCGAACAATTTGGCACTGTTACCATTTTAGTGCTAGGAAGAGGGAAAACATCTTTTTGCCAAACTTAATTGAAATTTTATACAAAAATCTTTGGTTATATGACACACTATGTTAAAATTATTGTTAAGTCGAGATTATTATTATGGAATTCAATGTTGTGTCAGTAGAATAACTTTTGAATTGAATTCAAATTGGAATCTTGATCGCGCGAGTTGATTGAATCTACATATTAATGGGAGGATTTTGGAGGAGAATTTAGCAGAAAATTCCGAATTATATTTTTTTCTAACAAAGTAAAGAGATAACAAATGATTTTTATATCAAGTACTACTGTTCTAGCTTTGATTTGAACTAGACGTGATTATAAAACAGCCTTGACCTTACCCAAAAATCTTGAGACAATCCGGTAATAGAACCAATTTTAATTTTTATTGTAAAAGAAATGTTGAAGTAGGTAGAAGGTAAATAAAAGAAATTATAATTCAAATCTGTTCGTCTATACTTTATACGTTTGTCTTCATAACGGTATACAAAATTTAATTTGTTTGTTCATCAACATTAGTTTACAAACAATAAACTCTAAATTATTTAGAATTAGAACCTCCATTGTTCGTACATATTCGATGAATATGGAATGCATTCACAAAGTAATTTATAATTGTATAAGCTACATGTACTTAATTTACTTGTATTCTTCTGCGAATTCACACACAAATCATGACTTATAGTGAGAGATCTCTTTTGACATAGATTAGAATTTATTATAAAAACCAATCTATCATAAAATATCTAACCTCAATATTGTCACGTTTCTTTCTTTGCAGAAGCTCAAAAATGGATCATCTCAGACTGATAATAAAAGTGATGATAGTGATCGCCACAGTTTTGCTCGCCGAAGCAACCACACCGAAATTGAAGGAATACGAAGATAACATCGCCCAAGAATCGGTACAGCAACCGAAAATAGTAGAAAATCCAATTATAAACTCAGCCCTGCCGAATAACTTATTCAATAATGGTAAACCATTTTATGGTGAAAAGGATCCTGTATCGGGGCAAATCAATTTCAATTCGAGAAAACCCGGTATCGTCGGACAATTCACAGATGAGCTTTTAGTAAACGACCGTGCTTCCGATATTGGCGGTATCACCTCGAACGATATCAGCCAAATTCCTTCAAATTTCCATGATTACTTACATTTACCGGTAAAGTATACATCATCGAAATTTGCCCAGCCGCTCGTATCCAGTTCATATTCGAACCTGAAATATCAAGGAAATAATAAAAATTTCATATCAAATCATAAAAACTATACGACAACAACAGAAAGGCCAATAACAAGTTCGTCAACCATGAGCGGGTTTAAACAAAATGGTCATGCGGCTGGTCCGTATGGTAGTAGCTCTTATACGCTTAAACCAAGGCCGATTACAAATTCCCCGCTTCATGTCTTTACGACAAAGATACCGCCTAAAACCACAAATTATTATGAATACTATAAAGGTAAACTTACAATGAAACCAGTTCCCGTAACAGAACCGACCACAACAACAACAACAACAACAACAACAACAACCGTTAAAGCGACACCAACAAGTAAAAAAACTAGTACTACTACAACGACGACGACTACGACACCAAAACCAACTACGACTACAACTGCACCTACAACATCTCCTTCTTCCACTAAACCACAAATTGGAACTCCAATTATATTTCCAAGTGTACCTCCATCTGGATTTAAACCAGTTTCTGTTAATCCACTTCCAACCACCCCACTTATTCCAAGCACATCGCAATCAACTAAACGTCCATTAACACTGAGTGATATTTTGAATTCGCTGGAAAGCGATAAACTAAACACAATTAATGGTGGCAAAACCGAAATTAAAGAGATAACCGTTAGTGTGCCAAGTAAACCAGTGGCCGCGTCAAGTGGATTTGTCATTCCAAAATTACCACAAATACCACATCGATTTGATAACAATGAAAATGAACCACAGCCAACCGTCCAACAACAATATTTTGTGAATCATCAACCGGATCAACCACCAACCGTACAAAATGGTCCGACATTCCATCCGGCGACATCCAGTATGAATAACATAATTATCAAACCAGATCAAAATTCGGCTACATTCGTGCTCGGAAGTCATCAATCATTTGGCGAAACAACTGATGCCCAACAATACATTGCCAACGGGTCACCAAATCAGCCAATTGTACATCATCCAAAGCCACAATTCCAATATGGAAGCATTATTAGCGAAGATCATTTGTCAGAATTTAAGCCACAAGGATTTACGTCCAAAGAAGAAACGAAACAAGAGGATAAAATTAACTCAAACATTCGATTCCCAAGTGAAAATTCGCAATTTCATAATTCGCAATTTGGAAGCGGCTCGATCAAACATGAGCTTAACATTCCATCCCTAGCATTACCACAAAGTCAAATTGTTGTATTCCCGCCTAACGAGAAAATGCACACCGAAGTTGTTAACTCAGAATTAAGTATGATGAATGGGAAGAATCCTGAAGAGAATCGCGTTATATTCAAGAATGACAAAGAAATTCTTTCGATGCAAACTCAACCAACATATCATCAATTGCCTCAAGATTTGACCCCGCCACATCCGAACAATATTAACGGATATCAACAGTTTAATTACAATCGGGTGCCGCCACCACCCCCACAATTTGCATTAAACATGTTAAACAAAAAACCAGCGGGCAACCGAATTCCAGAACGTTCGTTACCAAATATTTTACCACAATTTAGACCAAATACACGAATTGACCATCAACCGTATCACCATTTTATGAAAAAACCACAAGCACATAATTTACAGTCATCGTATAAACAAAATTTGCCACCACCTCAGTATATGCATGGTGAACGATTAGCGCTCACTCGGAATCCAGAAAAACCAATGTTGAATAATCGTCCAATTCACGGTATGAACCCGAACGGATTTACTAATAAAATGGCGTTAATGCCCGATGCAGGTATGGATAGTAACCGTCGAGTTTACCGTATACCACAACCATTGTATGAACCACCATCAAACCGTTTATATGGACCACCTCAGCTTCCGCCACATCGTTATATGCAAGAGAGACCAAAAATGCCGTTGCCACCACCAAATATGGGACCACCACCACAATTGAACTATAAACCACAATATGAACCAAATTATCCACCACCAATGCCACAAAACCATCAACATCAAGGAACCCCATTCGAGAATGAGGATTTTTATAAGAGGCCCCCGGTGATCAGATACCCCGCTTATAATCCACCAGCCCCTGAAAACCAACATAATGATGAGCAAACACAACAGCTTCCACAATTGGAACCAGTCGTTACCCTACAAATGATCCAATCGAAAAAACATCAACAACAACCAAGTTACCAATTACCAAATAAATCGGTTGATATACGTGGCCCAACCCAACCACTTTTAAACATTAATCCCGCATCAAATGAAATCAATCATGGTCATGGCAGTAATCCCGTTTATGTTGTCTATCCAATAAAATCAGCCGCAATGAAATTAAATGTGATTTCATCGGAAGATGCTGAAGATTCAGTTGTAATTGGGCAACGAGGTGATCAGCCACCATTACCACCATCCCAGATCAATGGATACGAAACAAAGAATGATTATCAAAATACTCCATTTACGATTGTGCGTAACGAGCAGCAACCAATTTTAATGGCCAAAGATAAATCAAATCAAAAATTGCGTGTCCAATTCCCATACAACCTAGAAAAACCAGATCCACTAACAGTCGCCGAACTTGACCGACAGTCACACATTAAAAAAGGACAATTGAATGATTTTGAAGTTTTTAACACAGGTGAAGCCCCATTGGACGCACTACCCAAGGTGATTAATAAAGGCAAGCCGCATGAATTGTTGGCCGATGATTTTGAAGATGAAACCGATGACTATTTGTATGGCAAGGGGACTCGAAGGCCAATCGCAATTGCGTACACACCAACCGAACCGCCAACCTATTATGCAAACAGTGATCGATTTTCAAATCCCAATTATGATGGTCCGGTAATTTCAGAAATTTTAGACGACGACAATGAGGACGATAAGTATCCAGCTTATAATAAGGATGACATAGATGAATTGGGATATCCATCTCGTGGTGACAACTATGAGGCCGACTTTCAAGCACCATTCTATCCGAGTGTAAGCTTAGGCGGAAGCGTTGTTAAAAACGATTATGAAGGTTGGTCCGTGATTGTACCATCTACAACATTACCGACTATTTCGTATGCATCTCCTACCCCAGCCGCAACAACCCAGAATGCTAACCACCCTTATGCTCAGGCACATGTTCAAACACAACAACACCAAAAAGATCAAATTAACCGATCGGACAATAATTCACACAACGAAAATAGCAAAATAGAAGAGACGACTAAAAAATTTGATCCAGATTCGTTTAAGCCACAATTCGAAAGTGGATTTAAACCAATCATTGGATCTTCAATTTTACGTACATCGACCGCAAACGAACAAAGTTCGAGTACGGTTGTATCGTCGACGACACAAAAATCGAATGATGGCACTGAACAACAATCGACCACCGAAAAACCGAGCACTATATCTACGTCATTGAAACAGGTGATGCCAAACCACCACAAAAACCATACGAATACTAATGACAAGAATAGTAAACCGACGATGAAAGATGAGAGCAGTAAGGAAGAGGTGACGACCAAAAAATCAGTTTTCGCAAGTAGTTTAGAAGCTTTGTTCGGACTATCGGACGACGATTATGACGAAAATACAGCACGAAATTTGTAAAATTATTTAAAATTTCAAATATTCGAAATTTTAAATTAAATTAATTTAATTATATAGTGTTACAGTGAAATATTGCAGACTTTTTTTTTGGAAAATTTCTGCAGTGTTTCACTTTAGCCCGTACCTTAAATAAAAATTACGAATATTTAAAATTTGTATTTTTAAATATTTATTAATTTAATCTATAAACTAAGCTAATTAATTTAATATAAATATCAAATTTTTTTTTTTGTTGTTAGACTGAATTTAATTTATTTATATAATTTATAATTTAATTAAAAATAAAATATCGAACAATAAATTTATAAATTATAATATAAAACCGTAATAATTTATTTTATATTTTTATATTTAAAATTTGTGGAAATATTTATTACATTAAAATGCAAAATAAAATAAAATAATTTAATTATTAATTTAATGTAGAATAATGTAAAATAAAATAAATTTAGTTTTAGGAAATTACAAAAATAAAATAAAATTTTTTACCAAAAAAAAAAAAAAAAAAACGCGGGTTTTCCTATAAGTGAAATCAGTGACTGTTATTAGAACCACTTTTGAGAAACATTCCCATTACAAACAGTTAATCTCTGTGTGATTTTTCAGACTAAAGTCTGCGCTGAACTGGTCAGGCCTAGATCGCGAAGGTATCAGATTTGAACACCGATAGGAGCGGTGCACTGCAACAATCGTCTCTTAAACAACGTTGAATAAACTCCGGATAACCAATTGACGATTTAATTGTTGTTAGGCTGAGATTTTCGGTAGTATTTTATTTGCCGATTAAAATATTTCACAATTTTAATATTTAATTTTATTTCATTTACTAGAGTATAATTTAAGTTCAGAATAATGTCATCGATTCTTCGACAAAAAGAAGAATGTCTTTTTTTTCTTTTTTTTTTTTTTCAAAACTGCATTATAGCATACTTATCCATAAAATTATTACATAAATTTTCAACAGTTGGTAAGTTGATTTTACTTAATTTAATACATTTATTTATAGCAAATTGCGCGGAAAATCATAAATTTTAAATATCAGTTCGGACACTATTAATGGTATAATTAGTTCGATCTTAAACCCTTAATCAGAGGTGAATAAACATTTGTAATATAATTTACGATAGATGGCAATAATTAATTTAACAATTTGAATTTTTGTAAGTATGTGGTAGTTATACAAATCTACAGTCATTATCAAAATAAACAATTAACCGTAAGTAGCTATATAACAATAATAACTGAATTCATTTTAAAACAAATTTCATATTTCAGCTTTGACAGTGTTAACATAAAATATAATTTAAATCCAGTTATCCATTGATGTTTGGCAATAGAATGAGAGCTTTAGATAAGTACTAATTTCTATTTGTTGTTGTATGTTGAATGATTCTTTGTTGTTTTATTTTAGGTTAGGCGTGAATTCTGGATCAGTTGCGTGAACATTCTCCCGCACTATTAAAATCCCAGGTTTTAATACTAAAATTGTTTGCTGTAGATGTAGTTTCGTCGTCGGAGAGTAATCGGCATACTTTCACAATCGGGCGCTTGAGAATTCCTGTGGTGGTTTTGATGGATACTACACGTACTAAACCATCGGTACCAGGATGAATCGTTATAACACGGCCCATTAACCATTTGGACGGAGGTAAATTGTCCTCTTTTATGATTACTAATTCACCAATTTTAATGTTTTGTTCTCTTTCGTTCCATTTTCGACGTTGTTGTAAGGTGTGCAAGTAGTTGACTGTCCATTTTCTCCAGAAACTCTGCACTCTTGTTTGAACATTCTGCCACCGTGATAACCGGTTCATTGGTATGTCTTCTAATGGAGGTTCAGGAATCGCAGTGATGGGTTCGCCAATGAGGAAATGAGCTGGTGTTAACGCCACCAAATCATCGATGTCATCAGTCATTGGGCACAACGGTCTTGAATTAAGGAGTCCTTCGATCTGCACCAACAAAGTTTCCATTTCAGTTGATGTCATCATTGTGTCTTTTGTAACTCTAATGAGATGGTATTTTATGCTTTTTACACCAGACTCCCAAATTCCTCCGAAATGAGGACCGTTAGCTGGATTAAATACAAATTTGATATGCTGCTGTGAAAGAAAATCAGAGATTAATTGCTTGTTATGATGTTGATGATATAATTGGTGAAGTTCTTTTAATTTTCGTTTAGCTCCCACAAAATTGGAACCGTTGTCAGACATAATCTCTATTGGTATCCCTCTTCTGGATATGAATCGTCGCAACGCCGCGATAAATGCTTCTGCTGTCATATCATAACAAACTTCAATATGAATCGCTTTGGTAGCAAAGCATATGAAGATGCATATGTATCCCTTTACAATTGGTATGCGACCCTTGCCCATTCGAGTTTTTAGGTACAAAGGTCCGGCGTAATCCATGCCAGTATACAGAAATGGACGACTTGGTGTAATTCTTGTTCTAGGTAAATTTCCCATCAATTGTTGGGAAGTCGCTGCCTTTTGTCTTCTACACTCTACACATTTGTTGATGTGGTTTTTGACTGAAATCCGACAACTTATTATCCAATATCTCTGCCGCAGTAGGCTAATTTGTAACGTGGGCCCTGGGTGGAAGTATCTTAGATGTGTTTCTCTAATAATTCTGTCATTTAACAGATGTTTCTTTGGCAGAATTATTGGATGTTTTACGTCGAATGACGCATCTAAATTTTCTAGTCTCCCTCCAACTCTTAATACTCCTTCGGTATCTAAGAAAGGGAATAATGAAAGGATTTTACTTGTCGTGCCAATTTTTGGTTTGTTTTAGTGAATTGATTTCTTCTTCAAATTCTTCTGATTGGGCCCATTTAACACATAAAATCTCAGCCTTCTTGAGCCGGTCAACTATGTCAAGTTCCCGATAATTTTTATGAAGCTTGAGAATCATAGCTATAATTCTTTTGATTTTAGCAAACGACTCTATCCTTGTGACAAGATCCTCTATTACCTGCCTTACATTTGACTTACTGTGCGTCATCAATGATATTGTTCGTGACTCCAGCTTGGTGTCTTCGATTTCGATGTTACTCGGCCAATTTTCCATGCTATCGATTAGCCATGCAGGCCCATTCCACCACAGGCTATTGTTTACGAGTTGTTTGGGGTTCACGCCTCTTGATGCGATATCAGCGGGATTGTCTTTTGACATGACATAATTCCAACTCTTTCTGGGGATACGTTCCAATATTTCGGAAGTCCGATTTCCCACGAAGCATTTCCACCGTCTTGGAACATCTGATAACCAAGAAAGTACTATTTTAGAATCCGTCCACGCATAGCATTCTACATCATCTACTTCTAACGACTTCTTGGTATACTGGATGAGTCTGCTCAGTAAGACCGCTCCGCATAATTCCAGTCTAGGCAATGACACTTGCTTTAAGGGGGCAACTTTGGTTTTAGCGATAGCAATTCGGGTAGTCGACGAGCCATTTTTGTCGGTTGTACGGACATATGTAATCGCTGCGTATGCGTTCTCGGAGGCATCACAAAATCCGTGTATCTGCAAGTTGATGGTAGTGTTCCGTATCATTAGAAATCTCGGAACTTCGATATCTTGTAAATGCATGAGTGATGATTGGTTCGCCAACCATTGCTGCTCTATGTCTTGAGGAAGTGGTTCATCCCAGGACAAATTACGTAGCCATAACTTCTGTAAATGTATCTTAAATACAATAATGACCGGGGACACCCATCCAAGTGGGTCGAATATTCTTGATATTTGGGACAACATTTCGCGTTTAGAAGAGACTTTCTTACTATCAAGCTTTATTTTGTAAGAGAAAGTATCTCTTGTCTGATTCCATAGCAATCCCAACGTCTTTACTGTACCGGATTCATCATTAATGTGCAGGTTTTCGTTATCTCTATCTGCCACGTGAATTGTACTTATCAAGGCAGACGAATTAGACTTCCATTTTCGTAAATTAAGCCCAGCCCTTTGTAGCATTTCCGAAATTTCCACCATGCCTATTCTTGCTTCTTCTATAGAACTGCCTCCAGACAAACAGTCGTCGACGTAAAAATCTCGCTTGGCTATTATTGATCCTACCGGAAATGTTGATTGGTCATCGTTTGCTATCTGATGTAGTGTTCGAACAGCTAAAAAAGGAGCACATGATGTCCCATACGTGACGGTCGTTAATCGGAATTCTTTCATTGGTTCAGATGCGGTCTTTCTCCATATTACTCTTTGATAGTCCTGATCGGTATAGTCCACCTCAATTTGCCGGTACATCTTCTCCACATCGGCTGAAAATACAAATGCATGTTTTCTGAAAAGCATTAGTATGGATGTTAAATCTTTCTGTATCGTCGGTCCAACTAAAAGTTTATCATTTAATGATACTCCCGATGCCGATTTGCACGATCCGTCAAACACTACTCGTAATTTTGTAGTTGTACTGTCCAGCTTGACCACAGCATGATGCGGTAGGTAAAAACACTTATGTACGTTCACGTTAACTTCATTCGTTTCTATTTCCCTCATATGTCCCAGACTCAGATACTCTTCCATAAACTTCACATAATCCTCACGTAGGGTTGAATCTTTGTCAAATTTCCTTTCCATGGCTGTTAATCGACTAGCTGCAGCTAATTTTGAATAACCCAATTCTTTGGAATCCGTTGTGAATGGTAATTTGACAACATATCTGCCATTGGATTTGCGCTTGTATGTTTCGACAAAGTGGCGATCACAATTTGCTTCAGCTTCGGTGATCTTAGCTGCTGTTGGCACTTCTTCTATTGTCCAAAAGTTTTCCAATGCTTTGTATATATCGATTTCTTCTATTATTGCTGATAAGGAATTTACATCAGTTCTGGGCTCAATTACGGTTCCCGAAACAACCCATCCAAATTTGGTTGATTGAGCAGTGATTTGATTTTTGATTTTAATTTTATCAGGTTTTAATACATCAAAAAATATATCGGCTCCAAGTAGCAGGTCAATTTTGCTTGGTTCATGAAATGTAGGATCGGCGTATTGAAGGTCGTAATTGCGGAGTTCTTCGACATAGCTTGCATCTATCTTCGACCGTGGAATTGTAGATGTCAATTTCGGGAGGATCAGTGCTTCGACATTAAAAACTTCATTTTGATCGAACCTCGAATGAATTCTGATCTTGACTAAGCCTTTTACTAGTTCAGCCCTTGTTTCGGAAATGCCAGATACGCGAACATTTGCAAATGACCGCTTGAGATCCAACCTTTGCACAAGACTTTCACTGATAAATGTGGATTGGGAGCCCGAATCCAGTAATGCACGAACTGTGTGGGTCTTTCCTGATGAATCACGAAGATAGATTAATGCGGTTGGCAATAATGCGAGACGCAATGTGATGGCGTTCAATGAGGTAGTTACCATATTTGAGTTTACTTGCGAGCTTGTGGTGGGATTACTTGCTTCTTGTTGGTCATCCTTGCTTACTATATCAATTTGAGCCACAGAACTAATTGGTGTTGTTTGATTGGACTTTGTACTTTCTGATTCCAAATGAAGCATAGTATTATGTCGTAGATTACAAACTCGGCATGAATATTCTACCGGACAACTACTGGCACTATGACCCTCTCGTAGACAATTGTAGCAGACTCCATATGTATTGACCATGCTTCTACGCTTGATTACAGACATGGTTTTGAATTTAAAGCATCTTCGTAGATTATGCTGACGTTTACAACACGGACAGGTCTCGATAGTTGGCGCAACTTGCACTGTTTTTACCACTACACTAGGTATCTTAGATACTTTTTTCTTGGAATCACACACAGCACTTTCCTTTGCATAACATCGATCATTTAGAAACTCTAAGAAGTCATTAATTTTTGGAAATTCTTGAGTTAAAGTTGCATTTGCCCATGCGACCCTTGTTTCTTCATCAACCTTATTCAACAAAATTCTGATGAGCCAAGGATCTCTGGTCTCGGCTTCCACACCTAAGGCTTTAATTCCTCGAATAATCTCATCGGATTTATCACTTATTTGTCGCAGTGATTGTGGTGAACCGTTTGATGCTGATGGTTGATCGAAGAACCGATCGATGTACGAATTTAAAATAGGTCTTGTTTTGTTATAGCGCTTTACTAGTTTGTCCCAGGCCTCCTCATAATTTGCATCGGTCACTAAAAAATTCCTAATTAGATTGAGTGGGGGACCATTTAAAGATCCTTTCAAGATTTGGAATTTGTGAACATTAGAAATTGTGTCCACATTGTGTACTGACGTTAAGTACAGATCGTAGAATGATGGCCATGCTTCATACTCTCCACTAAATTGATCAATACGCACACGAGGTAATTTCAGATTATCGGAGGAGTGCACGGCCGACCGCTCATTGATTGCTTGCGTTCGATCAGCAAGGTTTTCTAAGAATACCCGTTGTTGGTCTAACAACTGATCGAATGAACCAGTATTGGTGGCCTGGGCTACTGTATCCTTTGATTGTTTCTTACGCAATAGTTCTAATAGTTTTGATTTGGTGTCGAAAAAACTATTCTCAAATTCTTCTTGCTTGAGTTCTATATTGGCGTTTGGATTATTTGCAGCCATAACGACAATTTGATCTTCAAACTGTTGGAATTCATTCCAGAGCGCATCAATTTTATTTAACCGAACTTCAATATCTGCACACGTGGTATTTTGATTTACAGACCCCAAGAACTTTCGTATTATGGTTAATGAGCCCATAACACGACCACGTGATTGAACAGCGGTCGTAGCCATTTTTAATAACACGTTTTAACACTCAAATCGATACTTATATCACCCAGGGAAACAAAATAAAATTGGCAAAAACAAAACAAATATGTAATTTAAGTAATACGTATGATTATATTATACTTATCGAATAATCTTGTAGCCTCTTTCGGAACGACCTTGATAATGTTTCCAAATACAGTTGTAGCGTGGTTTATGCGCGTGCAAATTGATGGCGTCTGTCGATACAGCTGAATGATGATGTTGAATGGATATTCAATGATGTTTCAGTGTACGATTGAGCTAAATTTACAGCATTAAATAAAGCAGCAGTAACTGGTGATTCGTATTCGCGAATTTGTAGCCACTTTCACGACACTTTTGTAGCCTCTAAATCGGTATCCGGCTCGAAGGACCATGAATAAACTCCGGATAACCAATTGACGATTTAATTGTTGTTAGGCTGAGATTTTCGGTAGTATTTTATTTGCCGATTAAAATATTTCACAATTTTAATATTTAATTTTATTTCATTTACTAGAGTATAATTTAAGTTCAGAATAATGTCATCGATTCTTCGACAAAAAGAAGAATGTCTTTTTTTTCTTTTTTTTTTTTTTCAAAACTGCATTATAGCATACTTATCCATAAAATTATTACATAAATTTTCAACAGTTGGTAAGTTGATTTTACTTAATTTAATACATTTATTTATAGCAAATTGCGCGGAAAATCATAAATTTTAAATATCAGTTCGGACACTATTAATGGTATAATTAGTTCGATCTTAAACCCTTAATCAGAGGTGAATAAACATTTGTAATATAATTTACGATAGATGGCAATAATTAATTTAACAATTTGAATTTTTGTAAGTATGTGGTAGTTATACAAATCTACAGTCATTATCAAAATAAACAATTAACCGTAAGTAGCTATATAACAATAATAACTGAATTCATTTTAAAACAAATTTCATATTTCAGCTTTGACAGTGTTAACATAAAATATAATTTAAATCCAGTTATCCATTGATGTTTGGCAATAGAATGAGAGCTTTAGATAAGTACTAATTTCTATTTGTTGTTGTATGTTGAATGATTCTTTGTTGTTTTATTTTAGGTTAGGCGTGAATTCTGGATCAGTTGCGTGAACAAACGTCCTTGAAATATTACAAAATTTTGGTCCAAATTTCGTAAAGGTCTTAGTGCAAAAATCAAAAACTGTTTCTGGAGTGGTTGCTAGAAGGAATTCCAAATTACTGAGGCATATTCTAACCCTGACCTAACATAGGTAACGTAACGGCACCACCATGACGCTTAATAAAACCCAGCACAGTAAATTCCATTTTTATTACATATGGGACCTCTGGGCACGACATTCGTATTCTAGAAAATGTCATAATTCAACATTTATCAGCATTTAGCTGCAACTTATTTATTGTAGACTAACTCTCGAAGGAACATCATACAAGAACGTAATGGACTGTGTGATATAGACGCATTGCATATACGGTTTGAAAGATATGAAGCAACCCATTTAATCGGAATGAAATCGGACTCAAAAACAGTTAATTTACGTAGAAGTTTCCAACAGTCTCGGATAGAGAACTTCAACGATTCAAAAAGCATTGGTATCGCAGAGAGAATCGAAATGCCTCTGTAACACGTAATATCACTTCTTCTAACTGATTTAAATATTGAAACATTTTTTCCAAATGTTGTACGTGGGTAACCCTGATATTTCCTTTATCTATAAATGCAAATAATCATTAAACATTCAATTCATAAAGGAAATCATTGGGCCCTTTCAGTTCCCACAACATCATATTGCCATAAAATTTTCGATAAATCGGTTCCATTCAGAGTATAACATGATTGTTTTACACAACATGTTGCCAACAGTTGGCGGACCTGAAAGCGCCCATTGAGAAATTTAAACTCTCTGCATAATTTGCGATATTTTAATTTACCATTTTCAACTACAGAGCGCTTGAATATCTTAAAAGCTTTTAATTTACGGTTTGAAATATTTTTTAATCGACGATTGAACCATGGCTCACCATAATTCGAACCAAGAAATTTTTTTGGAACCAATAATTCAAAACCATTATCCAAAATTTTTTAAAACCCAGAGCATCCGAAATATTTAGTCAACCAAAAATAGCAGTCCAATCGACACTAAGATTAGCTTTCATAAAATCAAGTTAAAAATCTTTTTTTAGAAAATTGACGAAATTACAATCAACAAAATAAAATTTAATTAAGAGTGGCGTCAAGTTCAAAATACGTCTATAATTATAGAATATACAGCATGGAATTGACGTATCCCAAAATTAGCGAAGCTGTCTAATACAATTTTAGAAAGGTCATCATGATCACCTTTGTTATGTACTTTGATTACTTCTCAAATGATTTCAACGCACGACCACTTTATTTATGACAATTTATTTATTGTATATTGGAAGTCTGTACTTGTTGACTGACTGCCCAAAGATCATCATGCTTTTTGTTATAACATTATTCATTATTTTAGGCTGGCAATAAAGCGGCACACAAATAATTAATATTTGAGATTCAAAAAATTAATAAAGTGGCACAAATTTATGAGCAACAAAAAAAAAATTTCTTGGCATCATAAAATTAATTTTTTGAAACAAAATAAAATAATTTGGCAACATTTCTTATTTTTTGGCATTATTTGAAGGGAACACAAATAATTATTTTTGGGCATTGAATTAAACCTTTTGAGAGTCAACCATTAGAAACAAAAATAATAAATAGTTATCAAATAAAATAATAATGGCTGATTACAAATGTCTATACAAAAAATGTTTTTTAAGGAACCAAATAAAATAAAGTGGGGACACAAATTATCGTCAAAATTAATTTATTGCCAACAAATTAATATAGGGCAAATTTATGGGCACAATTTTTTTTTATACAGACAATTTTATGAGGTTTTCGGAAAAATTAAGTAATAAGACCTCGTTTTGCGTTATATAAAATTGGTTATTTTAAATTTTCGAATCTCTTCCTTCAATTTGTTACTGAAATGAAACTTTTCTAAATGTGCTACGAAATTTTAGGTTTGCTTTATTTGTTAAGCTGGATTAATTCCTACTTGCATTTTCGTTTTACAGTGAAAATATCATTTGAATCATTTTGTTCGGCAAATGATTAGCATCCAATTAATTTTATTCTTTAAAGTTGATTACATTAAACCTACATACATTTAAAAGTCTTTAGCTGTGAATTTGCCATCTTGTAGTCTTGCTTTGGGAATTTTACAACAACAGTGTATTTTCATTCCGGAATGAATAGTTTTTTTTTGGAATAGAATTATTCTAGAAAATATTTTGAATTTTTTTTTTTTGTTTTTTTATTTAATTTTTAATGTCAACTGATAAAAGTAAAAGAAAATTTGTTTCAGTTTTTATTTTGAGCGTAATTTGCATTTTTATTTTTATACCAATAACTTTTCAAGTGACCAAAGTAAGGCGGCATTTGATTCTTGAGTTTAGTTGTTTATTACCTTTTGAACAAAGCGGCTCGTTTACAATATAAAATTATGTTTGTTCTTTGTAGTTTATTTGCTATTTTCATCAACAAAGGGTGAAACATAAGCGTGAAGATAGGCGCATGCCAAAAGACTTCAGGTTTCTCGACACGCATTCTACACTTAGGCCCTTTTCCAATTACCTACTTGTTTGATGTAACCTAACATATTCAATGTAATTTCTTATGTATTAAGTTAGGTTACACCAAATAAGTAAATAATTGGAAAAGGACCTTAGGCCCTTCCCGAAAGTTATACTTATTTGTGAAACCTAACATATTACATAGGAAATTGCATTGAATAAGTTAGGTTCCATAAATAAGTATAACTTTCTGAAAGGGCCTAAGGCTGTTTTCGAAACCGATCGACGCCATCTTGAATAAGTAAGTAAAATCATTCGAATTGATTTTACTTACTTATTTTGACAGCAACAACAAAAATTCATTTGTTGTTAATTTTTTAAAGTTAAGGACACTGCTATTCGCAAAATCGCAACATAATACGCTTATAACACTAACGCTTGATAAAGCAATGAGAGTATTGAATTTTGATGACTCCTAAATAATTAATTATCTGAAAATTTCATTTTTTACTTCAGTGTTCGTCAAAAGCAAATTTTAAATTTTTCAGTATCACGCTACCTTAGAACAATATTCATAGGGAAAATGACAAGCAATTTAGATTTTTTCGTAAGAAAGGGATGGAAAATAAGTCACCACGTTAGAAGGCTGTTTTCGAAACGAATACTTATTTGTCGAACCTAACTTATTCAAATAAGTATCTTATCGAGGTCTCTCCGATATAATAGCTAATATGAAACTACATGTATTTTAATTTCAGCGGCCGGCGCTTCGAACGGCGTCTATGTGTTTGGGGCATTAAGCTTGAAAAACATTGAGCAGCGGCAGCGAGCAACAAATTTAAATAAATGTTGATTTGCTTATGTATTCATAGATAGTCATATGTTAAGCAAAAGTATAAACAGTTTTTATAAAAACATTAAAATTTTTGATAATTATAATAGATAAATGTTGATTAAAAAAAATCTATCACAAGTGGAATATGTGGGACATGTCGCGCTGGTCTTGGTGTGTTTCGAAAACATCGAATAACTTTCGGAAAGAGCCTAAAAGACATTAGAATATAAAAATACAGAAAATTAAATTTTGTGTTTTTTTATTGTCGGCAAAATTTTTTATTTGATGCTGACATATTTTTTTGTATAACCTTAATAATTTAACCACATATTATATTTGCTGCTTATTTCTAATTTTTGATGCTATACTCTTTGTCGCTAAACTATTTTTTTTTGACGCTGAAAATTATTTGTTTGTATTTTCATTGTTTTATTCCAAAATATTATATTTGTTGCCAATTTATTAATTTTGATGCCAAAGTTTGTCGTCACAGTATTTAATTATGTCCTTCAAAAATATTTGTTTGTTTTTTCATATGTTGTTCCCAAAATATTATTTGTGATGCCAATTTATTATTTTTGATGATATTGTTTGTCGCCAAATTTTTTTTCTTGTTTGCCCGTTTAAATTGTTCCATTATTTTATATTACAATACAAGTATTTAAATATCTCTTAAATTAGGGGTTTCCAATATTTTATTATAATACATTTCAACTTTCCCCGAAGGTCGGACGTCAACTCTTGAAGAAGACGGACGTGTTTTTCGGAATTAAAATTTTTATTTTTATTTTTATTTATTTATTTAGTTTAAAGTAGTTTAGTTTAAAGTGATAATAGTTTATAAAACAAGTGAAAAAAGAAAATTATAATGTTTAAGAAAGAAAAAGGAATGCAGTGAAATTTATACGTAAATGGAAAATGTGATTGTATTTGTGTTAGAGTGTACATATTCAAATCTTTAGATTTTAGGAAAATATGTTGGCTAAATTAGTGTTTTATGTGCAGCTTAGATTTCTCAGTGTTCTTATATGTACATAAAGTGTAGTGATGTGTAAAATAGTTGTAGTGTAGTGTTGATTAGATTAAAACAGTGATCAAATCAAGATGGACACAAACTGGTAGTTTGTGTTACAAAAAAAATTCTAACGGGACTTTTTTACGAGGTATAATTCATATTGCATGGACTGGTCTTTGTACATTATGTACATGGAATATGAATGTGTGAAAAATTTATTGCTCTTAATTTTTATTTACATGTTTTTATTGATTGTTGTATGATTGTTTGGTTGGATATATACAGAGTCGATATAGCGGTTCTTTGTATACATGTTAAGTGAAAAAAACACGAAATATTTGTATGTTTTGTCATGTTGTATGTATATGGGGAATGACAAAAACATGCCGGCCAACGCGCATTTGGATTCCTTCAAGGTCAATTGGTTTGAGTCATCGGGTTCATCAGGTTTTCGGAACTGTGACTGTCGCACCAATGCCATTTAGTTTGCTTTGCAGGGCTACTGAATTGGTACTAGTAGTGTTTACGGTACCTGTGAACTGTCTATTGGTCCTACAGAAGTTTTCCGATAAAGGAAAGTGTTCTCGCTTGTGCATTGAGTATTTAGGGAGGCGGTTTTTTTTTTTTTTTATAGTTTAATACCTGCTTCATAACATATTAAGTGGATTGTGGGCTTAAATAAAATCACTCAACCAACAAATCTCCTTACCATAGCCACACAAAATCGTGGTTTTTGTAGTTTGTACTTTACAAATCCAATCGACCAACATCATCAATAGGATCAATGGAGTGCCTCAGCACGGAAATATCAATCAATTAATTTTCATAGCGCCTATGGGCCTGATAATTATAATTAATTATCATTAATTTTCTTTTTAAATCATGATTACAGTTTGGTGTATTTGTTGAGTGCTTGTGCATTGAGTTTGTTGTGTTTTGTGTGTGTGTGTGGTTCGATGGTGTCTCTGTTGTGTTTTCACAAGATGAAAATGAAAATTTTTCGGTTTCTGTGATTTTATTTAAAATGCTAACAAAGGTAAATACACTAAATCATCGATTTCCATAATAATTATGTAATTGAATCAAAAATAAAAGTTGAAGATTTCGAGATGAAAACTTTTCAAGGCCATTTGTTTTGTATCTCACATAAAATATGTGACTGCCGTATCGACAATCAATTATACATTTTTGGTTATTGTGTTTTTTAGTAGTTTTAAATTAATTTTTTGTGCATTAATTAATTAAATGTATCGCGGTTAATTCGTATTTAACTAAACAACTATGGTAATTGCTGAATTATTGAACAAAGTTTGCGTGTTTTTAAAGTAATATCATATTTTGACAATTATCGACTGCTTTATCGGCGTTTATTCCCTCCAGACCAGTTGTATCATAAACGTACGGTTTACGAAGACTTTGCTATACTGGGGTGTTCGCGGACGTTGCGCTGGAGCGGTACGAATGTAGTACGTAATGTATACTTTTGTCACATGTGAAGTGAAACAAATTTGCGATGACTTGTGTATGTATTGGTATGTATAAAGGTGTTCATAACGTGTACGCTTAAACGTATTATTTGCGGGCTGCTTGAGCGTAACGTTGACGAACGGTTTAGTGCGACTTGCCATATTTGGCTAGAATAAAATAGTTTTTTTGAAACAATCTTATCTTTTATTTGGGTTTTTCTTCAAATGAGCCGCAACACAAGAAACAACGTGCCAAATTTCCTAATTGATCTTTTTCTGAAGTGAAATAGAATGTTTCAGTCAAAGATGAGGTACTTCGAGTATTGCTTAAATACCTTTCAAAATGATCATTGTAATGATTTTTATTCGATATTTGGGATGTGGTGCTGATCTAGAATGCCACGAGGGGCTAACAATGGTTGTCAGAAGTTTTTATATTTTCACAATACGACAACTTTAATTTGATTTGTACAAAGAGGATTGAAAATAAAGCGAATCCGCAGGATATAATTAGCACTGTGTATGGAGAGTGTGGATGTAGTGGTGTGTTGTAATGGGAACCTTTCGTAAACTGTTCGTAAACGAAATACTTTTGATGTATACATTTTAGCGCCGGGAGGGTTTGAGTGCAAATCTGTCATTGTGTTACCTAGTGGTGAAAAGTTGCACTAGAATTCTGGAATAACCAATTTTTTGTGTGTTTTCGATGTTGTCTGATAAAATTTAATTAGAAATTTGATCGTAACATTAAATTTGAAATCAGAGAGTTTTTATGTAAAGTTTGTTCGTGTTTTTTCTTAAATTTTTCCTTAATATTTTAATTATGATTTTTGGTAGTAGGATTATTTGTCTAATGTGTTGCTCATCATCATTGCGGATGGCTGACGTCTTCAAGTCGGAAATTATTGGGACTATTCAAAAACCTGAAAAAATTGGTGATCGAAAGAAATCTAATTATTGGTATTGATGGATGATGATGTAACAGGGATTAAAGGGGCCATTGAACGTTGTTGTTTTTATCTTTGTTTCCCATTTCATTTATAAAGTGGAAATGAATAGTGGATCCATTTTTTTAATATAGATAATCTATCCAAATTTGTATCCTCAATTCTTTACCATCCTACTGGTAATATGAGGTTTAGAGCTTTTGCACAAATTACCATGGTTTTACTAATAACTCGCATCATATTCAAAGCTTAATAGCTCACATTCCTTGTTCTTGAACCTCCTAAAAAGCCTCCTAGAAAGCCGGTAGCTAACCAGTTTAAAAATACTTATTCAAGGTAAATATAACAATTTACAACATAGAGTTTCTCGTCATGTTCCTTTGAAGGGCTTGTTTGAATTTTCACAAAGTTGAGGGGTTGAGATTAGTTTATACAATTTTGCATTTGCCAACACCATTCGTTGCTGACACTCAGATATTGTTTACTCGAATTTACTTAAATATTCAAGAAATAACACACGAACATAACTACTTGGATTCAGCTAGGAAAATTTGTTAAACGTAATGAAGGTGTGGGTGATGGAACCCATATGGCTTTCACTTGATTATTCCTTAATCCATCCGGCTGATTTGCCGCAGAAGGCTTCTCATTTATTCCATCCACAGTTATTTAAGCCAAAGTGCGAACTATGATTTCAACTGTTTGAAGCCTTAATATTCCTAAAGATACCGCTCATTATGGGTTTGATATTTTATTTGACTATATTGAGCAAATTGTTCAGAAATTATCAAACGTTCCTTTTGGTAAATAACTTACAAAAATTTAAACTCATTATAAAAAAATACAATTCTCGAAAGCTGAACTCCCGATCCTGTTTAATACTTTCTTGACATTTCTTCCTTATTAATTTACCATCTTCTTTAAGGTAATACTGTGTATGAGAGTTGTGGTGTCGTGTTGTGACATGGGTATAGTGGGGTGGTATATTCGCATTTATGATATGGGGGACTGGCTTAATGCTTGACCGTGCATTGCAAGCGATCAATTAATCAATCAATCAAACATAACAATGCCTGTATAAAGATAGTTAAAAATGTTGTTCTAAGATGACAAAAAAATCTTCTGCTGAAATCAATCACTTTATTAGTGTTAAATTGTAATTTATATATGTAGATTGAAACAATATAATAATTGAATGAACAGCATCGCACGTTACCTATGATAGGGGAAATTTCTTTTTATATGATATTGTATACTATATTACATTGCAAGAATATTTGAGGTATTGATGGAAACATTTCAGCACTTTTTGGTTTGTTGAATTTAATTATATCAAAGTGTCATAGTTTGTTCAAGTATTTTGTCTGATGGTGTGGTTGTTATAAATTATACTAAATTATATATAATTGTTAGATCGTCTCCAAGCTACAGAAATATTGGTGAATTCTCGCTCAACCCCCAGAAACGCTAAGCATACAGCAGATATGTATTGTAGAAATTGTATTGCCTTGTGATATCTATTTTATTTTTATTTATTACTAACTAATTTATATAAGTTAATTGCTATTAATTAAGTAGTAAAGCAATTTAGTTTTCAGAGAAACCTGGGAAACTCTATTTGAGTCTTATTAGTAAATATCATATATAGGTACATGTAGTGCTTAACTAAACGATTAATATTCTAAACCTTTTGAGTAGTATATAATAATTAATTTAAACATCATTAACTGACTAAATAAATAAGAAATTTAAGCATTATAATTATTCTTTTGCAAGATTTTTAGGAAATTGCCGATTAGTTGAATTTTTAATAGCATGGTTAAATATATAAAATATATATTTTTTCAGCTTTTATTTTTGAATCTAGTTGCAGTAGGTAAACCATTAATTAACTATCTACAGGAGAACGGTGGGTGGCACATGAAACAAGTGCTGTGAATTTGAATTATAACTTAGCAATTTCTAATTTTTTTAACATTCCCGTAGCATTTTATTGTTGATGTTAAATTATTCATATGGCTTAATATTATGGTTGAGGTTGGTATTGGTATTGAAGTGGGTGTTGGTATTGGTGTTGGTACTGGTGTTAATGTTCATACTTGTTGGTATACTTGTTAATGATAGTTTTTGGTATTAGTATTCATATTGGTTAGTTAAAATGGTTTTAGTTTAGAACACTCCTGAGAAACTCGACCAAGATGACAATGGCTGTGATGACAGCACGATGGCCAGATGGTAGTTGGTTGAGTGATTGTCAAACTATTAATGGTTATTTATTTGTGGTACATAGGGCTTGAGTTAGAATTTATTTCAGAGAATCAAATTTATACTTAATTAATTTTAAAATAGTTATTATAAAGAATTAATGCATATTTTAAATTTAGGAATGTCTTGAAGAACCTGAAACAACCTTACAGGAGTTGGAGCAGTAGATGAACTTTAAATTGTATTGTCATGTGCTAAATAAATTACTAAAAATATATTACTAACCAATTTACTAACTATCAACTACTTAGGTGTCTGGAACCGGGTTGAGTCTTTGTTGCTAACATTCCTTTTCCATCCCTCGATTTTGTTATATGTTAAAAGGTGTACGACGGCGGCCTGGCCAGGGGCGGATATCACAACTATTAGACTTATGTGGTTATCGATGTGGCGCCTTCCTTTACGGGGTGAAGTATTGCTATGTTGGCTTCATGAAAAGTGGAGTATGATGGTATATATTTCCTTGGTAAGGGAGAGTTATGGTGTCGTGTTGCAACATGGGTATAGTGGTGTGGTATTCGCATTTATAATACGGGAGACTTGCTTAATACTTGATCGTACATCGCAATCAATCAATCAATCAAATCAATAATACATTTCAACTTTCCCCGTTTTTAAATAGATTGTTACTTACAATTAATTTCAATTAGCTATAATTTTATTTATACATCAACCTTTGTGGACTTCTTCTTTCTCGACCTGATCTTCTTATTGTAATTCCCGAATCACTTAACGATCGCCTTTTGCTATGCTGTTCGGGTACTGACACATGAGACTCCGTCTCATTCTCCTTAGTATTTTTATAATGGCTTGTATCAATAATTGGGTTTCCAGGGTGATATTTGTCCTTTAGTGTAGACAGTCGTAGTTTATTTTGATGACAAAACCTGGTTGAGTTAGTTAACTGTATGATGTAGGTTACCGCACTAACTTTCTTTACAACGCGTGCCGGTATCCATTTTAGATAATTACCAAATTCGCTTAAGAACATTACTTTCTCTCCTTTTTTAAAATTTTTATAATATGCTTTACCTAACTTATAATTCAACATATTATTATTTTTACAATTTAAATCAAAACTAACAACTTTTTTCCTGTGAAGTAAATCAATTAATATTCTTGGTTTAATTGCAAAAATTAATTCCGACGGACTTTTAGATGTACTCATGATGGATGGTGTATTACGATGATGCAATAAAAATTTGTCAATACTTTGTTCGATAGTTAAATTTTTCAATTCTGGATCCAACAATGTTTTGTACAATACCTTTTTAACTGACTGTACATTACGTTCGGCGAGACCATTCGATTGCGGATTATAAGGAGAAGACTTCAATAAACAGATGTTATGTTTTCTTGCAAAATCTGTAAATTCCCTTGTACCAAATGGAGGACCATTGTCAGAAACAATTGTATTTGGTAAACCAAAAATCGAAAATAATTTTACCAATTTATCAATTAAACTAGTTGCGTTTGTTTTACTCATCATTATTACATCTAAATATTTACTATACGCGTCTATGATCAGTAAAAGGGTATACTTCTGAAAATGCAAAAAATCTATATGTATTCCTTCAAATGGATAGCTGGCTTCCGGCCAAGAGCTTTCTATGACTTCTTTTTTTCTGTTTTGCGTTTGTTGGCATACTACATACACATTCACTTACTAATTTCTCTAAATCCTTATCAATTCCTAGCCACCACACATATGATCTTGCCACCATTTTCATTTTCACGATGCCTAAATGATTCTCATGTAACAACTTTAACACTTCATCTTTTAGAGACTTTGGAATTATTACTCTACTCATATATAACAGACAATTATTTGCACAAGATAGGTTTAATCTTTTTCCGTAATATTCTTTAACTTCACTAGGTATCTCCGTGATTCTATTTGGCCAACTATATTTCACAAAATCATAAACTTGACTCAATATTTTATCAGTTTTCGTTGCCTCCTCTATTTTCTCGAAGTTAATAGGAATTTTATCGGAAAAATTTAAATATGTAATTTATTAAATCTACTTCTATATTTGTTGATAGCTGATTGGGTAAACGCGATAAAGCGTCAACATTTCTCATTTTATTACCAGGTCTATATTCAATTTGATAATCATACATTGACAATATGACTGCCCATCTCTGCAATCTTGCTGCTGCTACTGATGGTGTAGATTTTTTCGGAGAAGATTCTGACACTATAAGTTGTTGGTAGGCTCCACACATACATCAATCACACAGAAATAAGTACATTTAGCTAAACTAGCAAATATGTCATCAATCCTTGGAATTGGATAATGCTCAGACTTTAAGAACTTATTTATGGTCACTTTAAATTCGACACAAATGCGAACAGAATTATTAGGTTTCACTACCACAACTATTGGACTTGCCCACTTAGCATATTTAACAGGTTCAATGATGTTCTTTTTTAATAACGGTTCTAGTTATTTTTCGACTTCTACTCTAATCTTAAATGGTACTGAATAGGCACAATGGAATATAGGCTTGACTTCCTCTTCCAATAAAATCTCTACGCTATAATTCTCAATCGGATGGTCATACTCGGGATTAGGTATACTATTTGGATATTGCAAAAAAATATTTTTATTTAAATGGTTCGTAATTGTATTTACCGTTTGTGTCCGAAAGCTTGACTCCTCAAAAAATTGTTTCCATTCCGGTTTTAAAACATTCAACCAAGACCGTCCAATTAATGGATTAAAATCTTTTATTGCGTCTATCACGACCAATTCCAGTTTGTACTTCTCATCAATATGCTCGACCGTTACGTTTATTTTCCCAAGAATTTTAATTGATTCACCTGTAACAGTAGTAAATTTATTATTATAATCTTGAATTTCTAAATGACTAAATGATTTCTGGTACTTATCTATTGATATTACGGTAACACATGCGCCAGTATCAACTTCCATTGCCATGAGTTTAACTTCTACACTTAACTGCATTATGCATGGATGATCAACTTGTTTGACTGCATTGATAATTTTTACTTTGTTTCTGCAAACAACTGCTGTATGTCCGTACCGATTACACTGGAAACACCTCCATTGTTTAGCTGGACATTGATTTGGAATGATTATGATTCTTTACTCCACATCTTGAACATAGATGCTTAGTATACGATTTTCCTCTATAACTATGACTCGAATTGCGGCTTGAATTTGGACTTGGACTTCTGTTCCTAATGTTTGACTGACCTTAACTTCTAGACGGACTTCTACTTCGTTGATAGTTTATTGGTTTACTAACCTTTGACTGACTTTGGCTATAACTGTTGATCGACAATTGTGATTGTGACGACTTATGAATGGCTTTTGCCTCCTTTGCCGACATCTCCATATTTAGGGCTAACTCACAATACGTCGAAAAAGTTTCATCTGCTTTACTTAATAATTTATCGGATAGTGCATCATCCAAATAATTTCCATATTTGCAGGATTGCGCTAAACTTTTTAGCTTGACTATGAAACTGGTAATTGTTTCACCATCTTCTTGTACCGCTTGCATGAACTTGAACCGTTCGACGCGTTTATTAATTTTCGGTACAAAATCAGCCGTTAACATTTGGACCATTTCACCATATTTTAATTCCTTTGGGGACTTAGGAATTGAAAGCGACTTCATAATGGTATATATTTCCGGTCCAGCAAGAATTATAAAATACTCCGCTTTTGTTTGATCGTCCGTTATTTGGTTGACCTTCAAGAAATTCGCCATGCGCTCCTCGTAGTCGACAAAATTTCCGTAATCAACAACAAAATGCTCCATCGTTCCGATCATCGCGATATTTTCCTCAATTACTTGTTTTACCGTGGCTTTGTCTGGATCAAAATCGACACTTTTGTTTTCACTTCCACTTAACGTATTTGCAGTTACTTCACTGCCGCGTTTTTTTATAACTACTGTTAATTTATTATCACCCATACACGTTACGCGTATTTATTGTGTAATACACTATAATTTGTATCCACTCTATAACATTCACACGCGAACTATGTACTCCGGTATATCGTTTCTGTACGCACTTATTAACAATAATTTTTTCTTTACCTCGTCGCCAAATTTTTTATGTACTTTGATTACTTCTCAAATGATTTCAACACGACCACTTTATTTATGACAATTTATTTATTCTATATTGGAAGTCTGTACTTGTTGACTGACTGCCCAAAGATCATCATGCTTTTTGTTATAACATTATTCATTATTTTATATTACAATACAAGTATTTAAATATCTCTTAAATTAGGGGTTTCCAAAATTTTATTATAATACATTTCACTTCAGTAGATGAAAAATTCAATAAATCCACTTGAAACATCTGCGGTACTTCATCAAGATATATCTAAACTGCAACAACAAAAAACCAAAACGCCCGACATTTGATCTTGATAATAATTGACACACTACTGCCACAATTTGCGTTAGCTTGATACAGGGCCGGCTCATAGTATGTGTGAACTGCACGGTCGTGCATGGCGTTTCAAGAGCCCCAAATTTGAACCGCAAATGTATTGTATGCGCTGCCAATTTATCCCTTGTTCTTCCATTTACGGCCTAATTTGGCAACATTACAAAGTCAAAATCGAGTTAAAGAAAAAAAAAGTTAAAACATTAACCCGATATTCAATAATAATACCCTTTCGATTATTGAGGGGATATCTATTCTGTTCTAGTTGTACTTTGTTCTAGTACCCTCAAATAGAATTTGGAGAATCCCTCGTGAACAAATAATTAGGATTATCAATTTGAATAGCAGTTAGTTTTAAATAGCACAATGTGTATTTACTGAAAAGGAAACATTGTAGTTTATTGAAATTTGATAAAAGAAATATAAATAAACATTTTTATAAATATTTTATTAAATAATGATGAGGTGAAAAAACTGGGAGATCCGGGAAAATCAAACAGCAAATTGTCGTAGTTACGGGAATTTCGAAGAATTTGGTAGCAAATGCTATAAAGAGTCGGGAGACGAAGCGTAAAACAGCGCCACAGACTAATGGTCTCATATCAAAAATTGATAATTCGTAGAAAACTGAGAGAGAGAGAGAGCAATCTTCTTGGTATGCTTTGAGCCGAAGAAACATGTTGTGGCGCGACGAAACAAAAAATTAAGCGGCGTAAGCCGAAATTTTCGCCTTTATATTGGATAAATGATTATGGACCAACCCGTCTACGTGAATGATATCCCAAACACAATAAAAGGCCAGTGATAGAAAGGCCAAACAGCTTTTCAGGAAGAAAAATATCCAACTTTTGGCTTGACTAGCGCAATCTCCAAACTCAATCCAATTGAGCATCTTTGGAAGAACCTTAAGGTAGCTGTGACCCGCAAGGAATCCAAAAACAGGAACTTAATAAATTCTACGCCTAGAAGTTGCCAGAACGCGGTTCAAAATTAAGGACCAGCGACTAAACACTTAGACTTTAAGAATTCTTAACTCAAAAACTAAATCCAATTGATTTTATTCGTTTATTATTCGTGCATTTGTGGTCAGTTTGTACTTTATTAAATTATGTAAATTAAATACTGGGAGTAGCTTGAAATATTGACTTTAATGATTTTTTCCCTGACCGTAATTTTCTAACCACGAAAGTATCACCTAATGGCATATATTGAACAATAATTATCTTTAAAATTGGTTGATTTAGCCTTTGATCACGTAAGGGTAAGTGATCATGTCAATGTAAGTGAAAAGGCTTAGCAAGACACTTAGAGAGAACTATTTAAAGTTTTTCCCGATAAACTCGATAGAAATGCATTTTTTCAATAAGACAGTCATTACCACCAACTCAACCGAATGTTCGAGAATCTTCATCGCGTAAGGATAATGTAAATGAGGTATCTTGGATATGCTCGAACACTGGATCACATACCAGTACCATCTGAGTCCCTGAACGATCACTTTTCGGACGGTCTGCCACTTGGCGAGTCGGATGATGATAAGGACAAGATGGAAGTACTACAAGTGGAACACACATGAGACTACTATGAAGTGGTAGCATATGTGGGGGTAAACGTAACTTACCTATATTTTAACTTACCTATAATTTGAACATCGAAGCTCGGAAATTGTTTCAACAGAAATTCAAATACTATTACCCTTGGTCTAAATTCAGAAAATATTTTCAAAAATAGTCCTAATAAATTGTCGGATCATAATTAAACCTCGAAACACCGCGATTCGGCAAAACGAACTTAGCTAAAGCGAACAGCGAAAGGAGGGAGCTTGTTATGAATATTTCCAATAGGTATTCAATTTAAAGGCGATTAGTACTGGGGGCCCGGGGAAAATGTCCCTCCCCTCGTGCCCTCTTCCACCCCTCTAATCGCATTGGGCTACAGGTACTTTGCACAATGAAAACGTACCACGATTAAATATAACTGAGGTTAACATAATTGCGAGTAAACACGAAAAATTGAGTAGACCTGTTTTGCTAAGTTGCAGCCAATCTAAGTATTCCTTTCTTTGTTAAAAAATAAAAACATAAAAGAGTCGGATCAACCAATCTCGCAAAGGGTGCCTAGAAGTCTCGAGCCGGCACTGGCTTAATAAAATTCAATAGCATGAAGGGAAAACTCCTCAGAATTGAAATCAGCGTTCAATCAAGTTTCTGTAAAAATGACAACATCATAATCGTTGCATAAAAGTGATGAATAAATAGCATGACGGAATTGTGACCACAAATTAATGAAATCGCGATTTCGAATTTGTAAGTTGGTCTGATTTCTTCCGAAACATGCCTTGCTCTGGAAAATTTTTGTTATTGTTCTCATCTGAATTCTGAATGAAGAACGGCTAGTCTCAATGAGGAGTTGTCGTATCTACCTATAAACGAACCTGTTTACTTTAATACCTGCTTATTTATATGAAGAGGAGAAATTGTTAAGAGTTTTGCAATTCAGTTTCGATCTGATGAGGATTGTGAAAAATAAATCACTTTTCAATCATCTCATCAGGCTATAGTGACATTTTGTGAGTTACAAGTTCCAGCTCACATGAATAAAGAATTTTGCTTCTGCGTCAGAGTGCTTTGTCCTGTCTCTAAACTTTTGCTGGAGGTGCCGGCCAAAGTTTTAGAGAGTTTCGAGGTTTGCGCGCTCCTCAAGATCAGATGTAGGGGTGCATAAGGAAGGAGGTTTCAATCAGTCGTGGAACGCGTAGCGAAGGGAGTTTGCCTGCACTGAGGAGAGACTTTTCCAATGGCTATTGAACAAATCTGCCATCCATGCAGAGTCTTTATAGATTGTCAACTTATTTTTAGAGGAGAGGCAACTATTTCGTCACGGAACGCCAGGAAACGCTTTTTTATTCACTGAGGCAGCGGTTATAGCTTCCTATCTAGAATGACTCCCAGATTTTTGATTTGAGGTTTAAATTGAAGGACATTACCCTCGAATGAAATGGGATTGGCTTTGGACATTTTGGAGTTTTTATTGTAATGGAAGTGGATGATTTCGGTTTTACAGGAATTGATTTTGATCTTCCACTTCCTGGGATATTCGGAGTACACTTCAAGGTATTTGGCGATCTTTCGCTCCACTTGCGAGCGCTGGTCGAGGAAGTGAATATAGCCGTATTGTCTGCGTTATATTTGAATTTTTGTTTCCTTGTTGTCGGGCCTCGGAATATCGGGCTAGTATAAGGAGAAGAAGTGTAGGCCAAGTATGGATCGCTGAGCTACCCCCGAAGCTATTGATTTGATACTGGAACTGTGATTGTTCAGCGAGACATAGAATTTCGTTAGTTTCGATTTTAGTTTTATTAGGTAAAACCTTAAGTTTTAACCCTTTGTGCCAGACGGTGTCGAAGGCTTTTTCTATATCAATAAAGGCGGCGATGGTCGATCGACCGAAACGTTTAGAGTTTTTGATGCATTTTTTAAGCCTTAGGATAGCTGGAGTTGAAGAGTGCCCAGCACGGAATCCGAATTGTTCATCCGGAGTGTAGGGTTGGAGCAGTGGAAGTAACCTATTGAGAATTACTATTTCTGTTATTTTGCATAATCAGTTTAGGAGTGAAATGGGGCGAGTGATTTCTACTCTGTTGCTTGGCTTTCCTGCCTTAGGGATAGGGATGACTTTGCCGAACTTCTAGCCGTCTGGAAAGTGACCAGTGTTTATTATTCCGTTTAGGATATCGGTGAATTGGATGTCTGGTTTCTCGGGAAGATTTTTAGAGCTGAATTGGGAATATTATCATCGCTAGGAGCTTTCCATTTATTGAGGTGACGAATAATATTGAAAATTTTGATCTTTGAATGCCTCGTTCTGAGTATGGACTTTCCCGTAGTGAGAAGCGATTGGTTCAGAAATTTGTTTAGGATCTATAATAGGATGGCCATCTTACAGAATCTGGGTGATTACATTAAGTTCGGGTACTTCTTTCAATCTTCTTTTGAAGCTTGCATTTGTCAGTTCACAGAACCAACAGGAAATCAGCTTCGAAAGGAGATTGATTTAGGTTTTTCATACAGGCTAATTTATTACACTGATTTTTTTTACTATATATATGAATTAACCATGCACTTGTAGTATTAGCGAACTTTACAATTGCCCTTTACAAACTTTTAACAATTTCAATTTTATTGTATTTAACCTATCCTATTTGAAACATTAGGTTATTCCGGAATTAATTAGCCAGATTAGATAATAATTTTACGAAGAGGAGAAATTGTTAAGAGTTCTACAATTCAGTTTTGATCTGATGATACTTGCTTCTTTATATCTTCACTTACCTTTTATCACCTATACTTACCGCCGGCAAATCTCCCAAACATGTCTATCACTCTGAATTTATTTGGACATTCCCTCACACTTTAAAACTAAAAAGAATTGTTTTACTTATTCTTTCTATTTCAAAACATTTTTTTACATTCACATTCAAACATCAGTCTCAAAATTCACTTTTTTTCCATCTGGGAAGCGTGAGGGCTCCTCATCCAATTAAAAAAAAAAACTTTCCTAAACATAAAATGCTATATGCATTTTTATTTTGAACCAAAAACCGATCAGCTTACATGACCGTAATCTTACGAAAAAATTACACTGACATTAAAGCATTTTTGTTGTATCAACAACACTTAGTAATGTGCGTACTATAGGTGATATTGACACACAAAAATTGAAAAACTGATAATTGCATACAGTTAAACTTAAGAAACCCATGTAACCCTGCATTGTACAAGGCAACATAATATGAAACTTGCGAAAATTTTGATTCCAAGATTATTTTTTATAAATCTTACTGTTTTAGCATTGCTTGTGCTTGAACCAAAAAATAAATAAAAAATATTCTTGTACGTTTACAATTCAAATAACGGTTAGAAATAGATGACATTTAGTTGTAATTAGATATATAAGTACCTACATTATCAGTATCGCCATCTAATAATATACCGATGAAGTTACCATGATAGTACTAAATATATTTATACGTACTACGCTCAAAGATGAATTGTTTTGATGCTATTTTGATGCCGGTTTATTGGTAGCCGTATTGAAATAATCCGATGGTGGGTATAAATTATTTTTGACGTAAATATAGTACATCTTTAAATTTGGTGGCATTACAGAAAACGAAATGAGTTTCGCTCATATATCTATACGTATCTGAGGGGGAATCTACGTCATTTTCGAAAAAAAAAAAAAAAAAAAAAAAATATCGCAACAAAAATGTGGAAGTAGTTTTATCGCAATCTACTAATATATCTCTATATATTTGTCAATTTTGCGCGTATTTGTCAATTTTGAAAAATTTATTATAAATAAATATAAAAATAAAAATATTATTAACATTATTTGTATATATATATGCATGATCTATAATATTAATTTTAAGTGTTATATGTAAATAATAATTGTGTGTGTTTTAAATTTTTAACTTGTAGTGGTTATTACAAATTTGTAGCAATGGCTCTGTGCTGTGTATGTAATGTTAAAGTGTCTGAACACTTTTTTACTTGTGCAGGTGAATGCAATAATCTGATTCATTTTGAATGTGCAGGGATTAAAAAACCTGTGTTTGATGCCATTTCGGTAATTCCGAATTTTTCTTGGCGATGTGGTATGTGCATTGACGTTTATAAAATTCTCAAGGAAAAGAATGATCAGATGAGTAATTCTATTGACGCTATATCAGCGTCCTTGTCCTTGATAAATAAAACATCTGCTGCCATTAATAATAACGTGGAAAGTTTACTAAAACCAATCCCACCACAACAGTTGTCGTCTGCTAAATTAAAAAAAAAAAAATCAACACAAACTAATTTGGAATTGGCTTCGTCAATACGTACAAGGTCTAAGAAAAATGTTAATAATACCATAACAACGGCTACAACTGCGGTTACATCTTTAACTAATGACGGCGATCATATTCCAGTGGATTCCAGTCCTACTAATTTCGGTGCTTGTACGACTTTCGCTGAAGTGGTGAAAATTAACAGCATCGAATGCACTTGCTTCTCACAGTGGTGCTCCGGATCAACCAAGCAAATACTCAATTGCATCTGTTTTGCCTGTTGCTGCTATGTTGAGTGCTGTGAGTACGTCTGCAAATGCGAACAATATTGATATATCGTGCGGCCAACTGGTAATATAAAATCGTTGCCATCATCACGAACTATCCAAAAGAACATACGAAATTTTAATATTCGTGGCACTAATACCTCACCAGATATTTATATTAAAATCATTGCGCCGAAATGTTGGCTTCATTTATCAAGATTCGATACTCTTACAACTGAGGATGATATTGTGGCTCTGGCTAGCAAATGCTTAGGTCCGAGTGTTTACAAGGCAGTTAAACTAATTCCTAAGGATAAAGATATCCACGAGTTAGAATATGTATGCTTTAAATTGGCGATCAACGTGGAGCTTCATGATAAGGCTCTAAATTCGGATGCATGGCCAACCGGTGTATTTATTAGGCCCTTCCATAAGCAAAATTTTCGGACAGGAGCCTCATATGTGAAATTCCGGATACCAGCTGCAGTAGTCAACTCTGCCGAAATTTAAATAACGCAGGGTCAAAGGTGATGCGTCGGCCCAAAAGTTCTGGACAAATTACTTTTACTTCGATGTACTATCACAACGCCTCTAGTATTCGGGGGAAAGCTAAATTATTCTTGCTTGGCGTTCTTGATAACGATTACGATGTGATTATCATATCTGAAACATGGCTTACTAAAGGGTTTAATTCAGAGGAATATTTCCCACCCAACTACGTCGTCCACAGAAAAGATCGGCATGATTTTTGTACCAGCCTTAAAGGTGGGGGTGTGTTGATTGCTGTTAAGAGTTCGATCCCAAACGAGCTCATTGCATGTCATCCAATTTATGATGTAATTGCTGTTCGGATTAATGTATCCGAGTCATCTATCCTCGTGGTGGCTGTATATGTTCCCTCTGGATCTACTATGGAATATTATATGAGAATTGTTAATTTCATCAGTTCTGCGGTCATGCCATTGGTTCGTATTAAGGTACAACTAATGATTATAGGGGACTTCAATCTTCCCGATATTACTTGGATTGATGTTGATGGAGTTTTCACATCCTCTTCTTCTGGCCAGAAAGAATTAGCAGTTACTGATTATTTTGCTAGCTTAGCAATGATGCAGTTGAACCGGATAAGCAATAGTCGGGGCATATTTCTCGATTTGGTTTATTCAACTGATCTTATGTTTTCGGAGATTTCACCTTGTGAAGATTTTACTGGATGTTCGAGCGTTTACCATACTCCAATTACCATATATATATATTTTTAGAGAATTGCAACACTACGTGTACTTCTAGTAATTCTTTGCATTTCGATTTTAGGCGTGCGGACTACGATTCGTTAAACGAATTTCTTGTCGGTTCTAATTGGAACTTTCTCGAGCGAGATGAAAATTTGAACCATTCTATTTTATTGTTCAACGGGCTGCTCAAGACTGGTATTGAAAGGTATGTTCCATCAAATAAAAATGGACCTAGGTTTCGTGAGCCGTGGTACAACAAAGAACTACTACGTCTTGAAAAAAAACGGAATAAGTTCCATTCTTTGTATAAGTTACAGGGCGCTGAGTTTTATTCCAGATTCAACTTAGCTCGTAAAGAGTTCAAAACTTTAAATTGGTTCCTTTACAACAACTACATTTTGCAAATAGAAGAGGATCTGACTTCCAACCCAAAAAATTTCTGGAATTTCATAAATGGTAAAAAGAAGGTTGTTGGGTTTCCTACTCCAATGACCTTTCAGAACTCTTCCGCAAGTCAACCCTCTGGTATCGCTAATCTATTTGCAAAATTTTTTGAGTCCGTCTATGTAGTATCTGGGGATTCTGGTACCAAGCTTATAAATAATCGCGATTGCTCTGATTTTAATTTTTTACAGTTTACTGAAGCTGAAGTTTATGATAGCTTATCTCAACTTGATAGTAATAAGGGGGCAGGACATGACGGTTTTCCACCTATCCTTATTAAGAATTGTGCAGAGAGTTTAGCCCACCCACTGACTCTAATCTTTAATAAGAGCCTACGTACTGGGATTTTTCCGGATCCCTGGAAACTGTCTTTCATTCGTCCGATTTTTAAATCTGGCAGAAGAAGTGATATCAGCAATTATCGCGGAATCGCTATTCTTGCTGCCATACCAAAACTTTTCGAATCAATGGTACAGAAATTCTTGTTTTTTCATGCAAAAAATTTTATTTCTCCTGCTCAACACGGATTTTACACGGGTAGGTCCACGGTTACTAACCTAGTCGGTTTTTGTCAACATTTATATAGTAGTTTAGAACATAGGCAACAAGTGGATGCTGTTTACACCGATTTTTCGAAGGCTTTCGTTAAAATTGATCAGTCGATCCTTATCGATAAGCTGGATAAACTAAATTGTCAGTTTATCCCCATCAGGTGGTTGCATTCGTACCTGTCTGATCGCTACCAATTTGTTAAGATAAATGATTTTAGTTCTCGCTTATTTCGAGTTACCTCTGGAGTTCCTCAAGGTAGCCACATTGGTCCATTTTTATTCTCATTATTTGTCAATGATGTTGTTGATTGTTTTAAATTCGCAAAATGTTTGCTTTACGCAGATGATATGAAGATATTTGCTCCTATTACTGGAGTTTCTGACTGTGTTAAATTACAAGGTGACTTGAGTAACTTTTGCAGTTGGTAATTTAAAAACAAATTATTGTTGAATGTGGGTAAATGTAGGATTTTATCATTTTCTCGTACACACTCACCTGTTCTTCAGCAATATTTTCTATACAATACCGCTATTGACAGAGTTGAGGTCATAACCGACTTAGGTGTAACCTTTTCTTATGATCTTACTTTTACCAAACACATTGATTCTGTTATTTCAAAAGCTTATATTATGCTGGGTTTCATTAAGCGCAATTGTAAAGACTTCTGCGACCCACTCACTCTGAAAACTCTCTATGTGTCCTTTGTTCGTTCCATTCTAGAATATGCTTCTCAGATTTGGTCACCATTTTATCATTGCCATTCATACAGAATTGAGAGCGTTCAAAAACAGTTTCTTTTGTATGCGCTTCGCGGCTTACCTACGGAGCGAGTGCACCAATATGTACTACCTCCTTATAATGATCGTTGTAAATTATTAAAATTACAACGATTAGATCACCGACGAGATGTTGCATCCGCTATCTTCGTTCAAGATGTTCTGACTTCCCGAATAGACTGTGTCGAGTTACTGGCTCGTTTCAACTTTTACGCTCGTTTGTTACATATTTATCCGGTTTCTACAAACTTCGCACTCTCAGAACCAGTTTTGAGAATGTCGCGACTCTTTAATTCGGTTTATGACGTTTTCGATTTTTAACATGACAAGAAATTCGTTTAGAAATGAGTTGTTTAGATTTTTGTCTATCATTAAATAATTGTTAAATGTTATTTTTGTGCTAAAATATTGTATAATAACTGTTAATCTTTTTTGCATACCGATTGTATATTTACTGTAGGTTAAATAAATAAATAAATAAATATCTATCAAAAGTATTGCAGCGTAAATATTTCGCAGATAAAAAAATTTGCGATGAAATATAAAGTCACTCACTGCAAAAAATATCGCATACAAATATTTCGCCACAAATTTAATCGCTTTACGTTGTGAGCAATAATTTGACTTGTAATTGGGATACAACAGGATAAATTTTATAAATTCTGGAAAAGTGGCGGTTTGGAGGCGGCAGCCCCTCCTCTTAGGTATGCAACGAATTAAAAATGTATTAAAAAAATTTGTTATATTTACAAAAGTTGCTTTTTTAACATTTGTGGTAGTGTCGGCAAGGGCGAAAAAACTCTTGGGTCTGTGTCTGTAAGATTCACGAAGCAATTATTTTTAATTAATACTCGTATACTATATAAAATCCTAACATTAAAAATTATCAAAAAATTTACATCTTACATATGAAATATTTTTGGTTTGCGATATTTGTTTTTGCGATGGTTTTGCCTTGCGGTACAAATGTATACACAACAAATTTTTTTCCATCGAAGAAAACGCTTTCGAGATTTCTATCAAGCGTTTATTTTGTTTGCCATATTTTTGCTGCGATGTTTTTATTGCGAAATTTTATTTTGGGGAATAGGGTAGGGAGCCATTTGAGGGCTCTAGTAGTCTGTGGTGAAAACTGGTTTATACATAATTCCTATTTGATCAACGATTTTACAGGCATTAAATATCATAGTAAACTGGGGTTCGTTTGATGTTAGCAAAGTAAAGCCCCAATTCCACTGTGAAAAATTGACTGAGCTGACTTGAAGTTGGAAGAAGACAACAAAAAATAATCCATCAGAGAGACAAAGACGAAGTATTTTGTTATTGTTTTTTTTATAGTAAATTTTATGGATACATCTTGACATCAAACAAAAACATAACCAAGAATAATTTAAAAAAATTATGAATTAGTGTTAATTCGAGTATTTTTATGATTCAAAATAATCTAAAAAATTAATTATTATTAATACTCATATCAGAATTATTTTATTCAAATTATTTCCGTCATAAAATACAAAATTAAAAAAAAATCTTTCCCATAAAAATGCCAAACGAATAAAATTATCAGCGTGTGCGAGAAATATTTTTCATCGGTACACAATATTTATGTACATGTATTAGTTGGACTGCCATAAAATGTTTCCGATTTGATACTTTTCTTTTAATTTCGATCTCAGTGCACTAACACAGAAGTAAAATCTTGACTGACTTCGTTGTGTGTCTCGTTCACACAACCACCGATTTTATATTTTTATCTCAAGTTATTTTTACTGACAAACTTTGATTCACAGTGGAATTCAATTGAGGCATAACCAACTAAAGCGTGATCAAATAGGAGGTACTTTTTCCAATTGGGATTCCCATTGAGATTCATGCGTGACAACTGTTATGTTCATATAACATTTGTGTTCAGTATTCATTGACTTACACGAGAATAACGTTTACAAATTGTGGACATTTATTTCAAAAATCAGTGTTCAGTGAAAAATTGTTTTCGTGCTATTTGACCATTTTATGGTGTTCACTGTTCATAATCGTCCAACTGAACGAACTATTCGCACTATTCATCACCCAACTAGAGTGCGTACAAGTTGATCTAATGTGAATATTGCTGCCGTAGCTGAAAGTGTACGTGAAGACCGCAATCAATCAATTCATCGCCATTCTCAAGCACTGGGTCTCTCATATGGCACATTGTGACGTATTTTGAAGAGTGATCTTGGTTTGAAGGCATACAAAATACAGCTTGTTCAACAATTGAAGTCGGTTGATTGAAATTGATCCGTTCTTTTATCGAAAAATTGTGTTCAGCAATGAAGCTCATTTTTGGCTGAATGGATACGTCAACAAACAAAATTGTCGTATTTGGGCTGATGAACAGCCAGAAGAGATTCAAGAGCTTCCAATGCATCCTGAAAGATGCACTGTTTGGTGCGGTTTATGGGCAGGTGGCATCATCGGACCGTATTTCTTTAAAAATACGGAAGGACAGTGTGTAAACGTCAATGGCGCAAAAATTCAAGATTTTGGTGTAGCTGACTTGTGGTTTCAAGAGGATGGTGCAACGTGCCACACAGCAGGCCAAACTATCGATTTATTGAAAGAAAATTTTAACGGACCCGTGAATTGTCCTTCAAGGTCTTGTGATCTGACGCCGTTAGATTACTTTTTATGGGGGTATCTGAAATCGTTGGTTTATATCGATAAACCACAATCGTTTCCTGCATTAGAAGCGAACATAACACGCGTAATTAACGGAATATCGGCCGAAATGCTCGAAACAGTGATCGAAAATTGGACCCATAGAATGGATCATCTAAGAGCCAGTCGCGGACAACATTTAAAAGAAATTATTTTTAAACATTAAATGTCATAAACCCAACTTACGTCACAAATACAATTTTTTATTTCAAAAAATCTTCCTGAAGCTCTTATTGGATCACATGACGATTAACATGCGACTATCGTTAGATATAGTCGTGTAATAGTGGGACAAAACACAGAAAAACCAACCAGTGTGTTAAATCACATCCATCTCCAGACATAACACTCTAGAGGCTCATTTTATACAAATTTTCTAATGATTTTTAGAAAATGGAAATTTCGCAAATTTCCCACGGGAAACTTGATCTGAACTTTTTTCTTGCAATAGCTATACACAAGTAACATCAATTCAATCCATTTACAGATATTACACTCTAGAGGCTGATTTTACACAAACTTACTAATGATTTTAAGAGATTGGAATTTCCCCAGATTTCCTACGGGAAATTTGAATTGAAATATTTCCTAGTGAAAGATATTGACAAATCACAAAAAAACGATTCATCTTCAGATATACACCCTAGGGGCTGATTTTATTCCCTTGTTTTGGATCATTCTGATTTTCCGATGTTTTTCACGGTTAGGTGGATCAAAGTTTTCCACGTAAGGCTATTTACAAAAGCTTTTATTGCATTCCATATATCCTGTTTAGTTTCGGCTGACAACCACAAAATTTTTTATTTTCGGCTGAAAAGTTAATAACGTAATCTGCATTATCGACTTTTTACTTCGGCTGGAAACTATATTCTCGAAAATGGCGATATCCATTCTAATTTTAGTATTAAATCTCCATTTTCCAGATAATTTTAAATTTAAATTTTCGTTTTCAAGCAAAAATTTGAAATATTCTGGGAACTGGCGATTTCCAAAAATATTCTAGATGTATCTCTTTGACCTAAACAAAGTTTTCAAAGGACCAATGCAGACACAGGAGCTGACTGAGAATAACAGAATGGGCTTTGCATCTCTCCAACAGTTCAACTAATCAACTACGTTTTGTTCACAAGCCTGATGTTAATTTCACTAACAGACTGGAAGCTTGGACAAGAACATCTTTAGAGAATTATCCAATTGTTGGAAAAAGCGAGTTCGAAAAGTATAACAAAACTTGTGGTAGGTTGTTTGAAATGGTGAAAAGCACCAAAAAGGTTCATGGTTCCACGATCGACGCAGTTTGAAGCCATTCGAGTTTTTCATCCCAAACCTTGGTGAATAATTTCATCAAAATCTGTTTTCTCATTCTAACTTTAGCGGGAAGGGAGAAAAGGTGGGAACAAAAGTGGTGAGCAGTAGGAACAGAATGAAAGAGTAAATACTTCCGATTCCAAAGAGCGGCACACCGTTGGTCACCATGTGGGTCACATGGAACACTTCACGGTACCACGGAAGCAAATATCAGCAAAATTTAAATTGCCGTATTCGGGACTTTAAAATTCCTTGTTTCAGACCTAAGGCTAAAGTATATTCCACCATGCCCCCGCCACAGGCGGCTATCTTTTGTTTTGTTGTTCAGGGCCTAGGTGAAGTGATTGTGTTTTAATCAAATCGCGGGCAGAATTTTGCATCAAACTACCAAGGTCCCTACCGGATAACTGAGGTGAAATACCATGATCGTCATGACATTCAGAAAGTGCCGATTTCATTTGAAGAAGTTATAATTCGATGGCGGTCTTGATTTGAGTGGAGACAAGGAAGGCGAGGAAGAGGTTCGAAAGTTTCTGATCATTAGAGAAAGGGTTGTGATTTCCTTGGACTCAGGGACGATGAGTTCCAGAGGCAGCCGGATCATGTGGAATTTTTGCGTGGCGCATAAAATGACGCAAAAAAGATCAGTCTTTGTACACCCATTACAGTTGCACATACTTTTAAACGAAACTCTTTAAAAGCTTTTGAATTCATCTCTTCGACAAGGTTGTTTTTTCCAGTCAGACCTTCAATAATGGAAAACTCAACTTTAAAACAAAATTATCTAAACTACGAACAAGTTTATGGATGTAAAAAAATTAATGTAGCAACCAGTTTCAATTAAAATAAATTCACTCGCGTTTCTTAGCAACCATAGCGTGCGATCTAGAATTTTTGGAAGAATGTAATAAAATAAAACAAAACTGATTTTTATTTATTACATCATTAAACGAGCTGTCAATTATTTAATCATACTATGACCAATTAAAGCTATAAAATCAAATAAAGCAAATAAATCTTGAAACATCGAAAAATCCTCGTTACAACTTGAGCGTATAAATGCACAATAACAATTTACAATTTTAAAATTCTCATAAATATTTGAATTGAGGTTACCCCGATTGGTTGTCGATTTACAGATTCGATACAATTTTTTTGTGTTTAGTTGTAATTTAATTCTTGTGTATAAAGTGTGCGCTGCTATAGTGAATAAAACAATGACATCGTTTAGTAAATTTTTTACTGATAAAATTCGGAATAAAACATGCCAAGAATTATATCATCCATGGACATCTTCATGTCATCGTGCATGGCTTGAGGTATTTTTAAGTATTATGCCTGGCGCTGTGAAATTACTTTTACCATCGATTTTGGTGCCACTTTTGTATAATGCCCGAGATAGTGATTATTCGTGTGTTAAAAAGTCGCTTATAGTTTTTGTGAAAATTTTGCTAAACGCTTTTGGAACGGTTATGACAACTTTCTATGTAATGTGTCTGCTGAAGTGAGTATATAAATCGCATAAATTACATATTACAACTTATTTTGTTTTTTACGGTTTTTAACGCGATTTAGTCAGGTACTGGGAAAATTTTACGTCCCCACCATTGTTCTACTCCCCATCATCATCGTCTCACCATTATCATTTATTTTACCTTTACTGTTGCGGAAAAAACATTCCCAAATTTTTTTCAATTTTGTTCTGGAGGCGACAATTAAAAATAGCGAATATCCCGCTATTAAAGCGTTACGCAATTCAAAAATCTTCACCACATTAATATTCATGTGCATCAGCGGGACGATTATGTATTATTTAAAAAAGGATAAATATCCGGTGTGCTGCTGGTTTATCCAGCCAACTAAAAGAAATTTTCGCACCAGCACGATGAACAATAATGCTGACGTATCGTTTAAGCGATATGTCGAAAACCCAGAATTTCCTGGATGGGGACAACTAAAACTAACGGAAAAACTTTGTTGTGATCATAATGATTTGTGTGATAAATATGCGTTGGATGGTTTTTTGACATATGGAAAATTTGGTATTGGCCTTGAAATCATAAAGCGAATAGTTTCTTCGATCGGTTTGATAAAAACAAATCCGTTGGAATTTTTACGACATATTGTTGTGACTACAAATTATAAATTTGTGAAGTTTATGGTGGCTTATGGTGTTCTTTATAGGGTAAGTTTCAATAAAATATTTCTAAAGAAAACGATGTAACAAATTTTTGAGATTTTTAGATTTCCAATTGCTTCTTTAACCGGAAATTTGGCGAAGAAACGGCTCAAACGTCGCTACTGGCTGGTATTGTAGCCGGTGTCGCATTTGCTTGTGCTCCAAATTATTATTTTTTTACATATGGATTCTCAACAATGGTGCAGTTGATGTGGCATGCGTTGGGTACGACCGAATCGTTTGATATCCCACATTTTAAGAAACTATACAATTTACCATGGAGTGTAATAATATACGGCATTTTTGGTGGACTAATGGTTCATATAAGATTGTTTAAGCCACAATTGTTGCCCAAACTGGCGGTTATAATTAACGATATGATGTCGAATGGACATACAAAACGAATTTCAGAAAGAATTCAAGCACTAGCATTGGAAACCGTTTAGTGTTGCCGCCTATTTAGCTAAATAAATGTGATATATTGTACCGATGTATAGTTCAAAATTTTAGTTTTTATTTTTACCTTAAAGTGGAATACAGTTCCATTTACGTACGTGTAATCATTTCACGGAGGTAATTTTCCCCATCTGAGTTCTATTATAGGTCCGTTGCTGCAGCGGCATATTGTGTTTTAAGCCGAAACCTTTTAAAACTCTACTGACTTATATGTTACTATGCATTTCCGAATACAATCACGTTGGGTAAGCCAAATCTCACAAAAAATTCTTTCAAAACCTTAACAAATTTCAACCTCCGCCTTTAACCTGAAATACATTCGTCATTATTGTAAACATGTACTCAAAAGGCAGTATGCGCAATTCAAGAGTTTTTCCAGTTTCAATTTTTAAGTTTCGATTAGTCTTTGACGCGTCTGCAAAGGCTACTTTCTCTGAACGATACTTTGTTCGACGGACCAAAGCCCCAGGGGGCCTATTATGAAATTTTTCGATATTTTTACGATATCGAAAAAATCCGTCCTATTAAGAAACAAAAAAGGAAATTTGCATCCGATTTTTTCGATCGCACATGGCAAAATTCGACTGCTATTTGGTTGGCGGATTTTGTAAAATGTATGGTATTTTGTGTTTTTGTGGAAAATACGTTTTTGTAAATGATTTATTTAATTTTAAATAAATTAAATATTATTTACAATATTGTAATATTTATTTTCCAAGTTTCATAATAGGGTAAATCCGCGCCGTATCGAATTTTTTCGATATCGTAAAAATTCGAAATCGAAAAATTTCGTAACAGACCCCCTGGATGATTTACTCAACATTGTTCTGCGGTTTGCCCCTGAACATAGACGGAGAGTCTCCAGACGTACCGATTGCAGCTTAAGAATTCGATATCGTTAGTTATCGTGTTAAACCGGCTGCCTATCTGGAAACAGCCATTCTCAAGCAAATCGGCATTGGTGAAAGTAACCGATTTCCCTTAGGGCGAAGAGCATTGCGTGATTATTATGTCGATGACGTTATGACAAGATGATGGTATCGAGTGTCTTATCAACGTAAAGAGCGCTATGCGAGCTGTTAGCCACGGGAGTAATGAGATTAAGGAAGTTTCTATCGAACTCGTCACGGTTTTTACTATTCTTGCCGATGACAGAGAAAATCAAGCTGATCTCGATCAATTGCGCGCTAATATAATTATTCAGGCTTTGGGTATCTATCGAACGATAGACTAATCTCATTCCATGACTTTTGCGACAGGACGCCAACGACAAAGGGCGAGATACTCTCCATCGTGGTCAGCATATTCGACCCGCTGGGTCTCGCATCTAAAGCATTGTGTGTCACATCTGTTTATTTTAATTTGGTGGCTTTCAACTGTTCGGATTTCCATTCATAATTTTACCGGACGATTATCGTCTCTCGTTCCGAACATTCGCTCAGTGACAAATTTAACCGCAAACCCAGTGTCGATTTTCCACCAAACTGGATCGATTGTTATCAGGACTGCAACTCGGCGACAAAAAACCATCCCAACTTTTGAGAGAGATGGAAGCCTTGTCTATAAATCAAGTAACCGAACCAGTTTTAAGAAACTTATGGTTGCAGCGCCTACTAACACATACACAGGAAATTTTATCATGTATGGACGACGATAATTTGGAAAAACTTGGAAAAACAGCAGACAAAATAGCTGACGTGCAAAAACCAGCTGGCATTTATAACCTCAATGCGTCAAAAGGCGAAACCATAACAGTACCAACCAGCTTAGCAGCTCAGATCAACGAGTTATCACAACGGGTGGAAGAACTATTCGGTTGATTCGAAATGTCTAAAAACAAAACATATCGCGGCCGCTCTCAAAGCCCTAACTCTAAGAATACTTCATGTCAATGCAGTAATTCACTATCGAACGAGCGAGTCACTATCGAACACCCGAATTGCTGGTACCATCACAAATAAGGCGTTCGAGCAAAAAAATGTGCAAAACCATGCCATTTTAATGATTCTAACCCATCGTCAACAAATTCAAAAAACTAACTGGCACCGCGCTACATGCAGCAAGCGGCAGTAGCCAAACACCAAAAAGCCGTCTAATCGTAGTCGATTATCAAAATAAGTTGTAATTTCTAATCGACGCAGGCGCGGAAGTCTGTCATACCTCCAACAAATTCGGAAACGTCGAACCCGTCCACGTTTAAATTATTCGCAGCAAATTCTACTGCCATCGATACGTACGATTGTAAAAATCTCACACTCAACAAAGGTCTGCGCAGGCCACTGACATGGCAGTTCATCTTGGCGAAGGTCGATCGATGTATTCTTTTGCGTTGATTTTCTGGCACACTTCGGTCTATTAGTCGACATCAAGAATAAGAAACTCATCGACCCTATCACAAAACTCGATATCAAAGGGAAAGCAATTCAAATCCCGTCTTACGGCATTACGACCATAAAATCCGGTGCATTGACACCCGAGATACTGGGATTACTATGCGAATTCAAAACAGTAACCCACGCGTCTATAAATCTAAACAGAATAAAGCACAACGTCACTCATTGTATTGAGACATCTGGTCAACCGTGCCACGCAAAGGTACGTCGTTTAAATGCTGACAAAGCCAAAATCGCCAAGGACGAAATCGAAACGTGGTTAGGGCAAGGTGTATGCCGACCCTCCAAGAGCAATTGGGTGAACCCATTACATATAGCACGAAAAAAAGACGGCAACTGGCGATTATGCGGCGACTATAGAGCCTTAAATGCGATAACAAAACCCGTTACCCTATTCCCTTCGTAATCGATTTCACACACCAACTCGAGTCATGTGCAGTATTCCCAAAAATCGATCTCATCCGAGCCTACCACCAGGTACCTATCGATGAACGAGACATCGAAAAAACGGCGATCATCACTCCTTTTGGATTGTTTGAGTTTCCTCGAATGACATTTGGGTTACGTAACGCGGCTCAAACATTCCAACGATTGGTACACTCAATATTTCGAGACTTGCCATTCGTGTTTCCGTACATACGATCTGCTGATCGCATCACGAAACACGTAGGAACACCTCAAACACGTGCATATGATCTTACAACGTCTAAGTGATGCGGGATTGGTAATTAACCTTAACAAGTGCGAATTCGCAAAGATCGAAATATCTTTTCTCGGATTTGAATTCACCACAAACGGCATGGGAACGGATAAGCATAGTGTAGAAGCAATCCAAAATTTTCCTCGACCAACTACAACTGATGGCATTCTGCGATTTTTAGGAATGGTAAATTACTACCGAATTTTTCTACCAAAGGTAGCACACGACCAGGCGATATTATATGAATTCATAAAAGGACGTAAGAAGAAGGATAAATCACCAATAAATTGGACCGACGAATCCACCGAAGCGTTCGAAACATGAAAGGCGAAGCTTGCAAACTGTGCTCAACTGGCATATCCCATTCCAAACGCCAAATTCGCTATTTTTGTCGACGCACCAATATTCACAAAAAGGGTGGCAACCAATTTTCTTTTATTCCCGAAAATTAAGCAATACCGAAACCCGTTACAAGCACATACGACCGGGAGCTTTTAGCCGCTTACTAGGCTATCACACACTTTAAAAAATTTGTTGAAGGTCGAGAATTTACCCTATTTTCCGACCACAAAACTTTGACATGCGCATTACACCAAAAACTCGATAAAGCCTCACCCAGACAACGCCGTCATCTGTATTATATAGCACAGTATACAGCAGATATACGGCACATTGCGGGAGACAACAACGTCATCGTGGATACACTTTCCCGGATCGATCAAGTGAACATAGGAAGTACAATCGACTATGCATTAATTGCTGATGAACAGTCTAAAGTACTAGAACTCGCCAAACTGGTAGAAACAAACGAGTCATTGACATTCGAAAAATTCCCAGTTTTTGGAAACAATAAAGAAATTCTATGCGACACATCAACTGGTACACAACGCCCATTTATTCCTAAGGCATTTCGACGACAAATTTACGAACCGTTCCACAACGCCTCTCACCCCGGTATTCGCGCCACAGCGAGACAAATCCGAAAAAAATTTGTATGGCCAGCTGTGAACCAAGAAATACGCTCTTGGGTCGAACATTGTGCACGTTGCCAAAAGTGCAAAATAACAAAGCACGTCAAAAGTAAGACTGGAACTTATGAAGTGACCAGCAAACGATTCGATGAACTTCACATCGACATCGTCGAACCTTTACAACCGTCCGAAGGCAACTTATATTGTTTAAAACTATCGATCGCTAAACACGCTGGCCAGAAGCCACTCCAATCCCGAATATTAAAGCTGAAACCATAGCTGATGCGTTGATCAAAACATGGATCAGCCGATTCGGAGTACCAACGAGCATCGTAACCGATAGAGGCGCATAATTCGAAGCAACGATATTCGACGAACTCTCAAAATCACTTGGATTTCTACGCAAGCGAACCACCGCTTACAATCCAGCTTGCAACGAGATGTTAGAACGATGGCACCGCAGTTTTAAAGCCGCAATAATGTGCGTCGGTGAAAAACAATGGACAAAGTCGTTACCGCTAATACTACTCGGTCTGAGAACGTCGTTCCGAGACGATTTTCAAAGTACGTCAGCTGACCTCGTTTATGGAGAACATATACGACTACCAGCGGATTTCGTTCAACCCGGCAAAAATATCCATCAGTCTGAATTCGTCATACAGTTGCGCAACCAATTCAAAGACTTCGTATTCAAAGAACTACCAACATGCGCATTCGTTTTGGTCCGAACTGACGCGGTTCGTCAATCATTACAACCTCCATACGAGGGACCATACCCGGCAATCAAACGAAACGAAAAATATTTCACGCTAAATCGGCTTAAACCCTGTTTCATTGAAGCACCACAACTTGATCAACCAGCAGATGAATCGATCGAAATACCAACCAAACCAAACTCTACGCAGAGCCCTACACATACCGGAGAAGTAAACAAACTAGCTGAGAAAAGAGTAACTTTCCATAATAATCTCACTGAGCAACCTAAATCAAGAGGAGATCGCAACATCAACAAGCCAGCTCGCTTCCGATAGCTTTCTATCGTTCACTGCGTTCACTGGGGGTAGGATAGTATGGCGGCACCAATAACGTCCACGGTACGCTCCCCCATATAACTTGCGGTTTACTGGGCGAATAAATTGACGTCGCCAAAATGGTACTCACTAACTCGACCCCTGAATAAATAGGAGGTTAATAAGATGGCGAACAAGTAACACCGCATTTTTATGTGTTCTAATTTTATAATTTATTACTGTAAATTAAACATTTTTATAAAGTGAATTTTCAATCGTTATAAGTATTGTAACATAAATATAAACCATCGTATTTATTATTAGTGTGAGAGTAGCAACATAAATCTCCGAGTTTATAATATCGAGCTCAGCACGTGCCCCAAATGCGTGCGCATGGAAAGTGGAAGCGTTGTTCAACCGGGCACAAACGATATCTAACGTATCAATAACCATCTCCACACACTCAACGTTCTCTCCGATGACTGTTGGCAGCCACTAAGCCCGGTGCATTTTTTGATTGGCCCCACTCAGGCCAGATCACGAGCCAGATCAATCAATATCAGTCGACTCAAGCGATGGAACCAGATTCAGCATATGACTCAAGTGTTCTGGAAAAAATGGTCTATCGAATATTTACAATCTCCCCAAAAGCGAATAAAATGGAAATCAGAAGCATTAAACCTTCGCTAATCTAACTAAGTCTCACTGCTTAGTTTCGTTTGACTGTTATCAATCACCATTACCATCGACGTGTACAAATTGTATAACACAATCATCAAGTTTGATTTCCGTTTATTGTTTATCTAATGTGATACGTTGCGCACGGTCTTTATCTTCGAAGTTCGTTTGCAATTTTTCCCATACTTCCTGGGCTGCTGTTGCACCGTCTACGTGTACGTAATTACTTGAATCTAAGATCAAAATGTTAGCTGATCGAGCCTTTGTGAAAAGAACATCTTTCCAATGATCAACATACTCCTAAGTAAGTTTTCAAGGCTAATTTTCATGTTGCATAATTTTCTCGGCTCTTTAGCCGCTCGACCGACGACAGAAAATTCGAATACAGTTCACCATATCACAAAATTTAAGCAATTGATCGAAACCACGTGTATTTTTAGTACACATAAAACGTTCTAACACAAATTACTGTAACTTTTCGTTAACTTTTTCAAGAATTTCAAACTAATTAGAATACTTACTTTCACTAATAATAACTTCTGGGCTATTACGTGGCCCCGTAACCAGTAGTATTATAGCAAATTTATTTCAAACTAATTAAATGAAACTCACAGTGAAATACATGTATTCAGATTCAATTACTTTAGTGGAATGGAAAAGAAATATCAAAAAGCACTGATACATACAAGAATGTGTGTAACAGTAAATCCGAACTCTGCTTCGGGAAACAATAAAATTCAAATAAAGTGTAAATGTTGACTTCGGATTTCAAATATTGTTTTAAAAATTTCGGAATAATTTCAAGCTAAAATCTAATTTGAGCAACAATTAATTGAATATATCGTTTAGCTTTACAAAACTAGATGGCACTACCAAAAATATGAAAAATTAAAGGTTTGTTTCTTCGATTCGTTTTGCTTAGTACTGTTTGTTTCTTTGTAATTTCGTATGGTGTCACTACTTACTTTAGATGAATAAACGAAAAATATTTTTATATTGTCAGTGTTACTTAAACTGTAGTCCGAGACGTTTTTAAAAATAACGAAATATTTACACTTAAATTAGTTTTAGGTGAAAATTCGTTCTATTTTCAATGTATTTGATACTGTGAAATACATTTGTCTAACTTTCTATTAATATTAGGTTGGGGGAAATGTAGTGAAATATTTTTTGTCATGTTTTTGATTAAATTTTTTTTTTATTCAAAATGAATTTTATTTAAGTATGTACGTATTGGCCATTATTATTTATGACCTTTTGCCTTTTGAAATTCTGTCGCTTATCGGCGAAAAACTTGGCCAATTGATTTTCACAGTCGTTGGAACATTTTCAAACGACATTCTCGTAATTTCCCATTATCCATCGCCAGTAATGATTTGCTTCAAAAATGAGTCGATTTCGTTGCGCTTCAATAGCGATTCGATGATGGAAATTCGGTCAATCAAATTTTTCATCGACAATTCCTGCGGCACCCAGACAGCGGGCAAATAGTTTAAAACTGTTTTGTGTTCGATATTTAATTCGATTTTTTGTAAGATTTCATCGACTTTTTCAGTGAATTATCGACCAGAGCGAGGTGCATCTTTGATAACGAAATTTCCAGAACGGAAGCGAGCAAGCATTTTTTCCCGGGCTGGGGCAACGATTAACAAAATACAAAACTATCTTCAGGGAAATTGTAGACTAAAATGTCAAGTTTTGCTCGATATATGGCACCGTATATCATCTAGTGACAAAAGCCTTTGAATAATTTTTGCCAACCTAATATTTTTCGCGGGATCATTCGTTTATAACCCACGTTAACAAATTTCTCACTAAGTTTTAATCTTCTTCAAGGCTTCAAGGAAAAAAAAAATCAAATCTAATTGCTCAATTTAATTATGTGATGCATGACTACACCTATTTCGCGGAGTAAGCAAATTTGGATTAGAATTTAACCTTTGACGTTTGGAGAATAAATTTCATACAATAACAAAAATATTATTAAATTCATTTAAATAATCTTATTTAGGTACTTAAAACAGTGGTTGGTGGATTTTATTTTGTTTTTGTTAATACAAACACCTAGAAAACTTATTTTGTTAAACATTAAAGCTATAAAAATAATATTTTAAATTCTATGTAATGGAATTTTTTATTTCATGACAGTGATTTCACCCTCCTCTAATAATTTACTGCATTTCCTTATTGCCATTTGCTAAACCGCACGAAACTTCAATCATTGATAAGAAACATACATACATATGTTAAATAATATGCGACAAGATAAGAACTATCGCATTTAAAATATTATGGACGTCCTAAAAAAGGTCAAAACATTAATTTTCATCAACCGGAAAATACGCAGCAAATTGTGATTTTAATATTTGAGATATCGGAGGGTAAACATATATACAAAATCAACATATCGCTAAATTGTGCCGCTACACACATACATTTAACCCCATTTAGAATTAGGTCAATTTTTGGTTGTTGATAAGAAAAGTTTATTCGAAATGTTAATTGAATTTCTTTAATATTTGTTGGGTTGTGTTATATAAGGTATAAGGTATTGATGGAATTTGGTGATTTTATGTAAATAGAAACTCCCTTGGTTGGACGTGTGTGTTCGATTGTTAAAAATTTGATTCAGTTCGCTGGTAATGACTTAACCTCAGTTGGGCAATATTTACCTAAACATTTGTTCTGCTGTTCTGCATAATCGATGGAATCATTCTTGCTAAAAATTTCAATAAATGACAGATAAATATTTATGTTCTCTTTATAAAACAACACAACAGAGCAAATATTTTGTTGATTGGTACATATGGTATTTCCAAAGTGGATTTAAAAAAATAAAAATGTTTGTATTTGCAACACTTATGACTAAAAATTTCAAAAAATATTCTGACATCATCACAATTAGGTTCTTACCAATTTTTTTAGTTTGAAAGCCAAATCATCAAAATTCAATAAGAATGGACTAAACTACTTAGCTAGATCGAATTTTCTTCTTCTTCTTCTTCATCTGGAGCAAGTGTTTAACAGCCGGCTTAGTTGGCAATACCATTTTGTTGTATAGTTCTTTACTTTGAATCTCCTCTGATTTTATAAAACGTTTTACTTATCTTATCGTATTATTATTATTATTTACTGGAGGGCCATGTGGGCGATAAGCCACCTCGCACCGCGACCTAAAAGATGTATTGTGCTGGACCCTACTTAATTATCCGTTCAGTCAATATTCAGGCTCTTAATGAATCTGACAATACTACTGGCCGATACAAGATACATACTATCCGGGCTCATTGTTCTCCCTCCTAGATGTTGCAGTCTTTGCTGGAAAATGGCTGGGCAATGGCACAGAACATGTTCCGCTGATTCCACTTCCAGACCGCAGAAGCGGCATCCATCTGTCGTACTTAGGCCCATCTTCTTAAGGTGATACCTTAAGGGGACATGACCTGTGAGGAAGCCAGTAAGCAGCCTCAACTCAGGTTTCCTAAGTTCAAGACACACCTTAACCCTGACAGACGAATGTGATATACATTTCTTCGCCTGTCGTAAACCTGGAATTCTGCGCCAGTAGGAGGACTTTTGAACATAGTCCCAGCGTTTTACCGCTGCTCTAAGGTGTCCCTTAGTGACACCGCAGAAGGGTTCTGGTCCAATAAATGGAGAGGCAGAACCCTCACGGGCGAGGCCATCAGCTGCCTCGTTTCCTTCGATTCCAGTATGACCTGGCACCCACATAAGTGTTACCTTATTTGAGCCTGCCAGATGTTTAATAACCTTCAGACAATCCCATACCAGCCTTGACTCAACGGTACAAGACCTAAGAGCTTTTAAGGCTGATTGGCTGTCTGATACAATATAAATCTTTGCATCGTTTAGGCCTTTTGCTATGCCTATCCTAGCGCAAAGTTCTATAGCATGTACTTCTGCTTGAAAAACGGTAGCATTGGTACCCAAGGACTTCGAGAGGGTAGTGCCACTCCCGTGTATTCCTATCCCCGCCCCATCTTCCGTTTTTGATCCATCTGTAAACCATACCATGAACCCTAGCTCAATTGATGGTCCACCTGCCCTCCACACATCCCGGTCAGGTAACCTAACACAGAATGGTTTGTGGAAGTCCAGTTTAGCTGGCATACAGTCGGAAGGCATTCCTATGGTAGGGTCTGTCTGAAATTTCTTAAGGATTTCCAGATGACCCACCATATTTCCTGGTTTGATATTTCTTTCCGCCTGCATTTTCAGGGCAATAATTGCAGCATCCTTTTTAATATGCAGGTGTAACGGTGTCAGTCCTAGAAGTGTCTCCACCCCCGCGGTTGGACATGACTTCATTGAGCCCGTAACACCGATGCAGGCTACACGCTGAACCTTATTCAATAAGGTTTGCGTTGTTTTCTGCTCAGTTTTAGGCCACCATACAACCGATGCGTAGGTGACCATAGGCCTAATGATTGTAAGAAATGACCAGTAGATCATTTTTGGTTGTAGTCCCCAAGTACGCCCATAGAGTCTTTGACAGGCCCAGAGAGCCTTGGTGGCTCTATTTTGAACTTTCAACAAATGTTGGTTCCAGTTTAGTCTTTGATCTAGGATAACCCCTAGATATTTAACCTCGCTGGAAAAAGGCACAGTAGTACCGTTTAACGAGGGAGCTGTAAGCGCAAGCTTTTTCCTCCTCGTAAAAAGAACAATGACAGTTTTGCTTGGATTGACACTGAGTCCTTCCTGGTAACACCACTGCCATATTATATTGAGTGCATTTTGCATGCGATCAGAAATGACCTCATCAAACTTGCCTCTGATTATGATAGCCACATCATCCGGATAGCCCTGGACATCAAACCCATGGCTACTCAGAAGGACCAGTAGTCCGTCAATAACCAATGACCACAAAAGTGGAGATAGTACGCCTCCTTGGGGACAGCCCTTTACGGCCTTGATGGTTACTGATTCGCCACCTAGTCTGGCAGTAATCTCACGATGTTCCAGCATGGAACGGATCCACCTAATTGTAGAAAGTGGACCCCTTTTTCCCATTGCTGCCTTCTCTATAGATCCATAGGAGGTATTATCAAACGTCCCCTCAAAGTCCACAAAGGCACAAAGGGCAATTTCTTTATATGTCACTGCTTTTTCAATCCTCGTGACTAGCCCGCTAAGGGTCATAACCGTGGATTTACCAGTTTGATACGCAAACTGGTCCCGATGCAGCGGATTCTTTCCAAGGACCTCACTTCTTATTTGATAGTCCAGGATTTTTTCCATCGTCTTCAAAAGAAACGATATGAGGCTAATCGGCCGATATGCCCTGGCCTGGGTGTCTGGACGACCCCTGCCCTTTGGTATAAAGACCACATTTACTTTCCTCCACAGTATCGGAATATAGTTAAAAGCATAACTTGCCCGAAACATCTGGATCAAGCTGGGGAGCATTTCCTCAATACCTTTTTGAAGTAAAGCTGGAAAGATACCATCCCCTCCAGCGGATTTGAAAGGTTTGAAAGACCCAATAGCCCATCGCACCTTGCTGGGTGTGAAAATTTTCCCAGAGAGACTCCAGATCCTGCTGTGAGGCGATAGGCCACCTAATTAGAAGGATCTTGCAAGTCCTTTTGGGATCCTACCACTACTGAATCCGGAAAGTGGGTCTCTAGCAGTACATCTAAGGTTTCCTTCCGGTTTTCAGTGAACCCCCCATCTTGCTTCTGGAGAAGTCCTAAACCATTTGAATGCTCCCTGGAAAGGACTTTCTGGAGACGAGCTGCAGAGGGCAATTCATTGATTCCCTCACAAAAATTCCTCCAGGTAGCCCTCTTGGATCTCCTTAGTTCGAGATTATATTCCGTCAATGCCATCTTATACTCGCCCCATTCACCAGTGCGTTTAGCCTTGTTGAATATTCTTCTCGATTTTTTCCTCAGTTTACCCAGCGTCCCGTTCCACCAAGGGACCATCTTTGTGGACTCTCTTCGCTTAACTGGGCAGCTGTTCTCGTAAGCCAACTGTATAGAATTATGCAGCTGGTTTGAAAAGATCTAAAAACCCTCTGGAGACTCTATGTTCCCCACAACCGAGGGCATTTCTGATTCGAGTGAGACTCTATAAGAGTCCCAGTCGGTCAGTTTTGGAATTCTGATTTCCTGCCGCTGCATGGTCTCAGCCGCCAAATCGAATCTGATGTGTAAGTGATCCGATAATGAGGCCTCTTCAGACACATGGCAGTTTTTGACCAAGTCGCTTAAATGCGGACTAGCAAGTGTCAGATCTAGGACCTCTTGCCTAATCGCATTTATAAAAGTAGGTTTCCTTCCCCTATTGACAATGTCTACATTATTTGAGATCAGAAATTCAAAAAGGTACTCACCCCTGTTATTGATGTCGGTGCTACCCCACACCGTGTGGTGTGCGTTTGCATCGCATCCTATCAGGTAGGCCAGCCCATTGCGTTTGCAGTGGGCTATGAGCCGCCTAACGTCAAGTGGAGGTATTAACTCTGAGTCTCCAGGAAAGTAGGCGGAGGCCATTATAACCTCCTGTTTGCCTCTTTCACCTAGAACCTCCACCATTACTGCAACCAAGTCCCTGGAGATGAACTCTGCAATGGGAATAAAATTAATTTGCGAACTGGCCAACACAGCATCTTACCGTAAGTCACCGCAAACTGCTTTCACATCTTTACTTCGAGACACTCTTTTCGAGTTGAAAATCGTCAAAGAGACAGAAACTCACTTATAATTATTATTGGTTGGTACTGACTGTCACAAGGGCCCTAGGTGCTATCCCAGGATTCTAACACAAATCACAAATTCGCACCCGAGGGAAGGTCGTCAACTTACAACGATAGTACTGCAGTTAAATATCCGCGAACAAACCCTGTCAAAAGCCGAACGATGGAGATAATCCTTAAACCGACCATGTCACATAAGAATTGTGACCAGCCTTGTTGCAGCTGGCTCGTTTTTAAACCTAAAGCAAACCTAGTAAACCTTCGATTTGGTTCACTAATAAAGTGCTTTACTCTACGGCAGCCAGAAGTATCAAGCCTCATAGAGAGATAAGCTGGCACCCAAGACGGTGATCCTATTTTTGGAATAAAGACGGTTAATGAAATGTTTACAGTCCTTGAGAAGTTTGGAAATTGTCAAAGGATTATTCAACGAGTTGAGTAGTATACTATCCGTACAGAAAAAAATATTTTGGTCATTAACAGCGAGATTCTAAGCCTCAGTGACATTATGTCATTGCAGTGCAATGCGAACCCAGACTATCAAACCATCTTAACTTAAATCGAAGACAGTAAGTTCCAAATGAGACTCGGATGTATTTTCTGAAATCTCAAAGAATGAACGTGTTCAACTGAAGCAAACAGAGAATAGACTCCAAAGCAAGAAGTGGAATCGAAGCCATTGCCCCAATAATAGCTGTAATATTTTAGAACTCAAGCTCCATTATTCCCAAAAGCTCTTCTACACTGCCAAAATATGGTAGTAGCTTTCTGAATTTTACACTCAAGGTAGTACACCCAGGAAAGTTTACTATCCAAGATAGAAATCGTTATCCCAAAAAGAATGAGAACATTAGTTTCAATATCTCCACGCACCTAATAAAGACAATTAGATTGGACTTAGAAGGATTAAGCTGTAAGCCCTTCTCAATGCACTATGCCTCCACTATAAGTAGGGATTTTTGCATTAAATTGGATAATACATTCAGGAATTTATGCCGTTATGCATCCAGCACTCTTAGAAATGCTCGATCAACAAAGGTCATTGTTTGAAAGCTTGAATACAATAACGGCTCAATTTGCAAAATTTGATGGTACATATAAAAATTGGCCTGCTTTTGAAGATTCGTTTGTATCTTCCATTCATAATAATCAATCATTGTCCAACATCAACAAATTAAAGTTACTTAAGAGTCTACTGACGGAAAGTCCTGCATCACTGATCAAAAATTTGAGCGAAACAGAGGCAAATTATACAGAAGCCTGGACAAAATTGAAATAAGAGAAGAAAAATCTTGACATCATACATCACAACATTTCTCGATTTATCATTAGCAATGAGTGGGAAGGTATCTGATATTCGTTCACTTTGTGACAAGTGTGATGAAATTGTAATCGGAATTCGAACCATGGGTAGCGAAGCGGAGTATCTAGATGCATGGTTGATACAAATTATTTTACGTAAGCTGGATGGTGAGACAAAACAGTTATGGTCAAAGGAAACAACCGAAAAGGATTTTCCAACATTTGCCGATTTTTTCAAATTTTGAAATACCGCAGATGTAACGGGCTTGATGATGGAGAAATTGACACTCGGGGGTTACGAAACCAACCATTTTCACAGCAAAACCAACATTCCAGGGGAAAACCGTTCTTCAAAACAATGACGTTAAATTCAAATTTGTCCTTGTGCCCATGCTGTAATGCAAATCATCATCTCTTTCATTGTATGAAATTTTGCAGTTGCGATGTCAGACTTAGACGAAATTTAGTCAATCAATCGCATGAATCATTTAGTAAATGAATGCCCTGATTTGTCCAATTGTCGTAGCTGCAATAAACGGCAAAATTCATTGCTTCATGGGTGACCTATCATTTGAGGTATCAAGAACCGCAATCGGAGCACAATTGCAGATTTTCGATTTTTACAGCTCTGAATCGGCTGAGCTATAGTAAGGTGATTTTCTTCGAATCGAATTTTTTACGAAATGTATGGTATAGCAGTTACAGGTCCCGTGACTTATCATTTGAGGTATCAAGAACCGCAATCGGAGCACAATTGCAGATTTTCGATTTTTACAGCTCTGAATCGGCTGAGCTATAGTAAGGTGATTTTCTTCGAATCGAATTTTCTACGAAATGTATGGTATAGCAGTTACAGGTCCTGTGACTTATCATTTGAGGTATCAAGAACCGCAATCGGAGCACAATGGCAGATTTTAGATTTTTACAGCTCTGAATCGGCTGAGCTATAGTAAGGTGATTTTCATCGAATTTTCTACGAAATGTATGGTATAGCAGTTACAGGTCCCGTGACTTATCATTTGAGGTATCAAGAACCGCAATCGGAGCACAATTGCAGATTTTCGATTTTTACAGCTCTGAATCGGCTGAGCTATAGTAAGGTGATTTTCTTCGAATCGAATTTTCTACGAAATGTATGGTATAGCAGTTACAGGTCCCGTGACTTATCATTTGAGGTATCAAGAACCGCAATCGGAGCACAATTGCAGATTTTCGATTTTTACAGCTCTGAATCGGCTGAGCTATAGTAAGGTGATTTTCATCGAATCGAATTTTCTACGAAATGTATGGTATAGCAGTTACAGGTCCCGTGACTTATCATTAGAGGTTTCAAGAACCGCAATCGGAGCACAATTGCAGATTTTCGATTTTTACAGCTCTGAATCGGCTGAGCTATAGTAAGGTGATTTTCTTCGAATCGAATTTTCTACGAAATTTATGGTATAGCAGTTACAGGTCCCGTGACCTATCATTTGAGGTATCAAGAACCGCAATCGGAGCACAATGGCAGATTTTAGATTTTTACAGCTCTGAATCGGCTGAGCTATAGTAAGGTGATTTTCATCGAATTTTCTACGAAATGTATAATATAGCAGTTACAGGTCCCGTGACTTATCATTTGAGGTATCAAGAACCGCAATCGGAGCACAATTGCAGATTTTCGATTTTTACAGCTCTGAATCGGCTGAGCTATAGTAAGGTGATTTTCTTCGAATCGAATTTTCTACGAAATGTATGGTATAGCAGTTACAGGTCCCGTGACTTATCATTTGAGGTATCAAGAACCGCAATCGGAGCACAATTGCAGATTTTCGATTTTTACAGCTCTGAATCGGCTGAGCTATAGTAAGGTGATTTTCTTCGAATCGAATTTTCTACGAAATGTATGGTATAGCAGTTACAGGTCCCGTGACTTATCATTTGAGGTATCAAGAACCGCAATCGGAGCACAATTGCAGATTTTCGATTTTTACAGCTCTGAATCGGCTGAGCTATAGTAAGGTGATTTTCTTCGAATCGAATTTTCTACGAAATGTATGGTATAGCAGTTACAGGTCCCGTGACTTATCATTTGAGGTATCAAGAACCGCAATCGGAGCACAATTGCAGATTTTCGATTTTTACAGCTCTGAATCGGCTGAGCTATAGTAAGGTGATTTTCTTCGAATCGAATTTTCTACGAAATGTATGGTATAGCAGTTACAGGTCCCGTGACTTATCATTTGAGGTATCAAGAACCGCAATCGGAGCACAATTGCAGATTTTCGATTTTTACAGCTCTGAATCGGCTGAGCTATAGTAAGGTGATTTTCTTCGAATCGAATTTTCTACGAAATGTATGGTATAGCAGTTACAGGTCCCGTGACTTATCATTTGAGGTATCAAGAACCGCAATCGGAGCACAATTGCAGATTTTCGATTTTTACAGCTCTGAATCGGCTGAGCTATAGTAAGGTGATTTTCTTCGAATCGAATTTTCTACGAAATGTATGGTATAGCAGTTACAGGTCCCGTGACCTATCATTTAAGGTATAAAGCACCGCAATCGGAGCACAATTGCAGATTTTCGATTTTTACAGCTCTGAATTGGCTGAGCTATAGTAAGGTGATTTTCTTCGAATCGAATTTTCTACGAAATGTATGGTATAGCAATTACAGGTCCCGTGACCTATCATTTGTGGTATCAAGAACCGCAATCGGAGCACCAATGATCTTTCAAAACCAGTTTAATTATCCACAACAACAACAATCAACCATTAAGCCTCATGCATCGAATTATTCAAAACCAGTTGAACAGCCTCTTATCAGGACATACATATGTACTGTCAACCGTTTTTGGGTGGATTCTTCTATAGGGCCTCAAGTACATGATGACCCTTCAACCACGTCGGTTCCAGCAACTATCACTGTTGATGATGTGAACAAAACCCTTCAGCGATTTTGGGAGCCTGAGGAACCTCCAACAGCATTGAAACGCAAGCCAGATGATCAATCGTGCGAATCATATTTCAACCAGTCAGTCCAACGGAACAAAGCTGTAAGATACATTGTACGACTGCCATTTATCACACCGCACGGCAAATTGGGACATACGAGGTCTGCAGCTGTGCGTCGACTTATAACTATGGAACGTCGTTTCATGAGAAACCCTCAGATTGCAGTTGATAATAAAAACTTCATGAATGAATACTGGAATTTGGGGCATATGAAGGAAGTTCCGCAGAATGAATTAGCCAGGCTTGATGAAGACGTTTTTTATCTTCCATACCATGCTGTTCAAAAGATAGATAGCTCGACCACCAAACTTCGAGTCGTTTTCGAAGGGTCCTGTAAATCTTCTTCCGGCTTATCAATTAATGACATTTTACTCTACAGGACCCACTCTACAAGATGATCTTATCACTATTGTAACTCGTTTTAGGCAGCACTCGATCGTTTTTTCCGCAGATGTCGAAAAAATGTATCGGCAGAATAGTCTGGAGAAACAATCCTATCGAAGAAATTAAAACTTACTGACTCAACACAGTCACATATGGAATGTCTTGTGCACCATTTCTGGCTGTCAGGACACTTCAAAAAATAGCTGATTTTAATGAACAAAATTAACCAAAAGTGAAAACCCTAATATCGCGATCAACTTGTTTGAAGAACTATGTCACGTTATGGAGGGAGTCGGCTTCTGTGCAAGGAAATGGAAATTGAACTCATCAGATTTTTTATCTAGAATTCCTGATGAGCTTAAGAAACCTACCATGTTAACTTTTGACGACAATACCGCGACCATCAAAACTCTCGGTGTTCAATGGAATCGTGTGAGAGATGTTTTTTCATTCGTAATCAACATAACTTCCAGCATGACGTATTCCAAGTGATATTTTCTCTCTGAGATTTCCAAAATTTTTGATTCCTTGGGCTGGGTATCTCCATCGGTTGTAGCTCTGAAGATACTTTTCCAAAAATTATGGATTCGAAACATTAAATGGGATGATGAAATCCTGGCAGATATCAAGCGAGGGATTAGTCCAGAACTACTTCAAGATTTCGATCAATGGTGGTCCGGTCCTAAATGGTTGATGAGTCGAGAACAAAATTGGCCATCTAGCAACCCACTACAATTCGAGACAATGTACGAAGAGCGTCAAATTTCACCAGTCGTAACACATCTTCATATTGAATGCAGTGAAATTGCTTCAGTTTTGTTGAACAAGTTTTCATCATTTAACAAGGTCAAAAGGATCGTTGCAATACTTTTTCGATGGTTATACTCAAATCTGTGTTTTATTGATTTGATTCGAAAGGCCGAATCATTTCTCATGAAGGAAGTTCAGCGACAAACATTATGGTTCCACATCCAAGCACTTATCAACGGGGAACCTATTGATCGTAAAAGTCAGATTATTTTATTGTCACCATTCATTGACAAGGATCGAAAATTGAGGATGGGAGGACATCTGTCGAATCTTGACTGCCAATTTGACAAGAAACACCCAATCATATTACCCAAAGGCCAAAGACTTACTTGGTTGATAATCTACGAAACTCACTTGCTTAACCTACATGCTGGGCCATCTTTATTGTCAAGTCTTCTGAACAAACATTTTGGATCGTAAATGGCCGTAATGCAGTTCGTTATTTTTGTCAGAAATGTATTAAATGCGTAAGACAAAAACAAAATATTACCACACAGCTCATGGGTGATTTACTAAAGCAACGTTTGACGGTCTGTCTGTCGAATTCATATTAAAACAAAACATGGTCGAGGAAAGATCCCATATTGACTAAGGCGTACATCGTGCTCTTCATATGTTTCGTTACTAAGGCTGTCCATGTAGAGTTGGTTTCTGAGATGACCACCGAAGCATTCATAGCAGCTTTACGTCGCTCCATTAGCCGAAGAGGGATTCCAGCTGAGATAGTTAGCGCCAATGGCACAAACTTCGTCGGTGCTAAACGAGAAATGATATGATTAAATTCTCGTTCAACCCAGCTAGCGCTCCACATTTTGGTGGACTTTGGGAATCCAACATAAAATCTATCAAGCACCATCTCCATCAAGTTACCAGTGACAGCAGCAAAACATTTGAGGAGATGACCACCTTGGTTTGCCAAATCGAGGCATTGCTCAACTCACGACCATTTTGCCGCATGACCGCCGATTCTGATGATTTACTAGTGCTTACACCGGGACACTTCTTAATTGGTGAACCTCCCACATTTATTCTCGAGCCAAATCTTCAAACAGTCCCGATGTCACGACTTTCCAGGTGGCAAAATATCCAACAACGAGCTCAGGGCTTTTGGAATAAATGGTCTCTTGAATATTTGCATACTTTGCAACAACGCCCTAAGTGGAAACAGCAATTACCAAATCTTGCTATCGATAATGTCATCCTCATTAAGGAGGATAACTTGCCTCCAGCTCGTTGGTTACTCGGAATCATCACACAACTTCACCCAAGATTTGACGGACTAGTTCGAGTGGTAACCATTAAAACAATCAAATCCTTGCACATCAAAATTTAAGGAAAGTAGGCCTCATTAATTCTGAGTTTCTTTTAGCGCGGTTCCATATAACGTCGTGCGAATTAATCGCGTTATAGGAAGGTTGATCACAGAAAAGTACCCACAGGTACTTTTCTGAGATCAACCTTCCGAGCAGTTTCACAGGACTTGTTCGAATAATCGGTATAAAAACAACTTTAGAAGAATGTAATTCAGCTGGAAAAATCCAAACTGGACCACCAGCTTTGTACGAGAGAACGTCGTGCATGATAGGATTTTAAGCCATGTTCTAATCAGGCGTTTCAACAGAAAAGTTAATGGGTTCGGATGCAACTATGTTAGAATTGACAAAGTCGCAACCAGGACTTTATATTTCTAGAACGTGGACAGGTCAAGATTTTCGAGATAGTTTCAGATAAAGAGGGTTGGGCATGTGTGACAAATTTTTGAAAATTGTAAGAAAGGCTAGACCTGTTGCTGCTACACTATATGATCATTTTCCAAAATTTCAGAGATGTTACCAGCTGCGGGCTTATATTTCCATAAAGTAGACTTTCTAACCCTTTTTATCTTAAAAACAAAAAACTATTTGAAAAACTCCACCATTCCACTTTATGGTTCCACAGTCATAGAATCAGGTTTGAACATTTCATTTAAATGACAAATATTTTTTGCTTTATGAAAATATTCCCCATACCTGGTTCTACTGCTTATTTACACTATTTTATGTAGGCCTACACTTTTTCAGTATAAGTACACTTTTCATTAATTTGTGTAGTTTCACTTTGTGTGAAATGCTTTAGCCCGCTTCCACGAAGTTCTGTGAGCATGCCTTAAACTTTTTTATAAAACTTTTGAGCCATTAAGAAGTTCACCCAATCAGCCTGAAGCTTAAATTTTTTGTCTTTAGTATTTAGGCCGCGGCGACTGGACTATTTATACGACAATTTGAATCATACTAATACAGGTAAATTCTCTTACAATTTTTTCTTCTTCACGACATTCACACAGCTCTATTTCTGTGTAAGCTAATTTTCCTTTTTTAATTTTTCAGAAAAAATTGTAAGACTATTTATTTGTATTAGTATGATTCGCTAGTACATAACGCACAGTACATTCTGTATAAGTAGAATGCAAATTGTGATATAATCAGTCCAGTCGCCGCGGCCTGATGAGAAGATTGATTTTTTCATAATCAGAAGCTCATCAGTTCGAAACTGGATTGAATTCTCTTACAATCTTCGGAACATATTAAAATCTTATAAATTAAAAAATCAACTAAAGACTTAACGAACAAATAACCATCTTAACAACTTTTTATTGTACAAATTGCGTGATTTTCATTTTAATTTTTCCTTCAATAATTGTAGACTTTTTCGCCCAAATTATTTATTGGCAAACAAATGACCCCAGAAAACGTACCTCTGTGCTTGTAACAGTGAAACGAAATTTTATGTCTTTGAAAACTCAACCAGTCAATAAATGCTCTTCACAATATAAATACTCTGTAAAATAATTTATCAGTAAAGTTTTGGATACATTACTAAAACAAAACAATTTTGTTGATTTTGCTGCGTTAACAAAGTGCGTCGATATTACCATTGTTGATTGAAAAAATTCCGTCACCAATTATGTTGACATTTAAACCAATAAATACATCGTAAATTTAGAATGGAAACCTCTATATTTCCAGATTGATTGTCTTTCGTTGAATTCACGCTAATCGTTCCTCTCCTTCACCTGTCACTTGTTTACATTGGCAACGTAAACTTTATCTTTAGAGCGAGCTGCATAAGATGGCCTACCGGTTACATCACTGTGCAAATACAAATTTTAGAATAAATATTTCTCCCTTATCCGACTCTAGTCTTGCTTAATCATCTTATCATCCACCTTGGCCTTTACCGCCCTATATAATAAACAAGGAAAATATTTTTTTTTAATGCTAATATTTTGAAAATGATTCAATCTTTCCACGTGAATTTCTCAATTATTATTACATATTTAAAAATTATTAAAACTCTCGGTTGACCCGATGACATGTGGTTTTGTTGTTATTGACTTAGAATAAGCCACATTTGTGAACTCTTGTTTATACATACTATCAACAATTCATCCTTTCAATTTTTAGAAAATTAGAAAATTTATAATATCACAGGGCAAATGATGATACGAGCTGAGTTTATTAGATTTTATCGCCACATTCAATTTAAAAAAATATTTTTTTATAGGCTAAAGGTTTAATTGCCGCTCGATTACATAGCCTGAATGTCAGTCACTTGTGATGTAAATAATTTGTGACGGTTCAAATATCATGTGGGATTAATGACACCAAAAGGTAAAGAACCCTAGGAAACTTATGCACATATTAACAGACTTCTGAGTAAGAAGAAGAATAGCAATCACCACTACTCACGTCGAATACTGCTAAATTTCTTCATTCACCAATAATTTTAATACTTAGTATTCAGACCTCAGAAACAGAATTACCTAGAGGGCTAACAACTAAACCAACTGTGTTCTGTGTGAGCAACCTCATAACTGTCAGTGATTTAGTAATTCTAGAACACTGAAATTGCACCAATAGAAAATAACTAAGAAAAGCCTTTAATTATTTTATTATTTATTAATAAAATTAACTTCACAATATTTTAATTAGTTTTTTATTTTTCTGCACATCTGAATGGATCGCCAATTTCTGAAACAAGAAAATAAATCTCGTTTTGCCTTTATAGGAGCAAAAAGCGATTAACTTACTCGTACGTTTTCAAATAATACAGCATAAGTACTAGAATTATTACATGAAACGGATTGTTCCTAATAATCTACTACAAAAAATGAAAAAATTGATTGACAATATGTTTACAATAATTAATTGACAGTCTAGTGCTGGTTTGTGTTTTCTTGTTTTGCAACTCTAGATTAACAAAGATTAGTTTAGATTTGAAACTTTGTATATAAATCAATAAAATATAATCCTACTTAAAAAAATGAATCATTTATGTTATAGACGAAGATTGATTTCAAAATGGTTTAATAATTTTAATTAAAATTTATATTATTGTTTATAATAAAAGTGCAAGAAGCCTATACATAGTATAATTATGTAGATGTGGTGTGGTTATTTTCCGATGAATGACGTGGGAGATAGTTTACACTTAGTTAACACCGCTAGTCATAGAGAATGAGAAGAAGACCTAACCCAAGGAATCCAGCATTCCCGAAAAGATTTAACGGCGACCGAAAATACAAATTAATCAATATAGATAAAAGGAGACCATTAAATTAAAGGTACTGGGTAAGTCACTCATTTTTTGTAAACTTCCACTACTCTTATGAAGATGGCAATAATGTTACAAAAATATAGGAGAGTATTAATGCATGCGGAAGAAACGAAGTACGTGCCGTGCTTGTCAGCGTTCTTTCAGTGGTTACCAAATAAATTAAACAAGAATTTTAAAGAATAGTCTGGGAGATAGTTAGATTTTTCGTAAATCATTTTCTCAAAGCTAATTTATGATTTTTACCCTTACATTTCCCGCAAAAATGTGTTTGTCATTTCGGCAGATCTGTCAATTCAAACGTTTTCAGGGTACGAAACACTGAAACAAGCAAAAATTTGTAGTCGCTTTAGCTCGTTACCAGCTCTACCGGAGGACATTTATGAAAGTATGGGTTTTATGAATCATAAAATGTCGAGGTTTCAATTGTGCAATATTCAAAGCATATTGATACTCTCAAAACTATTAACAGGCTTCCGATTTAAAAAAAGTATATGTGGTCATCTAAACTTGGCAGTTGACAAAGACATGTGGAAGTTTAAATTTTATCCAGTGCAATTTATGGCAAATTCTAGTCGGTCATTAGGCGATATCAAGAGTTTGGGTCGTGAAATAAGCTTGAAACCAATATTCTCAAATCCAGTTTTGGCTTAATGTTTAGATAATCACATTTTTTAATTATTCATTTAATAGTTTTGCAGCATAAGTTTTACGTTGAGGAGGTCACGCTAAGAATAAGCTAACAAAAAGCTTACTACTCCATACATTTCTTTTATTTCAAGGGATACAGTGTAGGGTTTCAGTCAGATAAACGCTTTTAGAAAATCACGTAGAATATTGCATCAATTTCTGACATTTTTTAGTATATCTGATGTCCCATATAACTACTGCTAGAAACGCCTTACACATACTTACTTGCTATTTAGTTTTTTACTGTCAGACGGCAAAGAAAATTTTGATGCACAAATGGCGCAATTAAAACGCTATTTCATGGCAAATAATAGCATACATGCCGGTCGACAGAAATCTTGTTTTCTAAACAATAAGCAAAGTGTACGGTTAAAAATTCTTTCGTCACAGAAAATGTTCATGCGTTCATATTTTCTCAGCTCGTTTCCAATTTTGGCAGCTGAAAATGAAAGTGTTGGTTATGAATTTACGTGATGCAACATCAAATGTGCCCGCAAGAAATCTTATACAGATATCGCTATTAGGGATAAGATAGTATTACGTAAGATTCATGACCCTGTTAGAATAGAAATTTGCAGCTTGTAATGCCAAATTTGGAGGATATCGTCAAACTTGCGTAAGCTCATGAGAGTAAATAAGCCGCTATTGATTCAGTCAATAGAAAGATGGTAAAGGAAATCGTGAAGACAATGACAAACCAAGTAGTCAACATTAAAGCCCATCATTGGAGAACTTAGGTTTGGTTAGGTTAGGTTGGAGCGGCTGCTTATGCACACTTAGACCGGTGACGGTCCTTTGTGATACCACAGAATATCTCCCCTTTTACCCCTATTGGATCCATTTCGAGCTACTTACATAGCGTAAGACGTCCCGCACTTTACTGTTTTCGAGATCCGAGAGGCAATCCACCCTGAACTTACCCAAGTGTTTGTGCCTTCTGAAAGCCAATGCTGGACACGAGCAAAGGAAGTGGACCAACGTCTTTTCCTCCTCTTCGTCCAAGCAGCTTCTGCAGAAATCATTTGCCTCCAGACCCAGCCTTCTTGCATTTTCTCCAAAAAGACAGTGTCCCATAAGAATTCCTACGACCGTTCTTAATTCACGTCTGCGTAAGGATATTAATGCCCTAGTGCGCGCCAAGTCCAGCTTTGGCCAAACTTGTCTTGCAACTCTACAGGTGAGGGTGTTAGTTCACCTTTCCCCCGCTGAGGATAGCGCCTGCTTCCCAAGGGCTTGCCTCAGCGCTGTGATAGGCCTCGCCAGACTTGCCCTTTCCGGTTGCAGCTGGAGGGTCGTACCATGCCTAGCAAGTTCATCCGCCCTGCAGTTCCTCATGACGCCCGAGTGATCTGGGACCCAGATTACCTGGATATTGAAATGCTCACCCATCTCATTTAGATATGAGTGACAACTCAACGCCACCCGTGACGCCAAAGACACCGATTCTAACGACCGGATCGCCGCTTGACTGTTCTCATAGATTGTGATATCGTCTGAGGGTAACACATTATGCTTCAACCACGTCATGACCTTCTCAATCGCTACGACTTCAGCTTGGTACATGCTGCAATAATCAGGGAGACGAATAGAAATGTTTACATTTAATTTTTCACAGAATACTCCAGCTCCCACTTTGCCGTCTAGCTTGGAGCCATCTGTGAAGACTTGCAACGCTTCGGTTTTCGGTAACGGTCTATCCCTCCAGTATTCCCTTGAAGGAAAGGAGTTCCGAAATCGCTTCTCGAAGCGTAGAGTAGATTTAATGTAGTCAAGATTCGCCAACTCATCCTTCAACGATCTAACGATAGTAGAGTGTCCTATACTAAGACACCTCCACTGAGAGACGGCTGCAAGTCGTACAGCCGTGTTTGCCACCGTCTGTTTGCCAAAAATGTCGACCGGAAGAAGGGGCAACATAACCTCTAAGGCACTTGTCGGTGTCGTCCTCAATGCCCCGCTAACAAGCATACAGGCCGTTCTTTGTACCAGCTCCGGCTTCAGACCCCATCTATGACCAATGGCGTTCCTACAGGAGTACAAAGCTAGAGTAGCTTTGTTTATTCTCTCCAACATGTTGGGCTTTCAACTAAGCTTACTGTCCAAGATAATGCCAAGATATCTAGCTCTATCAGTAAAAGCAAGTCTCGTGCCATTTAAGGTAGGAGGGACAACTACCGGGATTTTGTATTTCTTATTGAAGAGTACCAGTTCTGTCTTGGACGGGTTAATACCAAGTCCACATTTGCCAGCCCATTTTGTAACGATGGTAAGCGCATTCTGCATTACGTCTACAAACTCGGTAACAACTAAAGCTACGTCATCTGCGTACGCGATAACTTCAATACCCTCTCTCTCCAATTCTAGTAATAATCCGTTTACCACTATGTTCCAGAGAAGAGGGGACAGAACCCCTCTGCGGGGTTCCCCTAGTTACTCGCCTCTTGATGGTGGAGTCCCCCAACTTCGAGCTAACAATCCTGCTTCCCAGCATATAATTGATTAACCCTATCAGAGGAACGTCCACCTCCAAAAATGACAATCCCTCCTTGATTGCCTCCGCTTTTACATTATTAAAGGCGCCTTCTATATCCAGGAAGGCCACCAAACAGAATTCCTTCGAATTAATCGATTTCTCAATCGTAGACACCAAGGCGTGCAGAGCAGTATCCACAGATCTACCCTTTGTGTAAGCATGCTGAAACGGTGCCGACTTCCTTGCACTTATTTTATCTCAAATTTTTACATTCAGCAGCCTTTCCAAGGTTTTCAAAAGAAAGGATGATAGAGTTATTGGTCTTAGGTCCTTAGGATAGAGATGTGAATTTTCCCCGCTTTCGGCATAAGCACCACATTGACCTCCGTCCAGTACCTTACGTTGGAATATAGCCCAGCTTTAAACACCCTTTGAATATAGCTTCCAGGTAGGGAAGAATAACTACTGAGTTGTTTTGAAGTTCCGCTGGTATAATTTGATCCGGACCAGCCGATTTAAATGGTTTAAAACCCCTCAGTGCCCATAGGATCCGTTCCCTGGTTACGATATCCTCTGTGAACACTGACAGTGATTCCTGATGATCGCTACGCACCAACGGGTCTTCAAAGCTCCCTGGGAAGTGTGTCTCGAAGAGAAGCTCCAGAGATTCTCCAGTAGAAGCTGTCCAAAATCCGTCCGGTTTTATCAAAAAACTGGGAGTAGCTGTACTTTTAGAAAGAATCTTCCTAAGGCGGGAGGTTTCGGGTACCTCTTCCATTTTATCACAGAAGATTCTCCAATACCTCCTTTGTGCCTTTCTTAATTCTTTCTTATAATTTCCGAGTTTCTCCTTATAGGAGTCCCAATCCTGAGCCTCCCTTGTATTTTTGGCTCCATTAAAGGCTGTCCTACAAGCCTTACGATAAGGTTCCCAGTTCTCTGGACTACCATACTGGTTTTTGCCTACCCCTAGGCTTAGTCAGTGGGCAGGCAGCGCGAAATAGGTTAAATATCGATGACCAGAAATGGAGTGTTCCTTATCCACCCTCAAATTTTTAACCATATGAAAAATATTATTTGAGGCAAGGGTACGTCTAGAACCTCCTGCCTGTTACTAGTAATAAATGTGGGTTCCCGCCCAATATTACACACTGAAAGGTTAGTACTCATCAAATAATCAAAAAGCGACACACCTCTTTCATTAATGTCCGTGCTTCCCCAGATAGTGTGATGCGCATTAGCACCAACTTCCAGTACTACACCTACCTTTAATTGTTCCGCTTCACGGATAAGCTCCTCCAGGTTATCCGGAGGAACCTCCTTCTCCCGGTTCATGTAGGCTGAAACTAGCCAGAATCTACATGTCCCTACTTTCAGGCTAACTGCAGTAGAGTCACCATTGCTGTATTGAGAGAGAAGGAAAGATTAATACTATTTTTCCCAAGAATACAAGATCTGATCTCCCCAGACTTATTAGAGGATATAATTTTGTACCCCTTGGTTCTGAGGCCACAGATCCTGTTTTTATTAATTTAAGGTTCTTGGATTAGTGTCACATCCTCACCCGACCTAGTCAGCCTGAGGAGTAGAGCTGCCGAAGCAGCTTTAGAACGGTGAAGGTTAATCCGAGTTATCTTAATCATAACCTTTTAACCTCTACCTACCTCTATGATATATTCCTGCTACCGCAGGAATATTATTTCACGGTATTTTGGGATGCGCCGGATTCGCCCGTCTCGCTAACACTTATACTCTCTGTAGAGGATTTGTCAGTGCCCCCCCGTCTCGCCTGGTCCGACATCTTCCTACATCGGTACACCAGCTCCTTCACTTACGTGTCCCTCCTCATCTTCCAAGTGAATCCTTGCCAGACCGAGGTTATCGAATTCACTCTGCCCCTACCCTCAGGTTTTCCCCCCATGCTGCTGGTACCTCCGTCAGGCCTACGCGGGTTTCCACCATCTTCCGGTTGGCCTCCCGTACGCGCTTCCGCCCCATCCTTTTTATAAACGTTGAGAGTAATTGACCCGAATCCGAAGTCAATTACTCCCTTCGTTTTGTGCAGGAGGGCAAGGGACTCCTTATTTATTACCATAATTAAAAATTTCGAGCCCCCCTTCGCCTCCTCCTGCTTGACGATCTTCCAATTTCCGGTCGGAAGATTCGGCTTACTGGCCTGAATAATTTTCAAAGCCTCGTCAGGGCTAGCCGGTTTGGATGGCAGCCAGATACGTGCCCTCAGCCTGCTGGGAATTTCCTCCCGGCTAACTGCCGCAAGCTTTGCGCCTGGCCACACCTCCCCTACTTTGGCTATAGCCTTTTTATAAAGATCCACAGTTATAGAGTCCGAGCATGCAGTCATCTTCACACGCCCTTGATACCATTCCGCATCTCTGCAGTATGGGGGTGGTCCTGGATTTTCTCCCAGGACCTTTAAAAAGGCGAGGTTGAGTGCATTATACACCAACCTCCATTTTCCGCCGTGATGCTCCCATCTTCTTGGCTTTCGTCAATTAAGGCTAGCATCAAAACATTCTCCCACAGAACATCGCTGAACAGCTTTGTCCCTGAGTTGGAGCTCGGCTTCTTGTCAGTCAGCAACTTGGCCCGCTTTCTGTTGACTACTTCCACCTCGTCCTGGGATCGCTGTCTTTTCGACACATGGTCCCTTTCCGAGCTTCAGCAGCCCACAGTGCTCTTTGCCCAAGCTACCGATGTTCTCTGTTCTTCCGTGCGCTGCCCTTTACTCCCGTGACTAGTGCCCTAGAGTCAACCACCTTTGCACCATTCGAGGCCTCACCCGCCTGGTTCGTTGTACCTCCCTTCGCTGATACCGGCTTTTGAGGAGAGCCGGTGCCCTTTGTTTATTTTTGTTTGATCCTTCCATTAGATTCCCACGAGTATCGAAGAAATGAAGGTCCGCCTGCGCAGAGATCCGTATAGGTAAGGCTAATTATAACTGGAGGTCGCCAGCTATCCAGAGGGCTCCGTTCACGACTGGGCTTTGTTAAATGGGTCCCCAGCCTGGCAGATCGTCAGCACGGGTCGCTTTACACCTTAATCCGGCCCATTTGCCATCATTTAGCGTGATCCGCCTTATACCTAGGTCACTTATTAACACCCGCTCAATGAGCGTGGACCCGGAGGCGACGGTAATTATAAGGCATTGGAGAACTTGTTCAATAATGATTTGTTTGTGGAGATTTTGAAGAAAATCAGAATTATGAGGAATGAGCAATCTGCATTCGTCTAACATGATTTTGGGTGTTTGAATCACGAATGACAAATTGAATTTGGAACATTTGTTCAACGTATCAGACAATTGTTTCAAACAGATCGGTGGCTTCAGATACAGTTGGAACACTATTCATTGAAGGAAAACTGTAGTACAACATCGTTCAAAGCATGACCTCTTCCATTCGAGCAAGAGAGTAAAGTAAGAAATGAAATTAACAAGCTTGTATCAATAGGTGTCCTATATCCAGTAAAATTAAGCAATATGACAAGCCCCAAAATAAAATAAGAATTTGCGGATACTTCAAAGTGACTGTGTAAGAATCACTGAATGTGGAGCCCGATTCCCTTAGTGGAAGAATTGTTCCAGAGCCTTAAAGGCGACCAACGATTTTCGAAACTTCAGTTGAAAGTTGCCTACCTTCAATTGGAACCAGATCAGCTCTCTATTTTAATAACCAATTTTTAGATTATTTCAGTACCGGCGACGTTCTTTTGGAATTCCCAGTGCTCCTGCTATCTATCAACTTTTGTCGAGCAGTTGATTAGGGCGAACCGAAGAAGAACACACATGAAGTCCAGTCTCAGCATATGTCCGTCTGTTTGCCGACATGAAAGATTAGGGCGCAATTAAGAAGCGAGATTAAAGAATTGAAAGTTCAATCAATCAGCAACTATCTAAAATATTAACTAATTATAGCAGTGTTGATTATTCTATTTGGAAAGCAACCAAAAGAATTAAAAGACCAATAATGCAGATTCCTCCAGTAAGAATAGCAGGTGAGAAATGGACTAGGAATAATGAAAGCAAAGCTCGAGAATTTTCTGAATACCTCGAAAAAATATTCCAGCCACAATATGTCCAAACATTGGCAGCCAAGATAACAACTGAACCAGCTGTGCAAGAAAGAAAAGAAATCCTACCGACAACACTAAAAAAAGTCATGCCTCAGATAAAAGCTAATATGAATACGAAAAAAGCTCCTGGGTATGTCAGGACACTAAAGTGAGGCTCGATCATCATGTGAACATTGAGGCAGCTGAGCTCCTAAGCAACACGAATTTAGTACGCAGACTTAAAAGATGTTAATCAAAGAGCGGTGCTTTTGGAACAATTAAATCGGGTTAAGTCATTTGTTCTTGATAAATTACAGGATGCATCTCTACCTGAATTAGAACTACGCCTCGCTAGTCTTGAACATTATTTTACGCAACTTAATTCCGTTCAATTAAATATAGAAAAACTCGACGAAGAGGAGATTTCGAAAGACACTAGGGCTGATTTTGAACCTGTCGCTATTAAAAAGCAAAAACTGTTAATTAAAGTTAATCAGGAAGAATATATTGAAAACAATTCTTCTTCTATTGTTAAATTACCTAAAATTGAACTTAAACGATTTTCGAGTGATATAACGAAATGGCTTGAGTTCTATGAAACCTTTAATACATTGGTTCATGAAAATCAGTCGTTAAACAATGTGTCAAGATTCCAATATTTTACCAGTTCATTGGATAAGCAAGCTGCAAAAACAATTGAATCTCTCGAGGTAACTTCTGGTAATTACGAACAAGCTTTAAAATTGCTCACTGAGCGCTATGATAATAGGCGTTTAATTTGTCAAGAACATATTCGGCTAATTTTCAACATTCGAGCCATAGAAAATCTATCTGCATTTAAAATACACGAGCTGATAGATACAGTTAATGCACACCTGCGTGCTCTAGCAACGTTACAACGCCCCACAGAACATTGAGATGATTTATTGACTCATATAGTCTATTCTAAATTAGACCCTGACACCCGTTCCAAATGGGATGATGAAGCTCCTGCTACTCGCCTTGCATCGTTACAAGAATTATTTAATTTTTTAAATTGAAGATGTCAGTCTCTGTCTAATCAGCCGCAAAAAGCGTTAAGTATTTTAGTTAATTATAATTCAGATGATTCAGGATTATTATTTTATTTTATAAAAAAGTTTTTACATGTGTTGTACATGTAGAAAGTAAGGTTATAGAGAGAATGATAAGTAAACAATACAATAGAATGATATGTAGTAATATCTAACACTCCTCCTTAATTTACATATATTAAATTATATTTTTTAATCAACTTTCTAATAAGTCTCCTTCTCAATCCATACGATAGACGATAATATACTTTTAGTTCAAATTGAATTTGGACTTTAGCTCAAGAAATTTAGCTTTTTGTAATGGTTTCGTTAAAATATCAGCAGTATTCTCACCTGACGGGCATGATGCGATTTTATGTCAATGTGTTTTGTGCGCATATTGAACTTTTCATCGTGAACTATTTGAATGGAACTCTGATTATCCTTGTTTATGGTTGTTGGTCCGCTTATTGGAATAGAGAAATCCCTTAGAATGTTGCGTAGCCACATGCATTCCTTTGAAGCCTCAGCAAGAGCGATGAATTCGGCTTTTGTTGATGATTGATTTGCTGGGCAACACATTGAGCCAATATTGTTACGAATGCTGATATATCCGGACGTGTGTTAATGGCGACATAGAGAAGACATCCGATTGCTTACCGATATCGTATATTATCCGGAAGCAAGTCGCTGCTGTCATCCCTTATATATGCGACGTCCAATGGAGTCTGACTTGTTTTTGCATCATTTAAACCAAATTCTGAAATGATATGATTAATATCTTGGTCGATTAAATAATAAGAACCATTTTTCTGGATACGAATACCAAGGTAATTTATGACAATGCCCAAATTATTGATCACAAAATGCTTTTTGAGTTCTGCTTCTATATGTTCGAGTAATGTTTGAGAATCTGATGTCATCAAGATTTCGTCAACATAAATGACCATATATAACAAACGATCCTGATTTTTGTATGTGTATAGACAAGCGTCAAAGCTACTTTGTCTCATTCCCATGCTTGTCAGAATCTGATGGAGTTTCTGATTCCACACTCGAGCAGATTGTTTCAAACCGTAGAGGCTTTTCTTCAACAAGCATATGTGATCTTCCTTGCCTTCAGTCGCAAATCCTGGAGGTTGCTTCATATAAATAGTTTCATCCAATGTACCATTTAGAAAAGCTGTTTTTGCATCAAGTTGATAAATTATTAAATTTCTGTGTTCTGCGATTTATAACAAGATTTTTAGTGTGGCTTGCCGAGCCACCGGAGCGAAAACTTCGTCGTAGTCAGTTCCGAATTTTTGACAGAAGCCTTGAGCAACAAGTCGTGCTTTGTAAACATCGCCTATCTTATCGGATTTAATTTTGTAAACCCATTTAGAGCCAATAGATGTGCGGTTGCTTGGCAGTTTGACGAGTTCCCAAGTGTCGTTTTCATGAAGCGAGGTTATTTCATTCGTCATCGCTCCGATCCATTTATCTTTGTTCAAACTTGACATGCTTCCTTAAATGATCTTGGTTCACCATTAAAAGCAAGGAAACCAAACTGTGTTAACATTTCAATTTCTGTGATCAATCTTTTCGGCGGAATGGCTTTTGTCGATCGATCGGGTCGTCGCTCCTGCACTCCACTGTTTAAATTTGCTTGTTTATCAGATTGATGTGGCATAATTTCACACGCACCTTCATTGTTGTCAATGCCATCATCGATTAGCTCGGCTTCGGAAACTTCAGGTGCAACACTCAACGGAACAATCGGAATTTCGACATCAGCGTATGAAACTTCGCCGCACTTATTTGTTGGAATTTTTGATGTTCGTTTGAACTTAGTGTCGTCGCAAAATTTAATGTCTCTTGAAATGACTATTTTATTTTTGCTCATGATGTAACATTTATAAGCTTTCGCCTCCATGGAAAAACCGAAAAAAATGGCCTCTTCCGCCTTCGGATCCAATTTTCTTCGATTGACATCCTGGATGCGAACGAAACATTTTGCTTCAAATCGTTGCAGGTTTCTGTAGTTCAGCTTTCTACCGTGCCAATATTGAAATGGGGTACGATCAATACCTTTACAGGGTAAAAGGTTTTGCAAAGAATTTGCAATAGTAATTGCTTCGCCCCAAAATTTGTTGGGAAGGTCAGCATCAAACAGAATACATCTTGCCATCTCCACCAGCGATCTGTTTTTCCTCTCGGCGACACCGTTTTGCTGTGGCGAGTAGGGCGCTGTGCGTTGGACTTGAACGCCATGTGATTTGAGAAATTACAGAAATTCATTCAACAAATATTCGCCACCGCCAACGGTTTTGAGCACTTTCAATTTTTTATTAAACCGGTTTCGCGTCATTTCGAAGTATTGTTTGAAAGCATCGAAAGTTTTCGAATTTTGTAACAGCAAATAAATTGTTGTGAAGCGGCTAAAATCATCAATGAATGTTAGAACATACTTCTTAGAACATACACGTGGATCTACATTTTTGTATTTTTATACAGTCGACGAGCTGATTATTTGGCAAATTTTTGATCAAATTCATGTCGCGATGGCCGAGAACCCGATTCCAATCATGAATACACATACGAGTATCGGGTTTATTCTGAATAAAATTAATTGATTGTTTTTCACTTAACTTATGTATATTAGTCGATGACGTTGCCGAATGCGAGTTGATCACCGCTTGCTAATAAAATTTCGCGTTTATTTTCGGTAAACTTAACATGCAAGCCTTTTTGTGCCAAACGATTCACCGAAATGAGATTACCACCAATTGATGAAACGTATAAAACATCACAAAGGGTTACATTTGTGGCAACACCAGCCTCATTAACAAACTGATTATTCACTAGTCCGCGACCCGATGACATAAGATGACTTAAGTCCAATTCGGAAAATAACTTCGCGTCACAACAAATATGGCACGTAGCACCTGAGTCTAAAATCCAACCAGTAATTTTTCCGATGACAAGCAACATGTTATTTCAACGATTTTTGATCGAACGAAAGAAGAGGTTAGTTCGCCCTCTTTTCGGGCTTCGAGTGCGGTAATAAGGATATCATAGCTAGTTGGTAGCAATCCCAATAATGTTGCAGACATCAAAAACTTCATTTTTATGTCATTTTCTAGAGACAAGAGTTCTTGGAAAAGTTCAGTTACTTTCTGAACATGCTCCTCGATATTGGCGCTCTCATCGGCTCGTTGCTTCATTATTGTTCGGAGAATGCGTACACGGCTACCAGCAGAATCCTTTCCGTGAAAATCTTTCAGCGCATTCCATGCTGATTTGACATTTTTTGCATGCACGCACGTTTTGCAACTGGCTGTCATCAATTGTGAGAAAAATTGTAGAAAATGCCTTTTCATCTGCTTTCTTCCATAATAGGGTAACAGGAGATGGTTCTTCCTCAATGATTGCTGTCCATACGTCTTTTTCCTTTAATAACATTTCAACCCGGAACTTCCAATTAAAATAATTGTCACCATTCATTTTTGAATGATGTACTTGTCCGTAGAGGCAGACATGATTTTAATTTGTGATTTTTATTTTTATTTTGTCCCACAAAAAAAAAAAAAAAAAATCACCAAAACTGCAATTCAACTTTTAATCACAAGCGATCTCTGGGCCCATAACCTGATGGAATCCGAATACAAACAAGTATTTTAGTTAATTATAATTCGGATGATTCAGGATTATTATTTTATTTTATACAAAAGTTTTTAGAGAATGATAAGTAAACAATAGAATATAATGATATGTAGTAATATGGAAATTACACTTCTAACAAGCAACTTCTAGCGCAAAAAGGTTCTTCTTTTATTACGTCACAAACTTAAATGTGTAGCTTTTGTAATAAGCCCAGACATTAAATTTTTCGATGTACTAAATATCTGACATTATCTCCTGAAGATAGATTGCTAGAGGTATCCAAACGCAGTCTGTGTTTGAATTGTTTAAATAATGAACATCGAGTTGACGCTTGGCCCCCAATTTGGAAACATGTAAGAAATGTTCTTTGAAACATCATTCGTTAATTCACACTTCTGAATCCAAATTAGTGGCCTCTACACAATTCAGATTACGTATTTCTTGCTACTGCAATTGTTAAAAAACATAATAACCCCGTAACATGTCGCACTTTATTAGATTCGGCCTCTCAGATAAGCTTTATGACAGAATTGTTAGCCAACAAGTTAAGTCTTGAAAGCGTTACAACCAATGTGTGCATCGTTGGAATAGAAGGTGGTTCTATTGCATGTAACAAGAAATATAAGGTGACGTTGCAATCCTGTATAACTAATTTTTCCACTCACCTGGAGTTATTTACGCTACCTAAAATTACCGAATACCAGTAGTTTCTGGAAAGGCCTATTCAGGTGAAGTTTTGCAAGGTAGATTTTATTGCAATCTAGTACATAATTTGACGATTCTCAAGAATTGAACGACCAGTTAAAAAGGTTTTGGGAATTAGAGGGTGTTAACGAAACCCAAGAACCTAATTATCAAAACTCGCCATGTGAAAAACATTTTATTGCTAACGTCAAATGTAATAGTTATGGGTAGTATATTGTAAAATTACCATTTTCAAAACACCCAAATATATTTGGAAATTCTAAGTCAATGGCGATTTGCCGATTTTTACAATTTAGAAAGAAAACTCATGAAAAATGAAGATCTGAGACGTAGCTATAATAATATTTTATTAGAGTATGAACACCTTGGACATATGAAACAAATCAATGAAACCGACATCAAAAACCTCCACTATTTTATGCCACATCATCACAAAACCCGATAGTTCTACTACGAAATTGAGGGTAGTTTTTGATGCTTTGGCCAAAACTGAGACTTCTAAGTTTCTAAATGATATATTAATGGTTGGTCCGGTATGTCAAAATGATTTGTTTTCAGTTTTAGTCAGATTTCGATCATATAAATATGTTTTCAGTGCAGATATTAATAAAATTTATCGACAAATTTATGTTGACATGGATGAATGTATGAACCATTAAAATTTTATCGTTTCAATATAATAACATGTGGTACAGCGTGTGCACCATATTTGGCTACCAGATGCTTAAGGCAACTGGTTGATGATGAAGGTAACCATTTCCGCTAACCAAGGACGTTCTACTCAAGGAAACTTATGTCGACGATGTACTGTCAGGCGCAAATTCGTTTCATGAAGCTGAACAAAAGATGGAACAAATTAAAAACATTCTCGAAAGAGCTGTGTAGTAATAGTACCAAATTATTGGAATCAATTCCACCTGACCAACATGAACCGCTTCATACGCTTGATAATTGTGAATTTTGTAAAATCTCTTGGTTTATATTAACAACCGATAGATGATTCATTTAAATTTCATGCCAATCTAGATGGTAAACCTGGGTCAGTTACAAAACGGCAAATAATATCAGATATCGCGAAAATTTTCGATCCATTTGGTCTCGTATCGGTAACAGTAATTCTTGGGAAACTCTATATGTAAGAATTATGGCGATTAAAAATTGATTGGGATGCATCAGCCCCTCAGCACATTGCCACGTCATGATTGAAATACAAAAAGCAATTGCATGAGCTTAACAAGATCACAATTCCGCGTCATATATTCGAAGGCGTTAATCCCATTGCCATAACGTTGCACTGTTTCTGTGATGCCAGTAAACGTGCCTACGGTGCTGCTATTTACACACAATGCGAAACTGAATCAGGTGAAATAATTGTTAATCTTTTATGTTCAAAATCACGCGTATGGCTCCATTAAAAAAATTGTCACTTACAATACAATACAAAATACAATTGTCACTTCCTCGTTTAGAGCTGTCAGCTGCTTGTTTATTAGTTGAGCTGATGGAACAAATAACGCTAAATCTAATTTTCGTAATAAAAAAAATAAATTACTACGGTGATTCGACTACCGTGCTTTCCTGGATTAATATGATCATCTGACCTAAAAACCTTTGTAGCTAACCGTGTTGCAAAAATTCAAAATACAACTACAAGTCAGGGTTGGCAACATATTGAGTCAAAAAAGAACCTTGCTGATATTGTCTCAATGGGCGTACTCCCAAATGAACTAATAAATCATGAGGTGTGGTTCAAAGGTCCTCGATTTTTATACACTTGCAATATACCAAACCTTCCAAATCATTTCGACTTAATGGTATTCCAGAACGAGGTAATCATAAATCGGTATTAACTTCAGTTCAATCCGAGAGCATATTAGATATTATTAAATTCAAAAATAATTATTTGTCATTTCGAAATGTCATTTGTTATCTTCATCGATTTAAGAAGAATACAAAACTTATAAAATCTAATAGAGTGCCAGGGCCCCTAACAGTGGAAGAGTTGCGAATCGCTATAGTTATAATTATGAAGCTGGTACAATCACAATGTTTTAGTTCAGAGATCAAGGCTCTTAATTCAGGTAAACCGATTCCTAGAAAAAGTCGTTTAAAATCTTTGTCATTATTTAGGGACTATTGTCCCTAAAATTTATAATTTAATTCGAGTTGGCGAGCGTCTTCAACAATCTTCGCTATCATATGGTGTTAAACATCCAATTGTGCTGCCATCCTCACAATCAGTTTAATAAATTATTATCATAAACGAATGGCTCATGCTGGCCAACAAGCCTTGTTAGCTGCTGTGTGGTATATTAGATGTTTCAAGGTTCAACCTCGAAATTTCAGACAGTTAATGGGAAATCTACCACCACTGAGAACACAAATGACTCCGCCGTTTCCTAATGTTGGTATTGATTTTTGTGGCCTATTCCAAACCCACTAAAAATTACGAGGAAACCGGCCCACCAAGTCATATGTTTGCGTGTTCGTCTGCTTAGTCGTAAAAGCGATACATCTGGAAGTTGCATCGGAATTAACAACTAACTCATTCATTGGATGTCTAAAAAGATTTATTGCTACTCGTTGCCACAAATTTTTGTTGGAGCTAATAACCAACTACATGAGTTGTATCAGCTGTTCAAATCTCAAGCACACCAAGATGCGCTTATAGAAGTCACACAACAAAATCAAATTAAATGGCACTTTGCGCCACCTGGTTCACCGAACTTCGGAGGATTGTATGAAGCAGCAGTGAAGTCAGCCAAATTTCATATGAAACGAATAATAGGAAATTCATCGCTCACATTCGAAGAATTCAACACAACTGTTTAATAAAAACACAACACTCCACGTAACTCCGCGAATTTAATTTTAACTTCTAAATTTTAATTTATTTATTTTATTGCCGATGAGGCGAAAACTATTCAATACAAAATGACTTGATCGGACGCAAGTTCAAATAATAATGTTGAACAAGTTACAGTACTCAGAAGGAGATGAAACGTATTATATACATATTATATGCTACACCTATTTACTCAATTTATTGCTTGTCACGAATACTTTATCAATCAAAGTAACGCAATCAACCGGAATTAGAGTAAATAAGCGTAGCACATCCTATGTACATTTACAAAATATTAATTATAATTGAAATATAAGTATGTATATAAGTACAAAAAGGGCATTTCTCAATAAGCTGCACTTCAATGACTAAAACATTAAATATAAAATTTCAAATGCATGTTGAGTTGTCTTAACATAAACCACCCGCCTTGAATATACGTCGGTATTCAAATTGTTGATTCATCAGGTAAGGGATAAAGTTTCGCTACCGCTCTCTTGAAAACTCCGGATTGAGTTTTTACGTCAGCAACTCGTATGACTCCATCTTTAGTGGGATACAATTGAATGATTCTTCCGAGTAACCATTTTAGAGGAGGTAGATTTTCATCTTTCAGTAGTATGAGCTGGTTTATTGATAAGTCGCACTTTTTTGTTGACCATTTGTGTCGTTGTTGCAACAGATTTAGGTCCTCAGAACTCCATCTATTCCAGAATTGCTGATGTAGCTTTCAAAGATGAGCGTATCCAGCTGATAATGCGACTTTGACATCCTTCACATCTGACTCGATTATGGCAGATAATGGTCCACCCACAAGGAAATGATCCGGTGTTAACACCACTAGATCATTTGGGTCCGAGGATATTGGAGTAAGTGAAAGACTCGTTCTTCAGGAAGGTCTCCCATGAGATGCTCGATACTTCTTTTTTTGGTCTTAAAACACCGAATGCAATGGTTGACTGTACGACGAGTTACAATTTTCCTATCAAGTGGCCAGAATCGCTGTCTACTAATGGCTAGCAGTGCTTGTGGTGCAACGTGTACATTTTTTACATGTAAATAAAACATTAGCATATTAGTAAACGGATTAGACTTGGGTAGGAGGAATTGGTGTTTTGAATCAAAAGGAAGAAGGGAATTGTGGATTCGACCTCCTACGCGTAGTAGCCCGGGGACATCCAGGAATGGACTAAGAGAGCGTAGACGACTAGTTCGGTGAACTTCTTCGGTTTTCTGCAATTCCATAATCTCGTCACTTATATAGATGGATTGAATATTCTTCACGAGCGCTAGCAGGGGGCTATCTAATTCAACCGTAGTTAGTGGTCCCTTATCTTTGGCAGACTTGGATTTAGCACAATTGGAGATGAACCGAAGGCAATATGCAAATATTCGTTGTAACTTCGTAAATGATTGTCTGTGGTTTATTTCATCAACAAAAGACGGACTTGTTTCAGATACCAGAAGAATTATCTTTGTATTACGATGCTCTGGAACATCGGTGTGAATGGTAAGTTGATTTGAGTTAAACGGCCACTCTAGTTCTGGTTTATGTAAAAATGTAGGGCCGTGAAACCATTCATTCATTCATTTCCTTGCATAACTGACTGGGAAGCATGCCTCTGCTGATCATATCAGCCGGATTTTCAGATGTTGGCACAAGATTCCATTGATTCCTGTTGGTGAGATCCTGTATTCTGGAAATCCGATTCGCCACGAATGTGTTCCATGTGTAAGACGGAGCTGATATCCATGACAATACTATTGTTGAGTCTGTCCAGTAGAACACATTTTCTGGGGTGCAAGGAATAATGGTAGATAAACGTTCTACTAATTCAGTCATTAGAAGAGCACCGCACAGTTCAAGCCGTGGTAATGAGGTAACTTTAAGTGGTGCCACTCGTGATTTCGCGCACACTAAATTAACGTTTATTTGACCATTTGCAGCTTCACTACTGTCGCTGAACGCATGAAGTTGTACCTTTTTCATTAATTCAAATGAAAAATCCTTCGTGATATTTAAATCACATAGCTGTTGCCGAAATTTCAACCATCGAGATTGGTATTCTATTGGAAGAACTTCGTCCCAATGAGATTTTAGTTTCCACAGCTGCTGTATGATGATTTTGCCTAAAATAACTACTGGTCCTATTAGCCCTAAGGGATCAAATATATTGGCTAGATCTGATAGTATAATTCGCCTGGTTAGAACCTCGTGCTCGACTGGAATTATGTGGAAATGAAAGTAATCTTGTGATGGCTGCCAAATCAAACCGAGAGTTTTTATCACGTCTTTATCCATAATGTTGAGATGTAATTCGCGATGGTCTTTTGGATGGATTCCAGAATAGCAGGATGGTTTGAGCAAAATTTACGTAGCTTGAATCCTCCTCCTTTCAAGAGTGAAACTTTAGAGCCGGTCATGACATCGTCCACATAGAAATGTTCTTAAATGGCACAAGTAGCTAGATGATACGGAGCTCCTTCGTCATCGGCCAATTGTGTGAGACATCGGGTTGCTATAGATGTGGTGCCGAAGATGTACCATATGTGACTGTATTAAATGTATACGCCTTTAGTTCTTTCTCTGGACAATCGCGCCAAAATATATATTGGAATTTGCAATCCGATTCATGAAGTATAATTTGGCGATACATCTTCGAAATGTCCGCAGTGAATAGAAAACAAGTCAGGCTGTATGGTGGGCCCAACTATTAGGATGTCGTTGAGAGACAATTTCGAAGTGGTTTTAGAAGAGCCATCGGAAACCACTTTTAATTTCGTAGATGAACTGTCCATTTTATGTACACAATGGTGTGGCAAAAAATAATGTTTTTGCTGAATATCACTTAGTTCGATCGGTTGCATGTGCCCGATTTCCTCATATTCCGCCATAAATTCGAAGAGCCTGGTTCCGATCTAATTTTCGCCCTATAGATGGTGGAAACGTTTTATGGCTGTATTTTGAGAATTTCCTAACATAAAAGGTTCTGCTGGGAAAGGCAGGCGTACGATATATCGCCCTGCATAATCGCGCGTTACAGTATTTTGGAAAAATGTTTCACATTCCTGTTCCTCGAAAGTGTATTGGTTCCTTGGAGAGTCGTGTCTTTCCAGTTCACAGAATTTATGAAATAGCTGCTCCAACGTTGGACTAGGAACTGTAGAGACCATATTGCCGGTGACGATCCAACCGAAGGCTGTGTTTTGCAGTACTCGCATATTATCGTAGAATTTTATTTGTCCTTCCAACATTAGTGAACAGTAGAGCTCGGCCCCAATCAACATGTATATTGTTTGTGGATGGTTGAACCTGGGATCCGCTAACTCTATGTTATGTGGAAGTGGCCAGTTGTGGATATCAATAAAGTTGCTTGGTTGATGTCCAGTAATTCTAGGCAATATTAATGCTTCGATTGTTGTGGTGAATTGGCTAAGGCGAGATTTAATTGCAAGAATGGTGCCTTCCTTAGCATTAACCTCACAGTTGCCAATCCCAGCGATAGGGTTAAGGATATTGAAGCGCTTAACTCCTAATTTTTGGGCCAAATTTTCTGTGATGAAGTGCAATTGTGACCCTGAATCAAGTAGGACTCTACATGCTACGGGTAATCTGTACTTGTCTAGTACGTGTATTACGGCAGTAGCCAATATGACTTGACATTGTGACTTGATTCTAGTAGTTGATTCATTTGAAATAATCGGACCAACAGTTGCATGAAAGCTGTCTGATGCAGCTGGCTGACTAATCACATCTTGGCTTTGAGCTTCCGACTGAGCAGTGTTATTATTTATATTTTGATTAGAACTCGATATTATATACTGATGTAGATACGTGTGATGTTTGGCTGAACACTCATGACATCCTGATTATTTGCACGAGTTCGCAGTATGAGAACCATCAAGCAGACAATTTTAACATAAGTGCAGACGAGAAACTGCTTGCTGTCGTTGATTTATTGAAAGGTTGATAAAGCGCCTGCATCTGTATATGTTGTATTTTGGGATAGAGCAATACGAACAAATTTTAAACTATAAACGTTGTTTAATGAAGCGATACTTGTAGTTAGATCCGCAGTGTTGGCTGAAGAAACGAGGGATGTTTTAGAAGTTCCTTGACGAATATTTTTCTGATTATTGTAAGGCTTGCTGGGTAGAACTGTGGCTGTTTGTTGTGTTTGGTCCTTTAATAAACTAAGACTTTCTAAGGTGTGGTGCCCTCTGTCTAAAACGTCAAAAGTTCATCCAACCTATAGCTAATCTATCATGAGGACACTCATCCTCCCATTTTGTTCTCATAACTGCATCTAGTCTTTGTAGTACCATATAGATTATTAAGTCATCCCATTGAGCAGTTGGACGGTGATTGTTAAGACTGTCAATCAAGTCTCGTAATTTTGAAGATCCTTTGTCCATAACTGGCAAATTAAAGAGTGCTTTAATATGATTTTGCGCTACTAACTTTTGATTGTCATATCTATCGGTTAGGAGTTTAATAGCAGCGGGATAATTTGTAGCAGTGACCTGCAATGACCTAATTCTATTGAACGCTGCACCTCAAATGGTGAAATTTCTGGATGTCATCTAACCGTTTATTTTTATGCACCACTGATTTAAATGTTTCATAAAACGGAATCCAATTCATAAATTCTCCAGAAAATGAAGGTAACTTAATTTTAGGTAGTTCTAAATTAGTGAGATTTTCTTCGATTAGTTCAGGTTTCGTATGTGTTCTAGCTTCGTTTTTTCTTCGACTAATCCCAACTAACAATGCAGGTTTTAATTTATGATATTTTTCCTCAATGGTTGCTCGGGAATTGGTTTTTGATTCATTTATGTCTAATTTTTCTAATGCCATTTGGTTAGATTCAAAATATTCAAAATATTTTTTTAATGAATTTAAACTTAAGTCTACTTGAAAATCTACTGCCGTTGGTAATTCATTTTGAACAAAACCGTCTACTCGATCTATTTGGCCTGCTACAATAGCCAATTTCGATTTATACTTTGTTATTTTAGCATCCGTCATTGTTACGGAAGAAGACTAGCGGTGAATAGTTTTTAGTTAACAGAAAAAACCAACTGCACTAAAATGTTTTAACACGTTAAAATATGCTATTTACCGGATGACAGTAAATTCACTAAACTGTTTTAATCTTTCATGTGATTGAATTAAGAAATGCCGATAAGTGCAATAAAAAATTTAATAAAATTTAAATGGTTTATAGTTACCAATATTGCTTAGGTTAAAAAAATAATTATTCTTCTAAGCCTCCAGAATCAATCGTTGGACACGATTCTCTTTGATTTCAACAAACAAGAAAATAACTGCTGTGATCCAAATTGTCGATGTCGATCCAAGAAAAATATCTCCAGATTTCCAGATGAATTATTTTTGGAATATTTTTATATTCCAAATCTGCGATGCTAGTTCAGAAACTGCAACAGTTATCACAATGTGTGTATTTAACGTCGGGTTTTTGTGTATTTAACGTCGGGGTCACCAAATTATGTTTAATAAAAACACAACACTCCGCGTAATTCCGCAAATTTAATTTTAAATTCTAAATTTTAATTTAGAACTATTCAATACAAAATGAATTGATCGGATGCAAGTTCAAATGGTGCAGATAATTTAATTCAAGTTGTCACTGTGAAAACAGCGAAGTTACCAGACTTAGTTCAATATATGTATTTGGTCTGGACTCTTATTACATCATTGGTTAGTTATTTTATTAAATGTTTATGTTGAATATTTAGTGAAAAACAAATTAATCGTTCTATCAGTACTTGAATCACTATCATGTTAGTAGAGAGAATATAAAACCAAAGGAGAAAGCAAAGCTTAGAGACTGGACGGAGCGACTCTCCATTGGAGTTGAACAATCTTCTAATCTATGAGATATGTGTGTCGTAAAAAAAAAATTTTGATGTTTTTGTTTTTCCTTCTTTATTGTTTATGCGTTGCTACTTATTTCTCGATTTTTTTTAACTTCCGTCGTTTTGACTTACGTCGCTTTTTCAAGAACATATCAACGACATAGCTCAAGAATGTAATGGTACCTATGGATTAGAATATCACCCATAAAAAAGTGGTTTTGTTGTAATGTTGTAGCTGCCTCTGTAGCTGTTCCCTACCGGTTTCTATTTTACTGACTGCGTACCTCAGATCCAGCATTTCCCTGACTCTCTATGTACTTAGGTTTAATATATCTTGCGATAAGTATAGTCCAATCTTCCTCATAGTTTTGTTCTATCACAATTAGATAACGTTCAGTACTTAATAGTCCATTCAAGATAATTTAGACCTTTGTTCTCGTCGATCGATGTCAAATTCAAATCATGGATTGGTGGCCGCAATCTTGCAAGTAAAATAAGAGTTCAACTGATCATCACTTTAAAGTTGACCTTGGTTGAACATTTTTTTATTTATTTCCCTATTTAGTTCTGCCATCACAAAAGGGTTAAAAACCAAAACGCAATTTGTAAATTCATCTTCCATAGTTGTAGTAAAATTTATTTAAAACAGTCGTTTTAAAAATATTTGTATAGATTATTGTTATATCAATACGATGCTACGTGGCTATGCCCTATGCCTATAAAGAAAATGGGAAATGAAATCAGTGTTATCTGTTTACAATTACAAAAAACACAATACTATAAATCATGCTGCGTGGTTAAAAATGTGATGTAATTTTACCAAACTATTAAATCAGAGTTTTTAGTTTAAAAATTGTTTCTGTGTCGTAATCTAATATCAATATTTCGGAAAACAAGAAAACCAATAATACAATTAATTTCCTTAAAATGATAAGTCAACAACATATTATTATTATTAGTATGATAAGGTTCAAAGTAAATGTTTTCAAGAAAAAAAAAAACAAAAAAAAAATTCGGTTCGATTTTAGGTGATTAGAAAATTAGAAATTTATGCCAAACCAGCTGCGATTATCTGATTGAATCATAATATAGTCATACAAACTAAAACTAACAGAGACTAAAAAAAAAATAAATCTCGAATATTTATCAATTTTCTCTTGTAATATAGGGTGTCGCAAACAAAGATGTTGGTTAAGTGCTACTGGTTGTGCCAAAGCATACTGGAACTCTAAATTACAAAATGGCCTTACATTTGAGCACTTGCGATTTCTAAAAGAATTCTATTTCGCCGTAACTTTTTTGAGACATCCGGTATATTCATACACTTAATTACATATATTCAAGTTTGGTCGATGAACTGCGTGTGAACGGAAAAAAACCGGCATGATTGTAAGATTATTGTATTTACAAAAATACATAGAAACAAAAAATGCGTAAGATAATAAAAAGTTTTCTGTTATCAGTATGGGAAACCCTTGTCTGACACAGTCACGAATACAAACAATGAATTTTGTGTTAATTTTACAATTTTATATCTGTATTAATATTTGAGTGCACATATTCCCTCTATTTATTACTGCAGTTTACAAATGGGTTCAAGTTTATTGAAACATTGTTGTTTATGTGTACTGTTGAATGCGTCCATCTCAGATTTATAAAATACTTGATAATTTTAAATAATATTAGTGTTGTTTTATTAGAGTTCAGATCACGAAATTAATAGTTTTTTTTGAGAAACTGAGGCAAATAATATTAATTAACATTTTTGTCTATTTAGAAATTTTCTATCTAACTGAACCTCTTAAGTCAATCTAACCCTTAAATCACCTAAAATTAATCCTTAAATAATTCCCCAATCGAGCAACTCACTTAATCCCAATGAAAGCTAACTAAATCCTAACTCAAGTTTAACTCAACTTATCTCGAACCAAATCTCAACCCTCTGCTCAACTCGATATTTAATGGTCAAGCAATCCCGAGCCCGAGATCAACTTGATTCGAAAGCTACATGGGTGTATAAACTCAACTCAATCTAATTTCTCACGAAACTCTCGAAATAATCCCTAACCGAACATCTCCAGCATACGTACCGTCGTACCATCATAACTTTAAACAATCATAGCATTATACAATTAATATATTATACCACCAACCATCAAACAATCATACCAATGTACCGTAGTAATGTCAAACCAACAAATCATCATATCATGGTTAGATGGTATATCTTACCATCAATCTACCATACCTTCATATCATCATACCATCGCAACATCACACTATCGTATCATACCATCATACTGTCAAGCCATAATATCACATTACCATCCAACCGTCATACCATTATCCCGTCTTACCATCATACTATAATACTATCATTCTACAACACCATAAATACCGTCCCGTGTGGGGTTTGCTGGTTCCTCCATCGGGCGCCTCCCCAGGTAGCGGATAGGGGACAGCCCGCCAGATATGGCAGGTATTGGGAAATAAAATAGTCAGGGCGGACCAAAAACCAACACACCCAAGCTAAGGTGGCACTGCATGCGCCGGTGGCTGCGTGGCTGAGGGGGAGCTCAGTCGTTATTAGCATGCGAACTCCGAATTTGGCGACATTCGGTTTAAGCCCGTAGCCTTCCTATGATAATGCAGAGCGGTGTCATGGGTGACCGTTATTTCTCGTGGTTCTCGTGGGAATGAATATGGAACCAAACAATAATAACAAAAATATTAACGAAGTAAATGATATCACTGGTATGTCAGATCTTCTCGATTCTGCGAATTTAGGAGGCAGTCAGCAGATCATTAGAAAGAGTGCGTTGCAGGGAACTCCAGCTCAATCACAAGGGAGTGTGAATGAGAGACAGGAGAAAGCAGCGCCATTGAAGAAAAGTAGTGGAAATATTGCAGTGATCAATACATTGGAGCTATGTTTTTAATCATCGTCTCTGGGAGGAAACATGGTGGACAGTAAAAAAATCACTCTGACAAGACTTGGAAAGAAAATTGAAGTCAAACCAAAGGGTTTGTCAGACCTAAGCTCAATATACATCATTGGTGAAATCAAGAGGGTGATCAGCGTCATCAGCACACTCTATGATTCAGCCATGAGTAAGATGGAACTATCGGAAAAGGAGTGCTAAACTTCACCGATTGGCAAAGAGATGATAGAAGTTCCCGCATATCAACATATTATTCGTGACATGAAGGAAGTGGAAAAAGGGGATAAGGAGAATTCGCCAATAGCCGAATCCAACAAAAGGAGGTTGTCCACACCACCCAAGAGTGAGGAACGCTCTCGATGCAAGAAGAGGAATACGAAGGACACTCTAAAAAATACTCCTCAAAATGTTTTGCCTCCTCAAACATCAGAGAGGGAGCTAAACAAAGAAAAGGAAAACGGGGACAACGACCAAACTGATGAATGGAGATCGATATTCTCGTCCAGATGCGCTATTGATTAAAGCGAAAACAGATATCTCATACGCGGACATACTACGCAATGTGAAGCTGGATCCTGATCTCACTAGCTTGGGGGAAAAGGTTAAACATATCCGCAAAACTACACAAGGAGATCTTTTATTAGAGCTGAAAAACACTGGAGACCAAAAAACTACTCTAGAATACCGAGCTAAGCTAGAGGGCGTTATTGGACAGGAGGCCGGTATAAGATCTCTTACACACAAAAGAAAAAAAATGGAAAAATATTTGAGGACGCGAAAGGCGTGTTTGTTGTTAAGAAATTAATAGCCGCGTATCGTTGAACCCAAGTTGCTGTGGTTAGCTTTCCCAGCAGTCTAATGGGTAAAGTCATCACTGAAAGAAAAATGCGAATCGGATGGGTATCCTGTACCATGAGAGAGAAGATAGTACCCAAAAAATGCTTCAAATGCTTGCACTATGGACATGTGGCACAGAGGTGTTCCAGTCAAACAGACCGCTCAAAACTCTGCCAAGATGCATGGTGTGTCTTGAGAAATAAGACTATATTGGCAATGCCAAGCATGTTACGGGAAATTTCAAGTGCCCGATATACAAAAAGGAATTACAAAAAACACGAAGGTTATGATTTTGTTACAACTAAATCTTAATCATTGTGAAGCGGCACAAGGAGAAATTCAAAGTTTACTTGGATCGATTGGTGAAGGACGCGCGAGATCGACACCCTGTGTTTATCGCTGGTGACTTCAATTCTTGGGCTGTTAAATGGGGCAGCAGAGTGTCAAATGATCGTGCTGTGGCTTTATTGGAAGCTTTTGCCACATTGCAGATTGAGCTGCTAAACACAGGTAGTGCGGCAACATTCCGCAGAGGCAACGCTAACTCCATAGTTGACCTTACTTTGGTTAGTAGTTGCATATTGAGTAAAGGCGTTACTTGGGAGGTGAGTGAACGATATACACACAGCGACCATCAGGCGATAATATGCCATCTCAACGGTGTTCAAGGAAATCAAACCAAATATAGCAGATATACAGGTTGGAGCACAAAACACTCCGATAAAGGTATGTTCTTGTACATGCTAGAAAACGTAAGTATCTCGGGAGTAGCTGAAAACAAGGTTTCACAAGTTATGAGGTGTATCACAAACGCGTGTGATGCGGCAATGCCTAGAAGAACAGAGAATAACCGTCGTAAAGCGGATTATTGGTGGAATGAGGAAATTGCGAGTTTACGTCGTAAATGCTTCAGAGCGAGGGGAAGGTACCAGCGTTTAAGGGGTGGAGGTAGCGAGGATCGGCGACAAGCTTACTGCAGTGCTCGATTGGAACTTAAAACCACCATTAAGCTGAGTAAACAACAATGTTTTAGTGAGCTTTGCGAAGAAGTTGATTGCGAGCCGTGGGGTCGGCCATACAAAATAATCATGGAAAAAGTGAAAGGCAGTAATTTTAACTCTCCTACTTGCCCAAACATGATGTACAATATCGTGATGATAATGTAAGAAGGTCAAGTGTCACAATCGATGAAGTGGTCGAAGCTGCCAGTAAAGTTGGCAATAATAAGGCACCTGGGCCTGATAACGTTTCGAATTTGGCACTCAAATTAGCAACGCGAACGATACCAGAGCTGTTTGCTAATGTCTTCGAGTCATGCCTAAGCGAAGATGTGTTTCCTGCGAGGTGGAAAAAGCAAAGGCTAGTGCTGTTACCGAAAGGCAAGAAACCCCCTGAAGATCCGTCGTCATACAGACCCTTATGTATGCTCGACAATGCGGGTAAGATACTTTAACGAGTGATTTCAGGCAGATTACAGGAGGCAATTGTACGCTCCGGTGACCTTGCAAAACTTCAATATGGCTTCAGAAAGGCGCACTCAACAATTGATCCTGTTAATCTCGTTAAGGGTATTGCACAAAATTCGATTTCCGGGAGCAGATAGAAGGGAGGTAACAAGTAATATTGTGCAATTGTTACGTTAGATGTAAGAAATGCATTCAACATGGCAAGATGGGATTGCATATGGGGGGAATTACGTCCAAGGTAAGTTCCACGTTATTTGGTAAATATTATCAAAGACTATTTCCATGACAGAATTCTTCTATATAAAACGGATGATGGTACAAAGGAATACAGTATCACGGGAGGTGTGCCTCAAGGTTCTGTACTGCGTCCACTGCTGTGGAACATAATGTACGATGGCGTGTTCAGGCTCCGAATAGCTGAAGAAGCCAAGGTGATCAGTTTCGCGGACGATATTGCTATTGTAGTAGTTGCGAAATACAAGGAAGAGATAATCCGGATATGTAATGAGACTATACGTACAATCCGCCACTGTCTGATTACAATTTGTTGGCTTACAATTGGCTGAGCAAAAGACCGCATCAGTACTAATTACTAGCAGGAAGGTTAAGGAATTTGTTATCACTTCGCAACCAACAATTAGTTATCTGGGTGTCACCATTGACGCCAGATTAAAATTCAAGGAGCATATAAAAACCGTTGCCGTGAGGGTCGCGACAGTGAATAACGCACTGTCCCGAATAATGCCAAACACAAGTGGAGCAAGACAAAAACGAAAAGTGCTATTGGCTAATGTTGGATGAACCGAAAATCTCGTATGGGCGCAAGATGAATTCCGTCTATCGACTCAGCGCTTTGAGAGTGATCTGCGCGTTTCGGACAGTTTCGGATGACGCAGTGTCTGTTATTGCAGGAATGCCTCCCATAGAAATGCTACCAAAGAATGTAAAAAAGTATACGCAGAACGTGGAAGCGATGCAAATGCTATGGTCGAGTGGCAAAATAAATGGAGTCAATCAAACAAAGGACGATGGACGTACCGTTTAATCCCGCAGCCAACAACTTGGATGAACAGGAAGCACGAGGAAGTCGACTACTACCTGACCCAATTCTTAACAGATCATGGCTGTTTTAGAGTATACTTGTTCAATTATAAACATGACGACAGTCCATATTGCCCAACATGCACTGGTGTAGTGGAGGATGTCGAACACATATTTGTCGAATGCACACGGTTTGAAGATACGCGTTAGATGCTCGATGAAATCATGGGGCAGCATATTAGTCCCGAGAATGTGCTGAATGCCATGTTAAAATCTGAGGAGAATTGGATTGCTGCTAGTGAAACTATCTGTGGAGTGATGAAGCAACTTAGGAGTCTCGAAAGGGAGAGGTGCGGCAGTCGATCCGTGCCAATCGTCAAGAATTAGAAGGGCAGCATTGCTGAACGGCTGCCTCGCGATGTAATGTCTAGCGATGGTTCCGCGGGGCTGTATGGCACGGATATTGGGGATGGTTTTAGTTGGTAAAAATCCAACAGTCTTACTTGTCAGTTTCGGTTCACATGTAAGCTCTTTGAAGATCTCCTCCTCCACCAAAAAAAAAAAAAAAAATCGATCATACCACTATATCATCAAAACATTACACAATCATACCTTCATATATACCATCTTACCTCTATAGCATCATACTATTGTACCATCATACCATCATAATAACACACAATTATACCATCGACTACCAAATTTGACATGTGCGTTCTAAATGGAATTCTAAAATGATTTTTAGATGAAGTTCTGGAATATTGCCATTTAGGACGGTACTTGGCTATTTCTTAATGGATTTGATTGAAATTTGACACCTGCCATAGAAATGTTATTCTAAAGTGATTTTTATATAATGTTCTGGAATATCAATAGTATGATGGATGGTATGATGTTATAATGGTATGATGGTTTGTATATAAGAATTTTGTGATGGTGACGGTGATGGTAGTATGATGATGAGGATGGTATTATGGTATGATGGTGTGGTGGTATGATGGTACGATGGTATGATGTTGTTGGTATGATGATATGATGGTGTGATGGTTTGTTGTTATGAAGGTATGAGTTGAGCGGAGGGTTGAGATTTGGTTCGAGCTTAGTTGAGTTGAAGTGAGTTGTTCGGTTGGGGAGTTATTTAAGAAGTTATTTGGAGTTATGTTAAGGGTTTAGTTGAAAGTTGATTTGGTGATTGATTTGTGCGTTCGGTTGGCGGTTAATTTGGTGATTACGTTTAGAATTATGTTGCGATTGAGATGGAGATTGATTTAATTATGAATTAATCAAGACCGAAGATTTGATCCCCTCATGAGGTTAAGCCATTTATATTTTTTTTTTTTTTGCTTTTTTAGACTCAGAAACTTTCAAAACGTTGAGAATCGTGGTTTTAGACCAATATAATTTTTGGTCATTTTTCACCAGATTTCAATACTTTGGTCTTTCACCGAAGTAATTTAATAAGCTCATCCAATTTAAATTAAACTAAGCGGCAATCACACTAAAACTGATGTTATCTAATATCTGTTATCTAATCTAATATCTCTAACTAAAGTAGTTCGCAACAATAAGGAACCGAGAAGTTATGCGATATAACAAATATGCTCCTGAAAAATTCCCCAAAACCATTTAAATAAAAAGACTCGTTTGACGATCAGTTATTTTCCAACTTCCTGGATATTTGGTATTGTAATACGTATTCTGAAACCAGGCTTAACAAATCCTGGGAGTTATTGACCTATCCACTTTCTAAAAATTATACAAGGCGTGATACATAACTAGGCCTACGACAGTGAAATGTATAAAAAGATTTGGTCTAACGACGATGTTTATATCCCAAAACACCTAAGAGTATCAGCTCAATGCTCTAAGTGAAATACTTTTGGAAAAGCAAACCATGAAAAGTTTCAAATTCACATTAAGATTACGAGTTTCGATATTCCTGTATTGGCTTGCCAGCGGAGTGAGCTATCGGTTTACTGGTGTAAGCTTCAACTTATTGAGATATTAAAAGAACAATTGTGCCCAAAATGCTAGATATGTTGATCAGGGCCCTATTGCACCAACTACTTATCACTTATTACTTATCAACTTATCATAAGTTAGTTTTTTTAATAATTATAAGTGATAAGTGTTTCACCAAAAAAAAACAAATAGCCATTTCACTCCTGTCAAAAACTATTACAAACTTCGAACACGTCCTTATTATTATAACTTATTAGAATACAATAAAATAGCGGTATAAATTTTGAAATTAAAGTTATTATTCACTTGAAAACACATTGTTACATGTATTGTCATTATCATTTATAATAATAAATTATTTTATTGAAAAATGTGTTTGTACTCTTTTAAAATCGAACAAAAGTTCTCATCTTATAATAACAGCAAAACAAAAAAGTTTTTAACAGACTTCCGTCATACCACTACAATTTGTAGCTCTTATCAATTTTTTTGAGTAGTGAAATTTTTCTTATTGATATTTTGGATAAGTTATCATTAAAGTAGTCGATTATTGATAAGTTAAAACTTTTGGTGCAACAGAACTACGAAAATATTATCAAAAACCTCAAACTTATCGCTTATCAAAATATTTAACATCTTTTCATTTATCATTTCGCAAATTGGTGCAACTTAATTTTGATAAGTGAGTGCTTATCATTTATTATAACTCAATTAAATACTTATCAAATTTCAATTTGGTACAACAGAAAATTATCAAAATTTATGATAAGTTGATAAGTAATAAGTGATAAGTAGTTGGTGCAATAGGGCCCAGGTTTGCATCCAAGTTATAAAATAATCAAGCTCGGATGCATATAGGAACATTGTAAAAAAATTGAATCAGCGATCGGGAACTAGATTACAGCATTAACTTAATGGTAAAGTATGCGATAGCAGGAATAGCGAATTATGTCGGAATAGGGGAGGATGGGACGGACCCGATAGCCATTATCACACGGATTATTAGAGGAAATAACTCTTAACCGCATTAGAGAAAAAAATTTAACCACATGCATAGCAAGGGCCGAAGTATTATCGAAAATGCATTTGGCATAATGAAAGCATGATGGTGAGCAATTTTTTTTTAAATTGCTGGAGATGAAAATTGGAAATTGTGTGAAAGTGATAACAGCACGTTGTGTAATGCGCAATATTTTTTTTTGTACAATAATTTCTAGTTAGAGCCGGTTGAAAAAATATTTAGATAATCTGAATTTCAGAGGCAGGAATGATTACCGTAGGTTAAGGAATCATTTTTTTTTGTTATATGAACAAATAACAGGTGAGGTCTTTAAAACTCGAATGTACAAATCCAGCTGTTTGCATGCATAAGATAAACCGGCGTCATATTTATACTTATAGATGCTTGTCCCAAGGGACATTCCAAATTTAAAATTGTTGTCCTAATATCGTGGCCGAGGTCATTGGTGTAAATTCAATGAGCTTGTAAACAGTTTTAAATAAGTTTGACTATCGAATTTAACTGACACTTTTTTAGCCATTTAGTATCATCATGCCAAAGTCGCTCTCCCCTGAAAACTTTTCAAATCGTTCTTTAACAATAATCATACACCATTACACAATCATCAACCACATCATACAGATTAAGATCTTGTTTTCTAACTTTGTAATACAGACACAAGGTTACAAATACAATTTCAAAACATAATATCATTATATTTACAGAGATACGCCTTAATCACGTGCGAGCCACTAAAATACATATAGTTACTACACAACTACTAAACATAATTATAGTAAATAATAACGATAAAAAATCAACGAGCATACAAAAAATAAAAAAATACAAAAAATGTAATCTTAATTTAATTTAAATACATGCAGAGCATAACAGCTTCTCAAATTACATTGACTCAGAAATTTTTATTTTTTGTTTCCCCCACATTTCTTATTTTAGTTCTTTTTAATTTTATTTCATTTAAGTACAAGTACATGAATTAGAGCACACCACATTGATAAGAACATCAGAAGTATTTCAGTCGAGTAACAGTTGCGTTAAGTGTGTCACACCAATAAATAAAATAAAACAAATCAAAAACATTTCTGTGATTATGATTTTTCATTAATTAAATATAAATTTTAATTAATTTTTTGTGAGTGCAAAAAAATAAAAATAGTTAATTTAATTAAATTTAGTTACAACATTAGTACTTAAAATATTTTTTTCCCTGTTAAATTATGAAAAATATTAAAAGTATGTTGGCAACAGAGAAGACTCGTCTTCTACATACTAGCTGTGTGGTCACAATACCAAAACATTTATACTTAGTGGATGAGGAGGATAATGGGTAAGTTAAAAAAAAAAAAAAATACCGTGTTTCGATGAAAGTGATGGTTGAATTAGTGACTACATAGTGGTAGAAATGAATCGTGAACAAACACAACTTTCTTGCATTGACCTATCAAATGCGTGAATTTTTGTGGATTAGTGAGCTCCGAAATAATATGAACCACATTGGAATATAATATCGCATTTCACGTGTTATTGAAAATCAAACTAAACCGTGTATTGAAATGGAAATTGCTTATCAGTGTTTACGATTAAAATATTTTTTTTTTTTTGTATAGAATTCGTATTAGTTACTAGATTTTTGTTTAGATTTGAAAAGTTCAAATAGGAATAAATTCTCTTCATCAAATGATGAAATACCCGGATAAACAATCTATGCGATCGGAATTGTTTGGAAAAAAGTTGAGTTGAACAAAATTTATTGTCATAAGCGTTTTGACTCAAACAATTGTCTAATCTCTGTATTCAACTCCTTTGTATCGCTTGTTTCGTTTAAATAAATATTTATATCTACATATAACAATGGATGCACTTGGTACTTGTATTATCTTTCAGTGATTTACGAGCGATTTAACGTCGGCTAAGATTGGCTATAGAAGCCAACCACGGATGGTATAGCGGCGGTATAGCATACCTCGGATGATCGCCCAGAATCGTGCCAGAACATTTTATTAACCATCACCAGCTGTCGATTAGTTAATGTGGCTCTCTTCCCTCCACAATTCTATCCTGTCTAAAGTTATCAGTAAACTGAGTTGAGTAAGGTCCAAATAGATTCATATGAAATGTAAGATTTAAATGTATTATTGCCTTAATGCTCGTAATTTTAAACGAGGATAGTGTTAAATCGGCGAATTTATCCCCCCTTTCGCATTTCTAAACGAAGATAAATGCACTGAATCAAACCTGGATTAAAATTGTATCCTCGGATTTATACCTCGATATCGATGGGTAAAACAGTGGATACGGCTATTTTCGAAAATTCGGAAATGTAAAACGTCATTTACGATCTGTGAAATTACATATACAAAACTAAATATACATAGTTACATCGGAAAATATATTTAATGAATCTCCGAGTCTGGTGATCAGAGTCTGGTGAATCAGATTACGGTATAATATTGTCGATGCGATCTAAACGTCCTAAAGTATTTCACGATAGAATAGACGTGGAGTTTCATAATAAGGAAGAGTCTCGGCGCCGATTCTGGTTTTCTAAAGAAGGGTTTCATTATTTGACCAACACCCTCCGAGAAGATCTGGAACCTTTGTACGCATATTATCGCTTATAATACCGTATATTACGTCCACAACTCGCTTTTCATTTTATTTATTTCTTGTAGATGAATACCACTAATCACGATATTGACTGAAGTCTAATACTCAGTGCTGCCGTTCTAAAAACTTTAAACGGAGTATCTTTCAAGTTTTATATTAACTCTTCACGAAATCACAGATATTTTCAATTAGCGAAATCGTAAGCGAAATTTTCAGCAGTTTTTACCTAGCTAAATTTTACGTTATCTGAGGGCAACTTTAACTTCGAACCCCTTTTCATTTTCAAAAGCGTAACTATGGCTTCCCAAGCTAAAGCTTTAGTATTAAATTAGTAAAATAGAGAGCCCTAAACCAAAAACAAAATGGTTTTTATAACATAAATTAAAGAAACTCTTATAATTTGGGAGATAGCTGGCTTTTTGCTTGCGTCATTTTCTCGATATTCTTTTAAAATTTTTTCACTGTAGTTTAATTATTTGCTGTTTGTTGGCAGTCATCTTGGCAGATAAGTCAATTCAGACATGTTAAATATGCGGGCTATCGTCTTTTCATAAAGATAATTTTTGATAGTTGGAATATATTTTAGTGCGATTTAAAGAAATGTCAATGCTAGACAAATCCACAGTGTGTTCCTACCTAAATCCGACCTAGAGCCCAGATACACTAAAAAATGTCACAAATTGGAACTAAAGCTTAGGCTATTCTTACTTTACTTTCAGATCTCCTGAATTTTATTCCAATGCAGTGTGGTGTGGTTAAACCAAATTTAAATCATGTAGTACGCCTGAATTCAATATTCTCAAATTATTTCTTTGGCTGTAATATACAGCAACATTTTTATATTCTCGAGGTTTTAACCTAAACTTTGTATGAGTAAAATTCGCCATACTATATTAGACTGCATAAATCCACACTTCCATTCAAGTTTCTAATTTGGAAAGGTTAAGTGACTGCAGAAATTTTCTTAAAGTATTATTTTTATATTCAAGAAATCCTAATCTACTAAGGAAGGATTTGGGAATATTGTAAATACAGACTTCCATACATCGTTTTTGTCCGGCAAGACTAAGTGATTGGATAATTTGTCTTGTAGCATAATTTTTATGTTCAGGAGATTCTAATCTAAATATTTAGCCAAAGCAGATAAACGGTTTTAGTTAAAATCATGATTTTTCTGCCATGTTTGAGTTTATTTGGTGCCTCCTGCAGAGTGCCCTGATGTTTTTATATCGTTGATGTACATAAGATGTAAGTTTTACCAACAAATCTCCCGATTCTTAAAAAAAAACCTTTGTGTTTGAATTTACATTATCTGCTAAAATCACACACATTACTGCAAGAAATCTATTTTAGGGTTTTTCGCCGGGTTAGGCGAAAGTAGTATAAATACTCCGACCATACTCACTTCGGCAGCACTGCTAATACCCAAAACAGACACAAACTAGCTAATCGCGAATTCGAGATTATGTAGTTATTATTTTTAGTGTATGTGTCTACAACACGATTTAAATACTTTAGGATTACTGTGTTTCATAACATGATTATCGTAATCTATAGTTTGAAACTCGATGAATATGAAACAATTTTCTTTTTTGAGCAAATTTTTAAAATGAATTTGAAACCGCGATCTGAGATTATTGCCATAATGTTTTTGTCTGTCAACGGTATACAACATAAAAATATAGGGAGGAAAATAAACAAAAAAAATGACAAATCAAATGTCCCAGCAAGCAGTTATTAATTCGAAAATTGATGTCGAAAATCGTCGGTTTTAGCTTCATTCAAAATTAAGACACAAAAAATCCACGGATCTATCCGCGTTTAAAATTACCAAAAGTAACCTCGGCTAAATCAGCGGACTTTCGAAAACTGTGGATTAATCCATCGATTTATCCTTGTTTAAAAATACGAGCCTAAATGTTCACTAAACTTATATTGCTAAATCGCAGTATAAAAGCCACGGCGTGTTTCTTTGTTTACGGGAACAGAAACAATGCAGCATGCGAAGCCAACCAAAGCCGCCACAATAACAATGTTTTTTGCTGCATTTCACAAATCTCAATTAAAGAAAGTTATTCACTATAAGAGTTTTCGTTTACTTTATTTACCAAAGTATTTATTAACTAACCTAACTACAGACATACGCATGGGCTACAATTTTCGTGACGTTTTTCGATACACCTCCTCATTAAGTGTAACGAAAAAAATTAAATATATGGTTCCTCGGGATCATAGCCAGATGTCGTCATAATAGTCTTCCAATTTTTACGATATTGCAAAGTGTAAACATACTCCAAGTTGAATCGTTTTTAGAAGAGTTGGACTAATCGAGTAAGTTCCTTCCATTGTGACAATCTATTTACGAGTAATTTGCACATGTCAGGTTCAATGATTCAATTTATAGCCTTTCCCCTCAAAAAATGCCCTGGAATAAGGGAGTCAAGGTAGTTTTGGATCTGATGACATCTCAAAAATTTCTACTACAAATGTGTATAAAAATTCCAACGTCATAATTTTTGTTCCGACTACTTTCTTCATATGAGATTAGAATACTTTCACCCCAAACACCAATAACACACCGAAATGTGGGGTTCGCGGAGGAATGAAATTCTATTTCAGCATTTAATTTTTGAAGATGTACCAATTGATTATGAGCTCCAAATGAACAGCCTTGGTAGAGAAGCATATAAAAATATAGATTTAAACTTTTTTCCTCTAATTTCCTTAGTGTACAGAGAAGGGACCACAAAAGTCTAATCCTGTAGTGTAGAATGGTGTCACTATCTCTGTGCGGTTTGATGGCAAGTGTCACATTAATTGTTCCAAATGCTTTGGTTCTAAAACATGAAATGCAGCTTCATACATACATATATGTATAATTTGTTTTACTAAATCTTTCCTGTTTATGATCCAATACTGCTCCAGTAGTAAAATGATATCTTGGTAACAATATTTGGTGCTGGTGATCAAAATCCCATGAATTTTTGCTTAATGTGCCATTCACTCTCAATACGCCCTCTGCATCGACGAACGCGATAAACTAAGTATTCGGTAAATACCGAATGTTGGACGATTTTAGTCAAACACTGCATCGCATATTTACAAAACGTTTTCCACACGAACCAATTTTGGTAAATGACTATACCCTTCAATCAAAAAGATATCTTTATACCATACGGTTACGAATTCTAAATCCTGATATTTAGAACAGGCAAATCTACATTAGACTTTACAAATTTACTCGGTCCATTGTTTTCGGACTTCAACAAAGAAGTTTAACCCACAGAACCACTTGTGCATTTCTTTCTAATTCCGCTAGCATACCAAGCACCTCTAGATAAAACATCAGAAGCATTGTTTTCGCTGTGTACATGTCTCCGTAACATACATGTTTGGTAAATGCGATTAGCTGCATATGTTTTCAATTGATAAGGTGATAATTTCAACCATGCTAGTATAGGATCCGATCACCGAAAAACCTTCCCTACATCGACATTCAACGAATATTTTACCTTTACCTCAAAATTGAAAATACTTTTCAAGGAGCCATACTGGATTTGCCCCATAAAAAATTCACACTAACCTCATTTTCAGAATTTATGCATCTAAAATAAACACACGCAGCATTCGCTTTCTGTGAAGCATGAAGCATCCAAGAACCCATGAATCACATATTTATTTTTATGGTATATCTAACATGTGAAGTTGTTCCCACAATATTTGTAAACTATTTGGAATTATTTCACCCTACTCGATTTTATTGAGCCAAATACAACTCTTTTTGTATCTAATGTTGTGCTATGAGTCAAACCCATGTCAAACTATAATTTATCGGTTATAGCATTCCAAATTAAACCTATAGTATTTAATAGTTTCGTTTGAATTAACTAATTATTCCCTGTTCTCTATGGGGATATTTTCTAATAATTTTGGCTAATTAGAACACCATTTGCGCAGATTCATACCTGCACCCTTTACCATTTTTATTAATTTTGTACGTTACAAATGCGTAGACAAATGTTCGAAACTCTAGAATGACTGAAAATAAAGCATTCTGTAGGACCAGACCTATCAAGAATCAATGCGTAATTTAGTGATAGTACTGCCTAATTTGAACACGGCATGGTGTGGTAAGAAATATTCCCACGAGTGATTGTTATTTATTTGGCTTATCTTTGGCTCAATGTATAGTTCTTAAATTCGGATTTCTTTCTAGTTTCCTTTCTAACCATTTAAATTGTTTTTTTTTTGCTATAGTTTTGAATCCCCTAAAGACACGACATTTTCTTTCAACGGTAAATTGACTATAAGCCGACCAACATCATCGCTCGAGTATGTATCAGCAAACAACTTCTCACATAGTTTTCCTTCCAAACTGAAAACTGGTTTAGGATCACACGATTCAGCATCCCAAAGTCTCTGAACCAGCTGATCTAACTTTGGGTCCATATCAAGATCAACCTGATCATCATATGACAATAAAAGGAAATTGAAATTGGTTTGCGAATTTGCCACCAATCACGCATCCAAACACCGTATCGTATGACGTTGGCAAATTCTACGTTAATTTTAGATATTTCCATTTATAAGAATCTTATAAAATACTTCAATCGCTAATAATACGTCTATCCGCTCTTTGAGCGGACTAACAAACTTGTACTAATAGTAAATTTCGCAAAGCGACCTATAGTACAAATTTATGGAATGAAACTATTCGTGAAGGAAACGAAATATGGAAAAAAACGAAAATTTCATTAGATTCCATTCCATTTAACTAAACGAGAATTCGAAGACGATACTTTCATTAAGAAACACATTCGTGTATCCGCGAGATCACTCCACCGAATGTTATTGGTATTTGAGCAAAATAATCTTGGATACGGCATAAAATTTAAACTTTGCGTTTTTTTGTACTGGCTCGCATGTGGGGCAAGCTATAGAGTGACAGGGGTATCATTTGGAATATCGCGTTACTCCGTCAGAACAATTGTACATAATCTGTTAAATTCATTCGTCGGTATTTCCAAAAAAATTATAAAACTGCCGATATTCGGGGAGTACGAAGAAATTGGTAACCATTTTAACTCCAGAGCGAATACAAATATATTTTCAAAAGCTATTGGTGCCATAGATGGGTGCCACGTAAAAATTATCGTACCCACGAACTTGCATGACCAGTATATAAATCGAAATTTGGATTATAGTTTAAATATAATGGCCATATGTGACAGCAATGGGAAGTTTATAAATATTGTTGCTAGATATCCAGGGTCAGTGCACGATCAGCGAATCCTCCGCAACAGTAATATATATCGGTCGGGCAATTTTCCTCCACGTGGGTACTATTTGCTAGGCGATAGTGGATATAAATGCACTTTGACGCCTGTGCCTATCATAACACCTTTCCGTAAAGATCGTGCACTGACCTCTCAAGAAAGATACTTTAATTTGTTGCATAGTCGGGCACGAAGCATTATAGAGAATAGTTTTGGACGAATGAAAACAAGGTGGCGATCAATTTTTCTAAAAAGCTTAGAATTAAAAATACAAAATTCTATAAAAACAGTATTGGCATGTTGTGTCATGCACAATATTTGTCTAACTGATGGTGTCGATTTGGAGGAAACTACCGAATTTTTATTAGAAAACGAAACACCACAAAATGACATTCAGCACTCTGATGAAGCATCATTAACCCTATTAAATCCTCAGCATACTGTTTAAGAGACCGAATTAGAATTTCGTAATACGTTGCTCGCCCAAATGTAAATTTTATACATATCAATGCTGCTCAAGAAAATCGACATAACTCCAAAAATATAATTTTTTGTTTACCATTACGTATAGCTAATATGTTACTCACTCCGCCCGATTTAGCAATCATTTGTGAATCATATTCAAATGTATTCAAATGTGTAATACCTCGTGAACTGCCCTAGCTGGAAATTTAAACAAAAACCAAATTCTAGGTTACAGGATTGTTCGGCTACAGTTTGCCAGGGAATATGAAAATTGGACTAAATCTGATTGGAGCCAAGTCTTATTCACCGATTAAACGAGATTTTTTTTTTGACCGGCAAAGTTCCATGTACCTTCAGTGATAGGGTTTAAGGCGAATCAGTCATGATATGGGCGAGAATTTCGATGGAAACATGCACTGAACTTTACCTAGTTTCAACGAAATCTATAACGGCTTTTCACTATATTAACGAAATATTGGAAGAATATGTTGTTTCCTAGGCATGTTTCCTAATGCACGATAGTACAAGACCTCGTATCGCCAGACTCCTGAATGAATACTTGGCAGATGTAAAAATTTTGAAGACATGCCTGGAAGGAGCCTCGATTTGAATCCTATAGAACATGTTTGAGATATTCTTTGAATACTCCGAATACGGTGGGGCAACTTCGAAGCGCGCTCTTACATGAATGGGAAAAAATTCTCGCAGTGAGATATCCAACAGACTATCAAAAGCATGGGACGAAGATGACAGCGTTTATTCAGCTCGCGGAGGCAACAGAGGCTACAAAATTTTTTTTATTCGTTAATTATGATTTTGTTGTTGTGTTAGTCTTTTTGAAAATTTAAATAAAATTTCCAAAATTTTTCACACGTTTGGTTTTTGTTTGAAAAGTCGAAAACCTCAACCATATATTTGAACCATGATTTTATTTTATTTTTGAAATTTACAACAGGATTAAAAATATTAAAATAATTTGTTGTTTTGTTTCCTACTAGCAGCTACGTTTTAAACATCTCTATCAATTTTCTCCTTGTTTGACCAATATAAATGTCATTACTATTCTTACCGCTAATCTCGTATAATCCCGATTTGTGCTGGTTATTGATTTCATCTTTTGTAGTTGTGAAGGTAACTTTTCTATTTTGTTACAGTTTTTGGATATTATGTGAAGATGGTAATTGTTGATGATTCCTCCGATTTTATTATAGTTATTTCTGGACAATGAGGTAAATGTCATTGTTCGTTTAGATGTTTTTGGTTTTTTCATCTCTATCAGAACGATGAGCTGTAAGTTGTTGGTTTATTTTGAACTTCCAAATCACCTCCTTCGTTCATTTTTTTACTAAACCCGTTGAATGCTGCTATGTTGTAAATTTTTAATATTTCTCTATCACGATCATTATCACTTTTGGGCAATGTGTAACATTCGTACCGGGGCATAAAAGTAGGTTTCCTGAATATATCAAAAACGAGATGATCGTTTTCTCTTTTGGTCGTCAGCTCCAGAAATGCGATTTTATTTTCAATTTATTCTTTGACGATGAATTGTACAAAGATTTATGAGCCCTTATATCCTTCTCGAAGGAATTCATTTGGAGTTTAGAAAGGAAGCTGGAAATTGGATTGCCCATTGCTGAACCTTCGTTTTGCCTGTAGAATTTATTTCTGATCTGTACGAGAAGTCAACTTCAGGGAAACTAGTTTCATGTTAAGTGGTACTTTCTCTTTGTTAAACCATTTAATAGAAACATTTGCGCTTTATCTTTCAGGATGCCTGTCATAGTTTGTCGGCAAGATCAACAGAATTTTTTACTTCAAAACATGACATGAGTACGACATCAATAGTCGTCAATACACACATTACGAAAGAAGATATTGATAGGAGATTGTCAAAGTTCTGTGTAAGGACCGGTATTTAGCATATTAGCAAAACTAACTTATCATTGTCATCCCTATCCTTAATAGTGACACTACAGTTTTTGTCTGCTCGGGGTAATCCGGTGAGCTTTTGATATATACGACCAGTAATATATGTATAAGTATAAGAGAACCAGTTTGTACCAAGTTAGTTATGATCTTCCGTGATGCGTTTGTTTGTAGTCACTTACAAATTTTTGTTGGCCTGAGCAGGGCTATTTGGGAATTCGATTCGAACGTGATCGAGTCTTCGATGTATAAGATTCATATTTGATTTAAATAAGAAACGAATGAATCTGATACAATTCACATACAATAGGAATCTAATATATCGAAGACTCGAATGGGGGCGCGCGCCCGAATTAATGAAAATATTTTCGGTTAAAAGCAGGATTTTGAACAATGGGATTTTGAAAAGTGGGATTTTGAAACGCGGGATTTTGAAAAGCGGGATTTTGAAAAGCGGGATTTTCAAAAGGCGGGATTTTCAAAATCGGGATTTTGATTTCGGGATTTTGAAGGCGGGATTTTGAAAAGCAGGCAAACTTACCTTCCCCTAGCTAATACAGTAATAAAATGATATCTTGGTAACAATATTTGATGCTCGTGATCAAAATCCAATGCATTTTTGCTTAATGTGCCACCCGCTCTCTGCGTCGACGAATGGCGATAAACTAAATTTAATGCTATTGTTCGGTAATTGTTGTTTGCACCTTAGCTAATCAATCTCCTTATTTAATACCGAATGTTGGCCCATTTTAATCAAACACTACATCGAGCCATATACGAGATTTACTACATAAAAGATTCTCACTAACTTCATTTTCAGAATTTATGCATCTCAAATAAACACACGCATCCGAGAACCCGTGAATCACCAAAGAGCTATGCTGTGTTTGATAATACAACTCTTTTTGTAGCTAATGTTGTACTACGAGTCATACCCATGTCAAAATTGGTTTTATCGGTTGTAGCATTCCAAATTAAACCTAGTGTTTTGTTGAATTACCTAATTGTTCCCTGTTTTTATGGGGATATTTTCAAATAATTTTGGCTCATTAGAAGACCATTTGCACAAATTCGTACTTGCAACCTTTAATATTTTAATTAATTGATTTTGCCAAATCTTATCGCTACCACCCAATAAATCATCGACGTAAAAATTTTCTAAATTTGCCTTGACTGCCAATGCATCTTGTTCATCAATAGCTAATTCAACAAGCAATTTAGTTGCCAAATAGGATGCAGCTGACGAATCATACGTTATAAATGCGCAGATGAATTTCCGAAGCCCTAGAATGACAACTGAAAATAAATCATTCTGTACGACTGCAACTACCAAAGCGTCGAATTTAGTGGTAGTTCTTCCTAATTTGAACACGGCATGGTGAGGTAAGAAATATTCGAACGACTTATTATTATTTATTTCGCTTTTCTTCATTTGATCTATAGCTGCTTGTATTACCGAATGAAATCAAAGTACATTTTCTTAATGATATCTTTCAAGTTTCGTTTCTAAACATTTAAATCGGTGACGGTGAATTTACTACAAATCGACCAATTTCATCCCTCGAGTATGTTAAAGCAAACAAATTCTCATTTTGTTTACCTTCCAATTTCAAAATTGGTTTGGAATTACATGATTCAGCTTCCCAAAATGTCTGAACCTGCTGATCTAAGTTTAGGTCCATATCAACGCCTACCTGATCTTCAGCCATTAAAAGTAAGTGAATTCAACTTGGAATGTTAAAACTAGGATCGGCTAAATTTACATCGCCTAGAATGGGCCAATCTTCAATGTTTAGGTACCCAGTAGACAGATTATTTGCTATTTCCGGTACCATAAGGAAATCTAATTCACTACTAAAATCATTTATTCGAGATTTGATCTTAGTAAGCAACTTGTTTTTAATATTTGTTTTCGTGTTATTTAGACTTGCAATTGACGACACTGTGTCCTAATTTTTTATATTGCCCATTTGTCAGCCAAATCTGCCGAAATAAAATTGGACTGCGATGCCGAATCAATCAATGCAATACATAAGACTGTGATGAGGAATAAGGAGGAATGTCTATGTCATTTTACTATTCTTATGACAATACAAGGTGGTTCCATTGGTTGCCTTACCGATATTATTTGGATATTCATTCAAACTATTTTCCGAATGAGAAGTGCACGGACCTGTACTAGGGTTCGTCTGGTGCAAATTGCTTGAATCACTTGCAGACGAATTTTCTAACTTCATGTGCAAACGCTTATTGTGTTTTTCATTCCAATACAAATATCTAGGTCCTCTGCATTCGAAAGCTTTATGTCGCCCTTTCAAATAATTTAGACATAAACCATTCTGTCTAAAGCTTTTTCAAAACGCTTTACTGCAGTGAAATCTAAACATTTCGGCAATTTGCGATAACGTGATTTTGCTTACAAATTCCACACACACACACACACACACACACACACACACACACACACACACACACACACACACACACACACACACACACACACACACACACACACACACACACACACACACACACACACACACACACACACACACACACACACACACACACACACACACATATCCGATTTAATGGTTTGTGATATTGGGTTTGCATTTAGCTTAAACACGTTTTCCCGCAATTTTCGTGTTTCCTAATCCAAACGTTCCTTAACAGTATAAACTAATACCACATAACTCAATCTTGCTTTCAAATTTTCTAGCTCACGTAAATGACTCAAACTGACATCTAAGAGTTGTCGCAATTCTGACTTGAATTCCCTATAAGTATATTAAAACGGGGTAATAATATTTTCGGCAATTTTATCGATTGGGATTTTGGACATGCAACCTGTGAATCTAAATAATTTTTCGAACTAACGGTTACAAGTCGTTTCTCGTTACATTGGAATCTCGATTCCCTAACGGTTTATCCAAATTTGGTTCTTGGCACAGCTTTCAATACTTTCCGCCAGTTTTGACACTTTCCGACAGTTTTTGACCGTAATTTAAGGTTTTTGACCTACTATATTTTTCACAAAATTGTCGAAAAGTCAGATTTTTTCCGTGTTCAGATTTCTCCTTGATCATTCAGAAATTTCGGAAAATTTAATTTAAAATTACAACTCATGTTAAAATATTTTAAATAAAACTCAAAATTATCTCAATAATACATCCGCTCTTTGAAAGAAAACTACGAAAAATATGAACAAAATGACAAAATGACAAAACTGCTCATTTGGCATGTTACTCGATTTAGTACTTGAAGTAATAGTAAATTTCGTAAAGAGAACTAGAGTAAAAATTTATGGAATGAAACTATTCAGCGAGAAAACGAAATGTGGGAAACACGAAAATTTCATTCCATTCCATTCCATTTCACTACACGAAAATTGACCTACTGAAATTACCCGAGTAGTCGAATATTCGAAAAAGGACCAAAACATCCGATTACCGCCGTATACTCGATAATCGGTATTCGATACCCTAGTAAAAACAAACAGATACAAATATGAAGGTTTAAATAAAAGTGGTCTACATTTTTTAGAAAAAGACTAAAACCAACAACAAATGGTAATATAATAAATACACTCACCGGCAGAGAAAACAAGCCACACAGAAATCCAATTCAAGGTTATTTAAAACAATTTTCTAATCATTAAACTAATCATACGGCTTAGTTTTTTTAAATATCCCACAAGATTGCTTAAAGCTAAATTTTCAAATGCGTAACGCTCCATGCACTTTCCGTGACAGGGTTTGAAACGATCAAGCACTGAGCTTTACCTAGATCTAACGGAATCTATAACGGCCGTTCGCTATATTAACGAAATATTGGAAGAAACGCTACAAAACTATTGCGTTTGTACGGGGAGTCAAAAAATCGAAATTGCATGTAAATCAATAGAAGTTTTCCAGGATACTTTGAATTGCAGCAATTGTTTCCTATTTTTTTATATGCAGTTTTCAGATATTGCCAGACTCGTGAATGTTGTAAAGAGCAACGATTTGAATACTATAGAATAGGTTTGGGACATTCTTTGAATACTCCTAATAAGATGGAACAACTTCGGAGCCCGCTCTTAGAGGAATGAGAAAATATCTCACAATGCGATATCTAGCAGATTATCTATGGCATGCGGGACGGAGACAATACAGGCTGTGAAGATGATATTTGTTGATGATTCTGCCGATTTTATTATAGTTATTGTTCAGAACATAAGGTAAATGTAATTCTTCGTTTAATTGTTTTTTCATATCTATCAAAAAGACCAGTTGTAAGTTCTTTGCTCATTTTGAAACTTCCAAATGACGACAAGATCAACGGAATATTTTACTTCAAAACTCTTAGGTGGATTCAATTTTCGAAACTCTTGCAATAGCCATTTGACGATGTTATATGAAGGGACGTTGACATTGAAGGACTATCGGTCGCATTTTATTTTCGCTTATGCATTTTGGGCAATGCATAGAGCATTGGAATTTCAGATTTGGTTTGAGTATGACATCACGTATATCTTGAAAGATGATATTGATAGTAGATTTTGAGAGTTCAGTGTAAGGACCTAGATTCTCTAGAATCATAGAAAAAAACCAGTATACCCGGAAGAATGTCGACACACATCTGATTTTATGGTTTATTTGAATAACATTACAAAATTACTGCAAACTTTGCTTTGTGTCTGAGTTCGTTAAATTGAGTTTTAAACTTTAATCTGCAAGTGTTTTGCTAATATAAAATCTTGGCTACTGCAAAATATACGCAGGCGAATGAACCGTGTTAGGCCCCAACCACTTTAAAGAATATGTGATCTGCCTCTTATTATTATTCGTATGTCCCGCGTGGCGATTACAACAAATTTGCTGACTGAAATAACTTTCTAAAATTAGACTAGTATTTAATAAAGATCTTTGAGAGCATATCATGAAAATTATGAACAAAATGACAAAACTTCTCATTTGGTAACTTCTTATACTAATAGTAAATTTCGCAAAGTGACCTATAGTACAAATTTATGGAATGAAACTATTCGTGAAGGAAACGAAATATGGAAGAAACGAAAATTTCATTTTCATTCCATTTAACTAAACGGGAATTGACGGTTAGTCGAGTATTCGAAAAAGGAATAAAACATTCGATTACCCGGGTACTCGATAATCGGTATTGGATACCCAAGTAAAAACAAAAAAAAAACAAATAAGAAACGGGCCGCACAAAAACCAAATTCAAGGTCATTTAAAACAATCTTAGAAAATATTACACCAGCATACTTTGTCTAATCATGTGGCTGACTATTTTTCAATGATCCCTCAATATGGCTTATAACTAAATATTCAAATGTATTCAAATGTGTAATAAACTTGAAACAAAAACCAAATTATAGGTTACAGGATTTTTCGGCTACAGTTTGCCATCAGGGAACATTAAAATTGGACTGAATCTGATTGGAGCCAAGTCTTATTCACCGATTAAACGAGATTTTGTTTTTTTGCTGGGGGAAACGTAACGCTCCGTGCACCTTCAGTGATAGGGTTCAAGGCGAATTAGTCATGGTATGGGCGGGAATTTCGATGGAAACATGCACTGAGCTTTATTTAGTTCCAGCGGAATCTATAACGGCCTTTCGCTATATTAACGAAAGATGTAAACATTTTGAAGACATGCCTGGAAGGAGTCTCAATTTGAATCCTTTAAAACATGTTTGAGACATTCTTTGAATATTCCGAATACGATGGGACAACTTCGAAGCGCGCTCTTAGATGAATGTGAAAAAATCTCGCAGTGCGATATCCAACAGATTATCAAAAGCATGGGACTGACGGAGGCAACATAGGCTACTAAATTGTTTTTATTGGTTAATTATGATTTTGTTGTTGTGTTTATGTTTGTGAAAATTTAAATACAATTTTCAAAATTTTTCGCACGTCTGGTTTTTATTTGAAAAATCGAAAAACCTCAATCACATATTTAGAAAGAGTCTTACACAGCTAGTGCAGTCCAAAAGATAAAAAAAAAAATTTTTTTTTAGGGTGATCCGTTTTCTCTGCCAGTTAGTGTACAAATAAATTAACGGGTCAGAGAGCAAACATTTTTTTTAAATTTACAACAGGATTAAAAATATTAAAATAATTTCATTTGATGGGCCTTCATCATCACTCATCAACGCATATTTTAGGTATGAATTACTAAGCTTAGGCGAAGATTGTCAACAGAAAATTTATCGTTTTTCTCGCATATGGTGAGCCACACCTGACTCATCGTTTTTGGTTTTCTACTAGCAGCTACGTTTTAAACTTCTCTATCAATTTTCTCCTTGTTTGATCAATATAAATGTCATTACAATTCTCACAGCTAATCTCGTATAATCCCGATTTGTTCTGGTTATTGATTTCATCTTTATAGTTGTGAAGGTAACTTTCTATTTTGTTACCGTTTTTGGATACTACGTGAAGATGGTAATTGTTGATGATTCTACCGACTTTTTTTTAAATTATTTCTAAACAATGAGGTAAATGTCATTGTTCGTTTAGTTGTTTTTTCATCTATATCAGAACGATGAATTGTAAGTTCTTGGTTTATTTTCAACTTCCAAATGACGTCCTTCATTAATTTTTTTATTAAACCCGTTGAATGCTGCTATGTCGTAAATTTTTATTATTTCTCTTCCACGATCATCACATCAGCTCTAGAAATGCGATTTTACTTTCAATTTATTCTTTGATGATGAATTGTACAAAGATTTATGAGCCCTTATATCCTTCTCGAAAGAATTCATTTGGAGTTTAGAAAGGAAACTGGAAATTGTATTGCCATTGCTAAACGTTTTTTTTGCCTGTAGAATTTATTTCTGATCGGTACCACATTTTGATCGAGAAGTCAGCCAGGTAAACTAGTTTCATATTAAGTGGTACTTTTTCTTAGTCAAACCATTTTTCTAGAAACATTTACGCTTTATTTATCTTTTAGGATACCTGTCATAGTTTGTCGACAGTATCAACAGAATTTTTTACTTCAAAACATGACATGAGTACGACATCATGTATATATTGAAAGAAGATATTGATAGGAGATTTGCAGAGTTCATTGTAAGGGCCAGTATTTAGCTTATCGAAAACTCACTTATCATTGTCATCCCTATCCTTAATAGTGACACTACAGTTTTTGTCTGGTCGGGTGTAATTTTCCATGATGCGTTTGTTTGTAGTCACTTAAATTTTTTTTGGCCTGATTGTGATTTTGGCCTCTAGGTGCTTTAAGTCAAGGAGAAAACGTTTTCACTAATTTGGTGTGGGACCAGCACATTCATTTTTGACTTTCTAAAATTAGACTAGTATTTAATAAAGGTCGTAATCCCTTTAATATGAATATCACATGTGAATGACATTCAATTCTACAAACAAGATTCGTCGAACGACATTTAATTCTTTAACCTTAATTTTCAACTCGCCTCATTGAACACGTTTGAATGTTATTGCCTACATCTTATATAAAAGAGAACTAATCCGTTGTTTATAAATTCTGTAATCGCCGTCTAAGTGTACAAATCCATAAACAAATTGAAAGGATCAACCAAACTATAAACAATCGTCAATCTAATGCGCTTGTTATCAATCAATATAATGATTTACTGCATAGAATGCGTCACCCAGACAATCTCGTATAAATTACTTACTATAAATTAGAAACACCGACTTTATGGTTATGTACACCATTTTATTAATTAGCCCAATTCAATATTCAAATATTATTTTAATTCCAAATGTTAATTTTTGATGGTTTTACTCTTACTAACACTTCTCCGCTTTTTAATTAAATGTTTCTTATCGTCGTCGATCAAATTATAACGTATCGCCATCCGCTTGGCTAGTTCAGGATTATGAAGGACATTTATAATATACGGTATAATGTTGTTCTCATCAATGGTGATCGATAATACTTGACCGGAACGATTAACACCAATAATTCCACCATTTAATTCATGTGGTGCCGTAATAAATATGGCATCGGGCGAAATTCGTTGCATATAAATACAAGTCCCACTTTCAATATCATATAAATGTATAAAACCAAAATTTGTTATTAAATATACCACATCATACTTTGCCGAAACTTGTATTGCTACTGGAAAATCGTGATGAGCTTCCGGTGGAAAACAAATATCAACATTTCTGCTTTGAAATGGCTTATTATAAATTGGTGGTTGACCAATTTCCGTTATATTCAAACGTATACCTTCTTTAGTTCGTACCGCAAAGCACAATAATGTTGATGGTATGGTATTACAGTCTATATGAAATGAGGCAAATGAGGCGGCATATCCTTCAAATGTATGCGAAACTTTTCCATCAACTGAATATAACTGCATCGTACTAACAATTCGATTTGGTATACCCGTTAGGCCTGTCAACAACAACCATTTCTCTTTAGAATCCATTTGATAGTTAGTGATTTTACATCCGATCATGTCTTGATCAGTATTAAATACTTTAACTGGTGTCGAATCACCTTCCATAGACCAATGGTATACAGCATAATCCGTGACAATAGCCAATACATTAATTGATATCCATCGTAAAAATATCACCTCTTCATCCAACACGTGTCCCTTTATTTTAGTTTTTGTTTTTAGATTAAAAATTCTTATAGAACATTTGCCTAAAGAAATCGGTTACAAATTGTTAAAATTACTATTTTTAGTACAATCTAAATAAATTTCAAAAACCTTTTAGTGCTAAAACTTTATAAACTGGATGCATAACCGTTGCCTCTGCTCTAATTGTTCGTCGCTTAGGATTACCAACATCATCCATATCGATTATAATAACTTGTTCCTGATTGTCAACCACTTCTCGGACACAAATATATTTATGCGATTCCATTGTTACCGTATCGAACGATATTGACTCTGGCCGTGCGCCTACATCACTGAGCTAAAAAAAAAAAAAAATCACAATCCTCATCATCTATTTAAAATTGTTTAAATTATTTTTATAGACCTGTAAGTGTTCTTGAAATATGATAGGAATTATTGGATGGGACATGCTACTATTATTTCGAAAATAATTTAGCTACACAATATATAATACAAAATTTAAATTAAATCAACAAAAAAAAAAAAAAAATAAAAATAAAATAAAATTAATAATATTTGCTATTAACGTGTTCCGAATTCACAGAGAATTTAGTAGAAACAATTTTTTTCACAAACAAAATTTTGACATAAAAAAGTCAAGCCTGCTTTGTGCTACCAAAAAAAAAAAAAACCTATTGGATAATTTTGAAAACGCTTGGCCGGCTTTGTTCAAACTATTTTCGGCTAAGTAGGCATAAATGTATGTAAAGTGCGTTAACTTCAATCGATGGTAAAAAAGGTAGCGTAACGGTGGCTTTCATTATAATACCGCCTTCTCACAGGGTGAATATGAATCGATGCTGGATCGCATCAAAGCATTATATGTAAAATTTGTTAATCTTCAGTCTACTTTGGAGGAGCTTGATCCTACACAATATCAAAACACGAGATGTCCGCGAACCTAGTTCCTATTCCGAACAATATTGAAACGGAAGTAAAATTGACGTCCATCAAGTTGGTGACGATACCCCTCCCAGAGATACCATTACTCAAGTTTGATGGTTCGTTTTATTGTGGATAGAATATCGCCAAGTATATTTGGAACAAGTTTGAAATTCCATTTTCAAGCGTTACTACAACTACAGTATGATTTAAAATCTCTACTTAAGGAAAATAGTGCGATTGAAGAAAGATTATTCATTGATTCTTTTTGAAAACAATTTAATGCTTTCAAGGCACTGAAAGCTCCTGTTGAGCATTGGGATCACGTGTCACACCACCAAGTCGAAAGAAAAAGAACAGTTGATAGAAATGGAACCGTAGTCGAGTAATGGATATTTTTATCAGGCGCGCCGTGTATTGGAGGCAATAGCCCCAGTTAATTAAAGAGTACAAATACTCAACATAATATCTGAAAGTAGCAGAAATCGACTTAATCTTTCATTATCAATGTGACAAGTTCATTTTGCTACCGTGTAAAAAGAACTATGACCAAATTGTTTTGGAATACATCACACAAGCATCGAGCCAGGTCCCCTGCTAAATCATCCGGTTTCGTCTAAAGTTGAGGAATGTCAACAAATCTAGTTAACCCCTGACCGTATAGATATTCTACTTGGTGCAGAAATCTATTGTGACATATTTATGGGAGAAAAAATTACGATTTGTTAAGAATTACCACCCTCACAAGCAACAGTTTTCGGATATGTGATTTGTGGAAAGACGAAATATCAAATTCAGCTACCGTCGGTTTCATTATTTTGTTGCAACATCGATGAGTTGTGGAAAGAAATACAAACATTTTATATGATCGAAGATGAGAAGGCCAAAAACCATTTTTCAATTGACTAAAAAACTTACGAACACATTTTCGCCACCCGTGCCAAGCGTCAGAAGGATTGGAGGTATAACGTCGCTCTATCTACCAAATCTAAAATATCAAGAACTGATCGTAAATCGCAACGAATTTGGTGGCATAAAGATAAAAATGGTCCTATATCTATATATCAACTCAATACCGTCACTAATGGTACAGCAAGCGCCTCCTTTCTGGCAATAAGGTCTCTAAAGCAACGAGAAATTGATGAATATTACAATTTCCCAACGGTATCCCAGAACATGCTCGATGATTTTTATGTTGACGATTTTTTGGCAGGTGTGAAAATGGTTAGAAATATTCGACCAATCCAAATGCAAGTTGGCTAAATAAATACAGATCCTAAAGCCTATTGATAGAGCTATTGATCAACGTAATCGGAGCATTTTTGGTTTTTGCAATCTAAAATCTGTGGGCTATAGCCCAGTTGATTTTCAATTCAATCGAATTTTCCATGAAATGGTTAGAAATATTCGACCAATCCAAATGCAAGTTGGCTAAATAAATACAGATCCTGAAGCATATTGTTAGAGCTATTGATCAACGTAATCGGAGCATTTTTGATTTTGGCCGTCTAAAATCTGTGGGCTATAGCCCAGTTGATTTTCAATACAATCGAATTTTCCATCAAATGGTTAGAAATATTCGACCAATGCAACTGCAAGTTGGCTAAATAAATACAGATCCTGAAGCCTATTGATAGAGGTATTGATCAACTCAATCGGAGCATTTTTGATTTTTGTCGTCTAAAATCTGTGGGCTTATATAGCCCAGTTGATTTTCAATAAAATCGAATTTTCCATGAAATGGTTAGAAATATTCGACCAATCCAAATGCAAGTTGGCTAAATAAATACAGATCCTGAAGCCTATTGATAGAGCTATTGATCAACGTAATCGGAGCATTTTTGATTTTTGCCGTCCAAAATCTGTGGGCTATAGCCCAGTTGATTTTCAATACAATCGAATTGTCCATGAAATGGTTAGAAATATTCGACCAATCCAAATGCAAGTTGGCTAAATAAATACATATCCTGAAGCCTATTGATAGAGCTATTGATCAACGTAATCGGAGCATTTTTGATTTTGGCCGTCTAAAATCTGTGGGCTATAGCCCAGTTGATTTTCAATACAATCGAATTTTCCATGAAATCGTTAGAAATATTCGACCAATCCAAATGCAACTTGGCTAAATAAATACAGATCCTGAAGCCTATTGATAGAGCTATTGATCAACGTAATCGGAGCATTTTAAATTTTTGCCGTCTAAAATCTGTGGGCTATAGCCCAGTTGATTTTCAATACAATCGAATTTTCCATGAAATGGTTAGAAATATTCGACCAATGCAAATGCAAGTTGGCTAAATAAATACAGATCCCGAAGCCTATTGATAGAGCTATTGATCAACGTAATCGGAGCATTTTTGATTTTTGCCGTCTAAAATCTGTGGGCTATAGCCCAGTTGATTTTCAATTAAATCGAATTTTCCATGAAAGGTTAGAAATATTCGACCAATGCAAATGCAAGTTGGCTAAATAAATACATATCCTGAAGCCTATTGATAGAGCTATTGATCAACGTAATCGGAGCATTTTTGATTTTTGCCGTCTAAATTCTGTGGGCTATAGCCCAGTTGATTTTCAATACAATCGAATTTTCCATGAAATGGTTAGAAATATTCGACCAATCCAAATGCAGGTTGGCTAAATAAATACAGATACAGCAGCCTATTGTTAGAGCTATTGATCAACGTAATCGGAACATTTTTGATTTATGCCGTCTAAAATCTGTGGGTATAGCCCAGAAGATTTTCAATACAATCGAATTTTCCATCAAATGGTTAGAAATATTCGACCAATGCAAATGCAAGTTGTCTAAATAAATACAGATCCTGAAGCCTATTGATAGAGCTATTGATCAACGTAATCGGAGCATTTTTAATTTTTACCGTCCAAAATCTGTGGGCTATAGCCCAGTTGATTTTCAATTCAATCGAATTTTCCATGAAATGGTTAGAAATATTCGACCAATCCAAATGCAAGTTGGCTAAATAAATACAGATCCTGAAGCCTAATGATTCAGAAGCAAAAGATTTAAGGTCTAACATTACCCCACTCCTCGCGATCAAAAGGATTCTATCGTTGCGATTTTGGAAATACATTTGGATTGTCAAGATGACGGAGGATAACGGTGAAATAAATTTTAAAAAACGAACCGATCTCTCGATGATTTTTTGTTGCGAAAGTGTTTTTGCAAAAATTATGGGCTATTCCAAACTTAAATTGGGACGATGAACTATTTGATTCTTTCAAGTCGGAATGGCTCGAATTTTATAATCCGGTAAAAATGTTGAATGCCGTCAAAATTCCAAGATCGATTATAAGTTCAAATCCTATGAAAAGATTAGAAGTGCTTGGATTCGCATTCTAGATTCAAGATGTGTTGCCCTATTGTTTGGCCAACTATACAAATAGGTGAAAAAATCTATGAAAATTAACTTTGACAAGTTAATGTTGTGGTCAGATTGAGAAATAATGCTTTTTCGGAAACGTTTATCACCATCCACATACGCAACATTTGTTTTTAATCGAGTATCACAAATCTAGGACATCGAGCCTCCTGAACTCTGGGCATATGTTCCATCAAAATTAAATCATACAGACATACATAATTTCTGCGTGGATTATGGTGGAACGGGCCTCCATTTATTTCCCAGAATGACGGTGATTGGAATATAACGAAATCAAATCAGACTGAAGCTGATTGTGATGATCCTGAGCCATCAAAAAATATCAGTCTTGTGGAAATACTCAAATCTAATTGTTTCGTAGAGCTATTTTCCAACTATAAATTAGTCCATAAGATTGCTCTGTATATACGATTTGTCAACAGTATTAAACTACAGGGTATGCTTCAGAACCAGGCCTAGATCAGTAGAGCAGACAATGGGGCAATTACACGCAGAACGTGTATGCTCTTTTCGGGCAGTTGAAAATATCGGAATCGATTTCTGCGGTCCCTTCACAGTTATGTATAAAGTTCGTTATAAAGTGACTGATTAGACCATAAGAGGGTTCTTAGCCGCACTTAAGCGTTTTGTATCAAGGAGAGGCCGACCATCTATTATTCTCAGCAACAATATAACTTCGTTGGAGCCAAATCAGAATTACGAAAGCTTCCAAAATTAGCTTATTAACCGATAATTAAGTTAGTAAAAATGTTGGTTGGACTTTGAAATGGTTTTTACGTATGGTTCGATAGCTCGCGGATTTAATTCAAATTAATTTTGTGGTACAAAATATTCTGCGGGATTGACTCACGCCGAAGTAATTCGGTCCCCATACAATAAAATAACTTCACGAAAATCTAGTAAAAAACTGGACGGTTAAGGCAGAAATTAGTATTGCGCAATTATTTAAAGGGGCGGACTAATATAATAATAATTCGTTGTTAGTTAATTGTATGTTATGTGGGCAGAAGTTTCAGTTTTGTCTTGTCTTCAAGATATCTGACTCGTTAGTGTATCTCTAAACGGTTAATTTTGCCCTATATTTCAATAATTGGATTTGTTTTTTATTTGACCTTACGAGCTTGCACCATTTTGGTGTGCAGTCTTGGAATCATATTTCAGGATAATTGAATAATCGAAAACGGTGTAGATCAGAGGGGTGGCACTGAATAATCGTATGAGAATCGCTTTTTGCTCTTTATCTAGGTATAAGAAAATAGAATGAAGTTCAGGTCTCTTTGGGGCCCCTTTGATACAGAAAATATTTAGGGACAACCAAAAAGAACTTCATTCAAATCGATCAATCATTTTTCCCCTTTGGATGGGGCGTCTTTCGTCGGAAAAACAGTTATATGTGTTAAGCACTTTCTTAGACTCTAACCAAGCCCGACCACCTGATATATCTAATGTTTTTACGTAGACTTTACAGAAATAGTTTACTGTCTGAAGGCTAGATTTTCAGCCTTGCCACATCTTCTTATTTAGTCAATTTTAAGCCGTACTGCCACTATCTGAACTCTAGCGATATGTAAACTGGACATCTTTTAAATGAAGCTTAAACATCTTTTGTGACTGCAGAGAACATCCGATCATAGAGACAACCTCTTGGAAGAGTTGCAAACTCGCCAAATTATGTCACTGATTGAGTTACTTTCCGTAGTAACATATGAAGTACTATATACTTAGGTTAGAGTAAGTCATTCTAATGTTTGTTTAGCCGGCCATCCATTACCCACCTGTAAAGTTTGAAACGATTGTAAGTATCATATTGCCTATATAAGAAATGTGAGAAACACGAAGGTCCCAATCTTATGAGACCATTTAAAAACTCTTCAGATGGCTAAAGAAACTTTAAAGCAACTTCTTTTGGCACATTTCTCTTTCTAGAGAGGTTTCATTTTTAAATCTCTTACCAGAAGCTTGATGGCTGACACATCACAAATCATGTTTTTAGTGTTCACAAATCATAAAACATTTTTATTTCACTATGTAACTCACACTAGTTCCTATTTTCAACTGGGAAGATGTAACCAAGGAATTAGGAGTATTGCCTAAGGAAATTAATGCCAACCAATTTTGCTAACAGAGCAAAGAATGTCTTAATTATTTTTTTGAAACATTTAAAACCGAAGGTAAATTGGGAGTGATCGCTACAACATTATCCTAGGTTAGGTTAAGAATGAAACTAGTTTTAAATTGAGTTTTATACCAAAATTTCATAATAATTTAAATTGAGCGAAAACTTTGTATGTAAAGATCTCTGGCATTAAAACCTGTGCTTTAATAATTCACTGCATTTAAAACATCGACCGGAAAAAAAAAATCATTCGTCGGCCTCATGCCAACACTTTTTTATCTTTCTCATATAATTGACATTCAACTGTCAAACTTGAAAGTTTATACTATAGTTCCTCATGTGAATGTATTTCCTAATGCGATAATCATACTAAAGTTCAATATCGCCATAACTAAAAACCGCCAAGCAAGTACAACATTTTTGTGATATCAATACGTATCACATTTCCAAATATGATCTTTGACTGAATTCTCAAGGTTTACAATTTGTCTTTGTAATTTAAATTTCCTATTTTAAGTGTATAACAAAGGGTTAATTATCTATCATTGCCGTCGCAGGTTGTTGAAAATTTTCCTGTCTCTTGTAAAACGTTATATTTATACTAAGTATGTAATCATAATCAAGACGACGCACGCTTTAATTTGGCGTAATAAATACAAAACGCATGTTATTGTTTATAATAAATCAGTTGACATAAACATAATATTTAGAAGCAGAAGAAAAAAAAAATGTTGTTCGACGTAATCACACGCTGTTGTATGATAATAGCAAGCACATTGTATAATTTTAATTTTTAATTTTTTATTTTCAGAGCTTTACTACCGTTAACATATGATGAACTAAAACCATACATCAATGATAAGTGGTGGCGTAGCATACGATCAGCATGTTTTGCATCATTTTGGGTTTCACTCATAGTCATATTCATGCTGTCGTGTATCATTTCAATATTTGATTATGGCATTTGTCATGCAAAAACATTTACGCCACCTGTAATAACGCCAACGAATATGCTTAACAGTAATATGATGATCACGAATTATGTAAATCATACGATAACGATGATGACTGAGAAAGCGAGATAAAGAAGTCTTATGTACTCCAAATAATATTTTAATAGGAGTAATTTATTCGTGATATCATTGCTTTGTCTGTGATAATTAAATTAAATTAAATTCTAAATTGTTTTGTTGTTTATTTTAATTTTTAATTTAATTTTATGTTTATTGTAAATAAATGAGATAAGTTTTTTTTTTTAGTTGTAAACTGTTTTATTCCTATCTAATCGCTTTATTTCGATGGGGGGGAGGGGGCTCTTCACATATTACGTAGCGCTTCTTGGAGGAGGGGAAGTTTCCTGGTGTTACGATTTATTATGAATGGCGAGGGTGGAGTACAGACATGTTACATGTTTAGCCTAAATGTCTAAGTTCATTGTTATTTAAACACAACAGAATACAGGTAATACCTTTGACTTGAAAAATTTAAGTGTTAATTTTTTTTTTAAATGTTTAAATTTATGTTAGGTTACTCCTGAATTGGAGAGCGGTTCCTGAAATGTTAAAATTTGTTATGAGAGGCAGTGAGAGATCAAAAAACGCAAAAAGCGATACGTATTAACTTATTCGCCTAAATGCCATTTTAGAGATATGTGTTGTCAAATAATCATCTTTAAGGAGGAAAACAATATTCAATTTAATTTAAAAGATAACATTTAGGCAGTTTTTATTAGTACTCAAAATGACTAAACCAATAATGGTCCGTTGGCTTTACATTTTAATTTTATGTAAAATTAAATAAATAACAGGCCCATTGAAACATACTACATACCGTCAGTTGCACCAAATTCAACGTCGAAATTCGTTCAACAAAAATCAAAAGATTGATATTCGACTATAGTTTCTGGGACCTCTTTTGTATAGACCTTGAACGTAAAATGTCACATGGTCGATCCTAGGGGTCGGACCTTCTTCAAAAATTATATTCCGCTGTTATGGAGGATGAACTTACAGTCTTATAATTGCATACGATCTGTCGTGCATTATTGGTGTCTCTTGCAAACATCATATTGCTTATGGTGCATTCACTTATCTGCAATCGATGTAATTGGCAATTTCATCATGAATTTAGCGTTGTTGTTCTTCGTTCAAGATATCAACGTTGGTGCAATAAAATCTCCTGTAAATATATTTAACTGCCTTCAATAATGTGAATGACAATTATATTTCAGTAGCAAGTACCTACCATTATGGTACTGTCGGTTCGTGTCGACGCCGATACAAAGGATACCTATTTATGTTTACGATGGCCGTATCATGGAATTCCTTGCAAGCATGGAGCATGTGGATTGTCGGAACCGCATGGCTCATGTCATCATACAATGTGAGGCGATCTTATGTACTCTTGGCTCGGTGTAACTATCTGAAACTTCGGCAGTACGATACGATCTATGGTTTCAGAAGTTTTAAATTTATCTTTTGCAATAATTGATAGGTGGGCATGTAGAATTTCTCGTTTTTAGAACTCAGTTGAGTATACAAATACCATGGACTTTCTATAAGTAATCCGTGCTTCGTCAGGTATTCAATGATGACCTTTAATTCCAATTTAAACACGTGAACAATTAAATCTGTATGATCTGGTTGCTCCTTTTGGAGGTTCTTAACAATTTCAGGCCATTTCAGATTTGACATAGCTTTAACGAAAAGGACAATCGAGCCGAATTATCCAAAGGTTGACATTGTAACATTGCACCTTTCTGTCATGTTCTTGATAAACTTTCACATAACGATGGCAGAATCACTGGAATGCCGGAATGAAGTTACAAATTTGCCACATGATCTGCAAGTCCTTGGTATAATTCTGTTTGCAACGTTTTCTGACCGAAACGAATGAAATTAAAATTATTTGCCTCAACTTGCAAATATGAATCTACTACCCATTGCTGAGTAAGACGACCGGCATTAATAATTGGATTTTAGAAATTTCTAAAAGCCAGTTGAAAAGCCTTAGACTGCAGCATGCTAATATTTTGACGAATCCGTCTTATATTGTCATATTGTCATACGTATGTAATATGGATCCATATATGGATAAATTCAATGCCTAGAAAGCTAGCCGCAGCTATAGAATTGTTCTTCTAATTGGGCAATAAATAATTTAGGCGGCATTTTTTTAACTGTTTTTGATGTGAAAACATTTTTAGCGGGGGTAAATAAAAAAATTCATATTAAAAATGGAACATATGATTAAACCGAACATAAATTATGATTGTGTAGTGTATGTAAGTGACTCAAAAAAAATTAAAGCAGAACACATTTGAAACAAACATGAAGTGCAAACATATTTTCAAATATTGAATATTTTAAAACTCAGTGACCTTGATTATGTAAAATAAAATAATAACTTTGAAATTATTTAATTGAGAGGTTTTGTTTTTGCCTGTTATTTATATCGCTGACCCCTAGGATCGACCATGTGACATTTTACGTTCAAGGCCTATACAATACGGATCCCAGAAACCATAGTCGAATATCAATCTTTTGATTTTTGTTGAACAGATTTCGTCATAGAAATTTGATGCAATATCCCGTACATATAAATTACCTGTTATTTATATCACTGACCCCTAGCCTACTTGATGGACATAGCTAGTAGTATAATATACAATATTTGATACTTCTGATTTGAAGTTAAACTTTTTTGGGATTTATATGCAACATTTGATGCACAAACTATCGCCTGAATGAATGCAATTTGTACAAACACAAATGTACTTTCATATTTTTTGTTATTTGTGAAGAATTTCACTTCGGTGTTTTCACTTGGTTTTGTCAGAGATATCCTATTTTACCATAGGTTTGTCATTTTTACTAAACCAAACGGGAAAATTCACTCCTGGTTATAGATTTTGGTCGCAAAATGAGTAGAATTTTATATCTGTATACAGCGTTTAATATATGTACATTTTGCACAGTCATATATTTTTGTAGTGTTAGTGTATTTTATTGTGATGGTAAGCATCAGAAATAAGTGAATTGGGTGAAATTGGTTCAAATTTTTAGTGCTTATGCTCGCCTTGAGTCACTTTTCTTTCTCTTTCTAACATGAGGAATTAATATTTTGTATTGTTTGGAGTTGTAACTAACTGAAAACAGAAAGCAATGTAAACACATTTCTAGGAATACGACCGTTCCCAGCTTCAGCGAAACAACCAAATCAATCAGGTTGGAAATCATCGACCAAGGCTTCCCAGATGTCAAGCTGGGTATCAACCAGATCTTGGAAATCCAGGATGCCATTATGGAAACAATGGCAGATCTGCCGCTAGATGGTGTCATTCTCAACTTTCTGGGCTGCCTTACTAGGAACGGATGGCTCACAGTTAACTGTGCGGACCAGGACAAGGCGGAGTGGCTTATAGCCGTTGTAACTAAACTAAAGCTATGGGAGGGAGCAACCATCAAAGTGGTCAGGGAGGACGAGCTTCCTCGCCCCAAAATCTTTTTTGCATACTTGCCACGCTGTGGCAAGGCGACAGAGAGTTGAGAGGAGCGAACTGGAAGGTTGTGGCGAGGAAGGAGCGGGAGGGCGACCTCCTCCAGGTGACGATGTCCGTTTCCCACAAAACGACGGAGATCCTTAAAGGCTCCAATTACAGAGTAAATTGGATGTTCGGTGCCGTATACTTTCGCCTCAAGAAGGTGGGAGTAACTGATTTGTGTACCACAAGAGCGGTAGTGCGGAGGAGACCGGAACCACCAAAGATGGCGGCGGCGAAAGACGTGAAACGCGCCAGAGCTACCTGTGAGCATTGCAGGACGAATAGGTCTAGCACATCAGGTGTGACACTTGGCCGAGCCAAAGTAAGAAGGGGAAAAGCCACGGTTTGAGCCTAAGGGGCAGGGTGGCACAATCACAGCCCAAAAAATGGAGAACAAGGCTATTCAGAGCCCATGGCAAAATAAACGGGAAGATGATGCACCATTCAACACACCACACATCCTTGAGATGTGTGCAGATAAATCTTTCTTAATAGAGTACTGGGATATAGCGCTCATTCAGGAGCCGTGGAAATCAAAGGTTTGCCTAGTAGAACAGGTAAGTTAATTTACAACACGGAAGTGGATAGGCCGAGGATAGCAATTCTTTGTCGCTCAACACTTAATATATTCTCCATTAATGAATTTATTTTCAGGGACATAACATCGATTTCGATGGAGACGCTTTCGACCTAACCGGTACAGAGATTCGGTAATTACTGCACGACTCATCACTAAAAATTCATCATCGGTTGCGATACAAATTCACACCACATAGTCTGGGGAAGTAGTGACACCAACATCAGAGGTGAGCAACTTTTTGAATTTTGTTTAACAAAAAATATAATTATTAATAACAAAGGGAACGATGCGACTTTTATGAATGCAGTCAGGAAGGAGGTGCTAGATTTTACCTTGTCTGACATGGGTACCTCTGGTACAATTCTGGACTGGCATGTGTCAAAGAAAGCATCCTTCTCGGATCACATGTATATAAGGTTTGATATTAAAACCCCTTCAAAACAAGAATCGGTAGTAAGAATACCAAAACGTACTAATTGGCCAGCCTATAATGAAAGACTTTATGATAACGTAACTGGTGTACAGACCAACATCAACTCTATTGAGGATCTCGATAGAGTTTCAAGCAATGTTACCGAGGCAATTATTGATGCCTACCACTCAAGCTCACCCATGGTTCGTATTAGGGAGACAAGGGACGTTCCTTGGTGAAACCACACCCTGGAAACCAAAAGACGAGAGGTTCGTAAACTTTTCAACAGGGCTAAGAGGACAAACGATTGGACAACCTATCGAATGACTCTTACCCAGTATAGCGTCGCTCTTAGGAAAAGCAAGAGGTCCAGCTGGAGAGACTTCTGTGAAAAAATATATAAGCTACCTGCGGTTTGTCGACTCCAGAAGGCACTCTCCTTGGACCACAGAAATCCGTTGGGATCTGTAAGGAAACCGAATGGAGAGACCACTAGGGGATTCTATATATCCTGCATTTTTACAGCAAGGCCTACAAATACTGTTGCCTTATTTGATTAGACTCTTTAGAACCAGCTACAGCTTACAACATGTTCCAAGAAGCTGGAGGGAGGTGCGGGTGATTTTTATCCCGAAAACGGGAAGAAGATCCGCGGAGGACGTCAGGTCTTGTAGACCCATTAGCCTCACATCTTTTATTCTGAAAACCATGGAGAAGATACTGGACCTACATATTAGATCCAATGCCCTCCTGAGGCATCCTCTAGACCCCAGCCAACATGCATATCAGGCTGGAAGATCGACAGAAATAGCGCTCCACAAGCTGACAACAAATATCGAAGATACACTTCGGAATAAAGAGGTTTTGATATGCTCCTTCATCGATATTCAAGAATCTTTTGACAATACCAAGTCCAAAATGATTCAAGAACAAGCACATGCAAGGGGAATAGACCCTCCACCATAGGTGGATATGCTTAGAAACAGGAGGATAACGGCCTCCTGTTTCTAAGCATATTGATTATCCACCCCTCGATGGGGTCTGAATCCCCAAATGGCACTTTAGTCATACTGAACCATCGTAAGACCAATAATCTCTTATGCGGCGTTTGTGTGGTGGCCTAAGATAGAGCAAAATGGTGCCTGCTCAATATTGGATAGGTTCCAAAGGCTAGCTTGTTTGAGTGTAACGGGATCAATGAAAACCTGCCCTACCGTTGCTCTTGAGAAGCTATTGGGGCTCTCACCACTACACTTGCACCTTAAAAGAGTAGCTGGTTCAAGGGCAGTCAAACCAAAAATAACATCTCAAATTAAAACTATTAGACCAGGACATAACAGCATCTTGGACAAATTGAATCTGGACTAGGAAATAATCCAACTATCAGACGTGATGGTTAAAACTATTGACTGCCGGAGGAATTCCACGATTGAAATACCGGACAGGGAACAAGCGGGGAGTATCATCTCCTCCTTACCCCTTTACGCCTCGTGCGATCGACGTATGTGTGCTTCGATGTCTCACAGAAATATATAGAAAAACCGAGATTTACGTAATCCCGGAAAGCCAGGCGGCTTTGTTTGCCTTAGGAACATCTGTCTTCTATTCCAAAATAATCTGGAGCTGCTATTGCAACCTTCTAGAACTCAGCAGGGAGAACAAAGTAACCCTTTTGTGGTCCCCCCGCCATTCCGATATACAGGGAAATGAGGCGGCAGACCGCTGTGCAAAAGAGGCAGCGGAGTGCCCTTTCCTTGGCCCCGAGCCTAGTATTGGTTAGTTCAAGAGCCATCTGGCAAATGGCATAAGGAATTGGGAACAAAAACATACGAAAATATTCTGGGAGTCCTCCATTGGGATGAGACAGACCAAAAAACTATTAAGCTATGATATTAGATGTTTAGATCAGGCAATCAAGATGGATAGACAGTCTCTAAAATCCCTCTCCTGGTTCTTAACAGGACATGGCCCTTTTAATGGACATCTGGGGAAACTGGGAAAGTCCCCTACAGACCGTTGTAGATTTTGCAACCTGAAAAGGGAAACATCCGAATGTCAACTATTCACGTGTGATGCTATAATCCATAAAAGACTTAAATTCCTCCATGCTTACACAATATAGTGGCCTAACGTCGGCCCTTTAAATATGCATGAGCTGGTGGCATTTATCAATGACTTCAACCTCCACTTTACTTGAAACTTTCTGGGGATGCACAATAGACCTCAATGGTCGCGGTGCACAGGGCTAGTAAATCTCACACCGTAACAAAAAAAAAACACATTTTAATTTACACATTCTTCGTCGGCCACATTCGTATTGTTTTCGTTTTTTTCTCTTCTATTTTGGAATTTGTTGTTTCTTTCTGAATTATGTGTGCGGGTAAATAAGAAGATAATTAAGTGTAGTCACCATTTTAATACATTTTCTCGACCGCAATCTTCTCAGTTTATTTCTATTATTTGTGTCATGTAATCCCTCTTATCAATTCTATTCTGTAACCCATAGATAAGTAAGAAGTTTTTACAAATATGAATTTTATATAAATCATTATTTTATTTCTAATGTTCTTTTCGTAATCTATAGGGATATTTGGAGCCATAATGCACCCAAGTTACAAACAACTACACTTCTATGGATGATGGACGAGTTTAATCGAGGCAAAAGTAATCAAATTGACTGCGGCGAAAATGATTAGATGAAATGATGAAAAATATGCCAGAACTAATAAGCAAAGGGCAGAAAGAAACTCTTTGGGTTACTACCTTTTGTTAATAATAATAAAGTGTCCCATAATGTTCAAGACCAAAACTCAACCACATAATTGCAATAATAAAGAAAAGGTGGTGATATTAGCGTGTTATTAGCATATTTAAAAAGAGAATTCAAGAAGGACAAGCACCGGCATGATGAACTCTTGAAAATAAAAAGGGAGAAAAATGGATTTAAAAAAGCAAAAATTAAAAGCCTCAAGGAAATGGTGTAATTCACCATAGAACCAGTGAATTATATTATATAGAGTGTTAGTCAAGGTTATAATAAGGTGTCACCATATTGTAATAATTATATACTTGTTGAATCGAATAAATTGATAGGAAAAACAGTAGTCTATATACTTTTATATGGAGTAGTTGCCTTTTATTTTAAAATAACAATCCTAGAACGTAACTTGGCGATTGGAGAAGAGCCAACAGATTGGGTCTCATATCTGGTAATAGTTGAGAAGAAAAATAAATCATTACGGCTATGTTTAGATCCCAAAGATTTGAGCAATTCAATAAAAGACGAAAATTATAAGTTGCCAACTTTTCAAGACGTTGCAGCTAAATTGGCTAAGAAAAGTTATTTTTTCGTGCTTGACTTAAAAGACGGATATTGACAAGTAAGATTGAATGAATAGTCGTATGGGTATTATAAATTTTGCAGTCTATCTTTTGGTATAAAAACTGCACCGCAGATTTTTCAGTAATGAGAAAATGTTTGCGGATATACATCAGAGACAAATTAGAGAAAAACTGCAATTCAGGACAGATAAAGTAACAGTGTGATCCAGAACGAATGGGAGCTATAGAGAAAATAGAGGTTCCCAAAAGCAAAGAAGATGTATAAAAATTGCTGCGCCTTACAAATTATGTAAGAAATTATATTTCGAATTTAGCAGATATATCTAAGCCACCGTGGCATTTGTTACGCTAGAATATTGGATTCATCTGGCTGCCCAAACACTCTGAATGCCCTGAGATAAATTAAAAAAGGGTGTAGCTGAGTCTCCTGCCCATTCCATGCGATGCATCAAAAAATGTTTTTGGGTGTTGTTTAATGCAAGATGAGAGCCAGTTAGTTTTGCATCCAGAAGCCGTATTGATGCTGAAATAAATTGTACTAAAGTAAAAAAAGAAATGATTTCAATATTATTTTCATGCCAAAAATTTCATAATTAATTTATGGGAGAGAAATAAATATAATTACAGATCACAAACCTCTTCTAGGAATAACGCTAAAGGAAAGTATGAAATAAAATTTTACTGAAAATAAAAGATGATTTAATGCTTGGCGACGACGTAACCTATTTTAAAGATCTTTTTTTAACGTAAATGATCCATTAATATGCCTTGAAATTCCAACACTACCTTAAAAAAAAATTATTTAATATAGTGGATTATTACATCAAAAGTGTCTTTGCAATACAAGGCATTACACGGGAAATCAAAGCGGATAACAATCAGTTCGGATCTCATCTTTTTAATAAATTTGGTTTAGAAAATAGAAAATAGAAAACATAGAAATTATTACAAGTAGCATACTGTGAAAATACATACGATGAGGATGGAAATGAAGTATAGAGTGCACTTTTAGAATATCGCAATACAGAAATTAAAGAGCTATCGAGCAAAACCTAAAATACAACCCCAAGCAGTTTTGGACTTTCACTAATTCCGTTACTTCCAAATCAGGTTATCCTCCCTCTATGCTACTTGGTAGTAGGGATTCTCCCGAATGTTCGCAGATTACTTTGAGTCAGTTTATACACCCAGTTTTGCTTCCAAGAGCGGCTTAGTAAATGTATTCAATACTATAATTGGGTATCTAATGCTATTTCATTTTTTACGGTGGAATATGTACTAAATGTATCAAATACGGTTGACGTTAGCAATGGTCCGGATTCTGATAACATATCAAATTATTTTGTCTTTCAGCTAAGAGAACAACTGGCTGCCCCCTAGTTTATATTTTTAATTTATCATTAAATTCTGATATTTTCCCTTCTAAGTAGGAAACGGCACTTTTGCTACCAATTTTGAAATAAGGTGATAAAAGTATCAAATTGACATTCGAAAACAAACAATCTGTATCCAACAGAATCAGTGTTTGGATTCATTATTTATATATTAAGTTAAGGTTTCTTATAAACTTTTGGTCAATTTTAAATTTATTACATTCTTAGTTATTGTAACCATGATATTATCATAGAATTCTTCTTCTTCTTCAATTATTGATGTACAGTGAAATTCACTTATAATGACATTGAGAATCCGTTGTTATAGCCGAATGTCGTAATATACGGATTTTAGTTATACGAGTAACATTACAAATCAGTTCAAATTTTCGACGTTATAAGTGAAATGTCGTTATATCCGAGGGCGTTATTAGTGAATTTCAGTCGTTTTGGTAGTTTATTTCGTTTTTTTATTCTTTATCTCTTTCGCTTGACTTTTTTCACTTCTGAAGTTGAATCATCAACAACTAACAGCTTATATCTTTGGCTAATATTTCAAATTCTTGTTCTGATATGGCATATTTACTCATATCTGATTATTCTGAGTAGAAACAATTTTAAATAAATTGCTGACTGTTTCCATCCATTCTTCCAGATTTCAGTACATGATTCAGATTGTTTGAAAGGTTTCGACTAAATGCCTCCATCCTTCATCTGGTAGACATTGTATTAATTGTACCGGAACTTGGACCCAGAGATACCATACTGTCACCGCTTGCCAAATAACTAAAACACATATAAATGGTCATGTTAAAATATTTTTTGGAAATAAAAATCTAAATATTTCTTTTCCATATACTAACCGTAAAGTTAATGAGAGACGTTCGCCTGGAGTGATTGGATTTGTCGTAAATCTCTCATGCTTTTGTAAGCTTGGCCCAACCATATGTAAAAGGGCATCAAATAATTGTGGCGTCATACGATGGAAATTTTTGAACGAATTCACATCGGTTAGCCTCATTTCCGCTACTAAATTATAGTAATGCCCTTGTCTAGGCCTTTCTCTGAGAATTTCTCTCACGCCACAGCGTCTTTTTATGCGGGAATTCTTTGACAAAATATGCAGCATTATGACACCGGTTGCAATCATCATGTGCACATTTAATGTACATCGTTCGTTTTCGGCATACCCATAATAAGGTGTACCAAAAAAAAAAAAAACAATTTCACCCAGTATTATCTCCAAATCCCAGCATAACTTGAGTAGTTGCTTGAAACAGTAAAGGCATCAGTTTTTCTTTTGGTTTCGCTAGATCTTAGCTGTTGATCCACAAACTTCATCAAAATCGTGAGGAAATAGGCTTAGAACAACATCTTCATCTGACATCATAACATCAACGTTTCTGTTCGTTTTCGGGATGATACCTGTATGGCTCGAGCGTTTACGTAAATTTTAATTTAGCGGAAAAAAAAATTCAGAAAAAAAACTCGTCCACTGACATGAAAGTATCTTCTAGTATTGGCTCTTTATAAGTTAAGGCTACAATATTAAACTTGGAATTAACATAAAGGAATTTTAAAATAAAACTACAGATCTTAAATTTGCAATTCAAAATATGGTTTTGTCCCTACGTGAAATTATGTAAAGAAAATTTTCAAATAACATTTTCTCTACATGTGAATCCTTCTAGAATTGGCTAAATTTTATATCTACATTTTTTTTGGGAAGGTACTACTTTTTAGTCGACATTTACACTTCTTCTGGACAGCTACATTTTAGTCAAGAAACGAACCTACATTTCGGGCTGACTTCACTGAAACAAAAAGAAGTATTTGCTGATTTATAGTAAGGTAATTTAAAATGGAGAGAGACAAAATCTCGAGAATCAAAATCCAGAAAGCCTATGTAAATTTCAAAATCTTTTTGGGACCAATACATTTGCCTAAAAAAAAAAAATCAAGAAACCTAATCCCGAAAAATCCCGGAAATTACCAAGTATTTTCATTATCACAAATATTAAGAACTCTTATTGGAAAACTCAAATTTTTTTTGGCATTTTACAAATTTTAATTTTAACTTAGGCCACACTTTGATGGTGGATTTTTTCTAGCAAATTTTTTTTCTAAATAAGGTCACCAACCCTCTTTCAAAAAATCATTTAAAACTTCGCAATCCCGAGGAAATAGCGAATAAAATCGAATCCTCGCCATTAAGGTATTTCGTATCGTCGCTATTTCTTCCCATCGTAATTTTGTACCCTCGGGATTTCATACCGTCTGGATTATGTATTCTCGAGGTTTTATAGCTTCGGGATTTTTTACTTTCGGGATTATGTTCCGCGAGATTTGTCTCTCGGTATTATGTCCCGCGAGGTTTTGTCTCTCGGGAATATGTCACCAATCCGATTTAAAAAAATCGAATTTTCTTGAAATTTGCTAGCTTACGTCGTTCTCTTAATCGTAGCCAACTTTTCGGTCTACTATCTCAAACAAAACCATTACTTTCGGTCAAAATCGAATAAAAATGATATTTTGACATAGCAAACCGTCCGATGGGAACGAGATTTTAAAATAATTTTTAGATGAAGTTCTGGAATGTGCTCATTCAGGATGGAATATGACTATTTCTTAACTTATTATGTTGAAATTCGATGTGTAGGTAAGCTGGCAATGGGACTTTAAAATGATTTTAAGATAAAGTTCTGGAATTTGGCATATGGCCATTTCTGAACCGATTTATTTTCTGAATCAAAACATAAAAGTTTCGTTATTACCAAAATCAATTCGCACAAAAAAAAATCGATGTTATTGTTCTCTAACTCAAAAAGACGTTACGCATTACGTGTTTCAGCTGTCAAACTGGTTAGAAGAACATTTAACATATGTATATGTTGTTATATACTGTATTAGTATTACACTACGTCACAAATTTTCTTATTTTTCATCAAATTTTCTTTAAATTTAGAAGAAATGTGGTGTATATGAGGAGAACATTTCAATTTGTAATTTTGTATAAACATGGAAGAACGTGTCTTTGCCTGCGCAGCAGCAGTATGTGCAATAAAAATTATTTCATTTTCAACAACAACAACAATAGAAAAAACATGTTTTGGTGAGACCTTGCATCTCAAGGCATAATAAAAGGTGTTAATTCAAATCTATTCACTTATGAAAATTTTAATGTATGTATGTCGAATAGAAACACTCGGAACGGTAATTTTTTACCATGTTTAGCCATGATGCATAGGATCAAGCACATGTATTCTGTTAATTGTGGTAATTCGTATTATAATTTGCGAATCTTTTATGCAGAAATTACATTTGGTATAAACAATTTGTTTTGTTGCTTTCAGGCCCTACATCTCGCTTCTTCAATTTACTTTTTATTGCGCAGCTTTTGAATCATACTACGAGTACAATATTGTAATGGATGGAATAATGATTTTTTATGATCATTCTTTTTGCAGTAGTAGGTAATTATTATCAGCTGGTATAACAGGTGTTTTTAATATACTCCCGTTCGTTTTGATAAATTTAATTTCCATTTTCATTTCTTGGAATTCCGCTAATTAAAATTGTATTAACTACGTCTTTACAGATGCTGTTATTTTAATATATCGACTTCTTTGTAAAATAATTTTAAAGTGTTTGTATTTTGCCAAAAGGTCATTAATTCGCTTTTATTAGCTGCAGTGAGGGAATCAAATTTAATTAGTAAAAAACCTTGAGACTGAATTATTAATTTTCTTTAATTTTATTATTAAATTTTATTAGTTGGTTGGTTTAATATACTTGCAGCCATTAAATTTTTACACTTTTTAGAGTAAAACTACTTATAGGAACAAATGGTAATGTTTATTGCAGTACAGAAGTTCGTCACTTAAATTTTTTAAAACATTTGTTAGTTGATTGCCATTCGCCATATTCAGTTTTAAATTTTAGGCACTGACAGTGCTAGGGTGACCAAATCAAAAGTTTGAAAACGTAGAACATTTCGACTTTAAAAAATCAGGACACTTTTAACGTTTTGGTGGCGACGACAATAATCTGATTAGAAAACAGATTTGTACTTGACTTTGGTTAAGTCAGATACAAAATTGAGACATGATCGCAGAAGTTACGTTTGGGGCAGGGATGGAGTTTCTTAAATAAAAGAAGGCGACAATTAACAAATAGTCTAATGATACTTTGGTATCCAGTCCTTTTCTACATTTTCAGTACCAAATGGAACACGCACTTATAGAGATCATAAATCGTTTATTATAAAATAAATGAATTCCGATTCTGAAGAACTCTTTCGGCCATATCATATGGGATAGGCTTTGCTAATTTTTCCTAATCCATGGTTTACTATCAATGATAGTTTATTGCCAAATTTATTTTTAATACTGGGCCAATTCAGACTATCTTCTCGTCTCTAGCACCAAATGGAACAAGCACACTTGTTGACGGATTTTAATGAAATTTTATTTCTGAAATAGTAAAGAGTTTAAATTATAAAATTTATTATTTCACGTCTTGAAGGATTTTTTTGGCCCTAAGGTTGGGTTGGGATCAGAATTTGTAAATTAAAACATGGTCAACGGCAAAAAATATTTTGAAATACTACTCGTACTACATCAAAAAGTAGATTCGCCAATTTTGCTTTACGTTATACAGCCAATCCAGACAATTTTTTCTGCCTCCAGCATTACATGGAACATTTGTCTTTCTATTTTTGTAGAAGTTTTTTACAAAAGTTGGAACGTGTATAGGTACCGGGTGATTTTTTTAACCTGATACACTCAAATATCTCGGAAAACAAGCACTCCACGAAAAAAATGTTGTAGATCAAAATTTAATTATTTCGTGGGGGAAATACATTAGTGTTAAAATTAGTACCCCCTCCCCTCCTCCTTGTAGGTGAGGCGGAGAGTAACTTTGAAACTAAAATATGAACTCCTATTTTTTATTGCAGATTCGGATTCTACGGCTAAAAATACGTAGGATTTGACTGAAACATTTATTTCGATTCATGATAGATGGCGCTGAAATTGATATTCAATTTTTTTGGATTTCTCCTACTGTTAACCTATGCAAACGATTCTGAAATATCGTTTCAGTCAAATCCTACGTATTTTTAGCCGTAGACTCCAAATCTGGAGTCTTTATATTTGACGTAGTTGAATAATAATTAGCTATGTCAGTACGTTCTGGCCAGATACTTAATGTATGTGGTTAGAGTGGACATTTTTGTAGTTTGGTCGTAGCTGCCTGATGAGTAGACCATACTTTTCAGTACGAAATAAAACTACCAACGGAACTCATGGAGGGTTCTCATTTTTGCAGAGTTGTACATTGGTATAACTCTGGGCCTTCAGCCAAAATTACGGGGAGGGGGGAAGATATTTCTACTTTTTTTCAGTAGATATATTAGGAGCGATTGGCCTCTATATTTTTCTGATTTACCAAATCGAAAATATTGGGATTGCCATGAACAATTAATATATTTGTCTATAAAGAATGCCGAAAAATCAACTTATTACAGACAGACAAATTAAATTCTTATCCAAATCTGCAATAAAAAATAGGGCTTCATATTTTAGTTTCAAGGTTACCCCAGGCCCCACCTACAAGGAGGAGAGGGTACTAATTTTAACGCTAATGTATTTCCCCACGGAATAATTAAATTTTGACCTTAACCATTTTTTTCATAGAGTGCTTATTTTCCGAGATATTTGAGTGTATCATGTTAAAAAAATCAGCCGGTATATACAGGGTGTCCGGGTTTGGGATGCTGATCCGTCATGGGGTGATTCCTTGGTTCATTCTGAGAAACAAATCGGAAATGGAGAGGGGGGGGTCCATTTTTGATATCCTTTGAGTTACAGGGTGTTTAAAAAATTTGGTTCAGAAAAAAAGTACACCCAAATATTAAACTGTAACTTCCAAAATATTTATCGGAGAGCAACCAACTTAGTCTTATTTGGTTGGTAATCGTATAGGCTATTATTAAGGTTTAAGTGGTTATCTTGTATCTGCATCCGTTTAAGAGCTATGGTGATTTAAAGTAAAAAAAAAATATTTGTTTTTATAAAATCGAGTTTTTCTCAAAAAAACCGTTATAATTTTTTCTTTTGTTTATTAAATTTTAATTTGTCATGATCTCCTCTACAATCCCTAAATACAAAGTTTGGGTCGAGGAGTTATAAAAGGTGCTCAAAATGTCCTCCTTGTGATTGAATACATGCTAATATTCGTTTAAGTTTGCCTTTGGTTATTTCAATTCTTGGTAATTCTTCCCTTATCTGTTGTGCTGCTGTGAGTATTCGTTGTATAAGTTCTTCTTTTTTTTCAATTTCTTTGGAGTATAGAAGCGCCTTCATCCTTCCCCATACATAAAAATCCAATACCGTAAGATCGGGGGATCTTGCAGGCCAATGAATTGGACCATTTCTTCCAATCCAATTATTTGGATAATTTTCGTTAAAAAAATTCCTAACATTATTATGGTAGTGACAAGGTGCACCATCATGTTGGTATGTATGCGAGAATCTACTTAAAATGGGAACATCATCAAAAAGGAGTGGCAAATCGTTTTGAAAAAATTGTAAATAGCGTTCACCATTTAATCTAGATGGTAATATGAATGGTCCAATTAATTTATCGCCAATTACACCAGCCCATACGTTTACACTGAATCGGTGCTGAAATGATATTTGTTTTTTCGAATGAGGATTTTCAGCAGCCCACGTGTGTAGATTGTGAAAGTTTGTTATGCCATCTCTTGTGAATTGAGATTCATCCGTCCATAGGATACGTTTCACAAAACTTGCATTGTCCAAATTCCTTTCCATCAACAAATTACAAAACTCCAATCTTGTAGTGCGGTCTATCGGTAATAGTTGTTGAACGGGTGTTGTATGGTATGGATGAAGATTCTCCTTGTGCAATACTTGATGAATTCGATAGCGAGAGACGTTTAATTGTAAAGCGAGCCTCCTTATGCTAATAGAAGGATTTGCTGTTACATTACGGATTATACCTTCGTCGACATCCAAATGGTTTGGTGAGACTGAATGGGGCTCCGCCCGGGTATTCGATCTTGTTACGATATTTGGCAGTCTCCTATGAGTATTTATAAATACTCTTGCGTCAGGAATGCGACGTGTTGGAAATCTGAGTTGATATTCATTGCGAGCTCGTGCTGCATTACCATCGCAAAATCCGTAAACAAAATGGATATCAATGTACTCCTCACCTGAGAACTGTGTCATTATAATATTAATTTTATTAAATTAATTAAAATTTTGATTCACAACACTGATACAACACTAGATAATATCTCGAAACTAATGACTGCATCTGAAAATATTTAGTTTTTGTTTTTTCAACATTTAAACAAATGAGTTGATAATCATCGCCTACTGTTTTACAGATCAAAATAAAATTGGTAAAATATTAACACTGTAACATCTCTTAATTAGATTGAGAATAAACGGAATACGAAGAAAACTATGGCACGTGGGTACAAGTAATGTATTGGGTGATTGTAGGGGAGATCATGACAAGTTACAGTTTAATATTTGGGTTTACTTTTTTTCTGAACCAAATTTTTTAAACACCCTGTATCTCAAAGGATATCAAAAATGGATCCCCCCTCCACATACGATTTGTTTCTCAGAATGAACCAAGGAATCACCCCATGACGGATCAGCATCCCAAACCCGGACACCCTGTATTTAGCATGTCTATCAAACTAAGGACATATTGACGTACACCTACAAATCGACTTCTGTGTGATACCAAAAGGACGAGTATATCGAAATTCCAGACTATATCTTCTGGAATATCGTCCCTTATCTGCTTTATCAATTTTGGCTTCAATCGCAAATACCAGACACTATTTTTTGTAGGACACTTCTTATTTGTACTAATTAATCCACATATCAGCCAGTTCTCCTCAGTCCTGACATTATAAAAATAAGCGAATTAGGGATTTGCTTCTGGAAGCAAAATTTGTTGCCTCGGATCGTATGACGCGAGATTCTGTAAAGCGCTGTAGACGGCCACAGCATATTTGTTTGCAAAAGTGCAAATCTTATTGTCTGGAAATAACTGTTTAGCTTCTGCCTCATCAGTAAGTGACGACATTCTTTCGTAATATCACTTGATGACAGCAAACTTCTTTGCTTCTCGCATATTTCACGTACGCAAAAACTCGGCGTGCAATAAATTCATCGATGGCCAGTATTGAATACCTAGTTGAAGAAGGTTAGGACCGTTAAACATCTGCGGGCAGCGTATAGCGGATTACTATATAAGCAAGATTCTGGTAGCTTCATACATGTCGCCACAATTTAATAGAAATGATTATCGATCCGCTACCTCGATCCTCCATTTAATCTAGCAAAGTGTAATCTATAAATCAGGACAACATAAGTATTCGTTATCAATCTTTATCTCTTCTAATAAGATCAGAATCTTTATACAGGGAAACCTCACTACAACGGACATAGACGAGACCAAAAAAGTTGTGCATTGTAGTGAGGTGTCCGTTAAACCGAAAATTTGTGATTTTCTATTCCTTATTCGATTTTTAGACGAAGTTCTGAAATATGGCCAACTAGGACGGAACTTGGCTATTTCTTAACGGATTTTAGTGAAATTTGACATCCACAATAGAAATTTGATTCTAAAACGATTTTTGGATCTTGAATATGACCAAGAATGATATAGCTTGCCTATTTCTTAGCCAATTATGATACACAAGGAAATGTATCCCAAAAATTATTTTTGGATAAGATTGTGAGGAATATGTCAATATGGCTTCTATAATTCTGTCTATTGAAATTTGTGTAAATCATGCGGCTGTTAGATGCTTTTCTCGCCAATCCTTCACTTTATCCATGGCTACACGATTGTGTTGGGTCTCGGAATTAGAAATATAATTTTAGAATCTCATTTCCATCGCATTTCGTCATAATCCGTTAAGGAATATTTCCATTCTTCTTGGCCATATTCCAGCGCTTCATCCAAAAATCATTTTAAAATCCCATTTCCATCGCGGATGTTAATATTCATCGTAATCGGTTAAGGAATAGCTGTTGGTGAGAATAAAACCAATTAAACTAATTTGATTCATTTATTCAATTTAATTAGACAACTCTGAATTATTATATTTAATTATACAACACTGAATTATGCCCAGATTGTTTAACCTAAAAAAAAAGAAAAAAAGGGAATTACCAAAAGAAAAATTATTTAATGTATATTAAAACTTACCGTTTTTGATTGTAATTAATTTATTCCGCTAAATAATAATGTAATTAACGGCAAATAATCTGGAATTTAAATAACCCTAATATTATATTAAAATTTAAGAAATATTATCTGTATTTATACTAAATGTAAACAAATTGTAAAGAATAATCAAATGTCATAAGTTGGTTGTATACATAATGGAAAAAACTGAACAGATTGGTTGCGTTCATTAAATATTTATATTTTTCCAAAGCTAAGCGAACTTAAGTTAGCGCAAAAGCTTAATATTTTTTGAGCTAATTTGCAACCTATGACGTGCTTGATTATTTTAAGTCATCAAAAAAGATAAATTGTTTAATCTCTAAAAATCAATCCGAAGAATAACATCAATTTTGTTATAAACCAGTGTGTTACACACAAAAATAAAAACCAAAATTCAATAAAGAATTCACCGTTTTGTGTTCATTCATTTATTTCAAGAGTGGATGCCGTAGAAATTGAAGAAACAGTTTTGCTTGTTTGGGACTAAACCATTTAACCACACATCACGTAAATTATACTTTCTCCATCAACATTTTCATCAGCTGTTTTGGAACAAATTAACAACAAAAACACAATCGCACAAGATTACAAACAATAGCTATAAGATCGATTCTACTTGATCATATTCCAGAACTTTTCCAAAAATCATTTTAAAGTCTCATTTCCATCACAAATGTCAAATTTTACTAAAATCCGTTAAGAAATAGCCAAGTTCCATCCTAATTGGCCATACATATAAAAAAAAGATTCAATTTGAAGCGTAAAACCTGTATCATCGTAGAAATGTCTGTTCATGTCCGCTCCAATAAAGTGCCTGCTTAACTAAGGGAGGTTTTCTTGGAAAAACTTCAGTTTCGCATGGGACTTAAAAATTTGAAGAGAGGTGTCCGCTAAAGTGAGTGTCCGTCAAAATGAGGTTTTACTGTGTACGTTTGTCACGCAATCGAATTATTCTTGTGACCAACCATGTCACATATATTCCTCGTTGCCTCGCAAAATCCATTCAATTTAATTAAAGGCGGTCATCTGAAACCTATGGCTCATATCCATTAAGTTTTAATTTCCATAGATTTTGGTAGAACATTTTGGCCATGTAGTTATAGAATATATTAACTCTAGTGGATCGAAGAGGACAGCACTATCCCTTTGGTTATTATGTCAGATTGGTCCTACAGCACTTCACAATGCTCGTATGTCGACTTATAAAAAATTTCGGCCCAAAATCCTTACACCCACGGGAAATCTGCGATGACAAATCGAAGATGGCCACCTCTTTCAAATGCTGCACTTGCTCATATTCGGTGATACATTTGAAATGTTGTCAAGTTTCTTCTTAATCGTACAGATTTAGCTTGAGATCGAATTTTTGGATATTATCTTCATTGAACCCCAAAATGAATTGGCCTTTCAAAAATAAATGTCAGAATAGTTCAGCTCCGATCAGCACGTCAATCTGCTGAGACCTAAAGAGTATTAGATCTACTAATTTCTGCTCAGGCTGGATTTTCAATTTCTCTGTTGGTACTAACATTTACAAAACGCATCGCAATCTTTAATTGATGTTCACGATGGGTTATCCATATGCCAGTAGTTGTATTTTTAGTAGCCGTCGAACTCATAGTAAATTGGATATATCAAAATAAGTTAAGAAGGGAGTTCTAGAGAAATGTGCTCTGTGATTTGCTTACTGCTTTGGAAATTGTACGAGTCTGCTTTATTAAAAAAAATCGCCAAACTGTTAAGATCAATTTGATGGATATGTAGAGAAGCAAATTTCCGATCAGCAGTGCCCGATTTTGTGCCCATATTTATGATTCGGTTTTAAAACTTCTTAAGGTCATAGTTTTTTCAATTCTCAAAACTTGCTTAGCGTTTTTTTTGTCGTAAACTTTATTTGCAACGCTTTAGGCACTTATGTAGTAAACTTCCATGAAAACTGTTTTATCAACAGTTGATGTGACTGAGTTTGTTGACCAATTCAATCCCTGGACATTTTTCCGGTGTTTCGACACCAACGGCGTTTAGGATATACCAAAAGTAAAATTTTAGAAGATGATAAATAAAAATTCGCAAATTCGGTCATTACATCATAAAACTAAAACTCATTTAACAAAATATGATTACTGCCACTATAATGTAGATCAAATATCAAGTTCAAGTACTACAAATTTTTTTTTTGTTGTTGTCATTGTCATAAACATTTTTTCTTATTGCTGTTAAAAAAACAAAACAATAACAAAATACAAACCTTGGATTTTTATATTTCAAGTGCGGTTTTTTCCTCCACTATATAAATAAACAGACAAACACACACTTTTTTGGTGAAAAAATCACGTTCACATTCCGGTCAAAACAAATAGAGTGCACAAAACAAACGTTTTGTTGTTGTTGTGTTTTTATTTTTTGGTGTAATTTTATTTGTACGAACACATTTTTGATAAAAAAAAAAAAAAAAATTCAGACAATTAAATTAGGCCACCCCGCATAGGGTGTTGTTATCAACGCATCTAAATCATTCTTACCAAATGCTCAAATTGTATATTTTCATCAAGATATGACAATAAAAAAAACTGATTGAGATTAAAATGACGGATGCAATTTGTGGTGTCGTGGCATCATTCTCTTTTGGTGTTAAGTGTGAATTCCGGTTGGTCGTGGACGTGGTTGTAGGATTTGTACTACTAGCCAAATGGGTATGTAAGCTAATCGAACTTACTGCTGGTCTTGGCCTGAAAGTTGTTGTTGCAGTTGTTGTTATCGTTGTTGTTTCCGTGTTACTTTCAATACACGTGATTGTTTTATTTTGCTTGTCATGACTTATTGTACCATTTTCATGTCGTACTTGTGCCACCGGATCAGCCGTTGTTGAACAATTCTTAGTGACTGTCAAATTAGGTACAGAATCGTTGGAAGTTTGCTCTTGGGTATCACCACTTCCAGACGTGGTTGCTTTAGGTATAATTACTGTCGTTATTCGACCTGATTCGTGAGCAATTTCGGATTCTCTGTGTGTTGCAACAGTTTCAGTAGTAATATCATATGACGTTGGTGGTTTGCTGTTAACATCGGGATGGAATGCCATGTCGAAATTATCCTGTGTATCAGTACTTTCGATTGATTCTGTTTTATCTTCAATCGCTGTTGTTTTTGAGAATGAAATTACACTTGGAACATTTTCAGTCGATGTTATTTCGGTTGATGGTGACTGTGACTCACTAACAGGTTCAGACATCATTGTGTGTATACTTGATGCTTTTTCGATAGTTGTAAATTGGTGCTCTTGCGTTGGTTGCTCAGATTGATTTTTGTTTTCGGTTGTTGTGCTGGGCGAAGTAACATCAGGCTGATGTTGAAGACTTTCTGTCCTCACTGTTTCACTTATGGTTCCACTCTCAATTTTTGTTTTTGTGGAAGTGACAATATTTTCAGTCGATGTTATTTCAGTTGAAGGTGACTGTGGCTCACTAACTGGTTCAGACATCATTGTGTGTTTACTCGATGCTCTTTCGGTAGTTGTTGTGTGTTCAGTTGGTTGCTCTGAGTTTTCAACTAATTCCGGTGTTGGGGGTTTTATATCAATTTGATTTTCGTTTTCGGTTGTTTTGCTGGGTGATGTAACATCAGGCTGATGTTGAGGGCCTTCTATCTTCACTGTTTCACTAATGGTTTCACTATCAATTTTTGTTTTTGTGGAAGTGATAATATTTTCAGTCGATGTTATTTCAGTTGAAGGTGACTGTGGCTCACTAACTGGTTCAGATATCATTGTGTGTTTACTCGATGCTCTTTCTGTAGTTGTAAATTGGAGTGGAGATTTAGTATCGATTCCACGTTCAGTTGGTTGCTGAGGTGTTGCAGATTTTCTATCAATTTGATTTTCGTTTTCGGTTGTTATGCTGGGTGAAGTAACATCAGGCTCACGTATCGTTTTTGTTGAAGTGACAATATTTTCAGTCGGCGTTATAGTCTTAGTATTTTCTGATGCTGTATCAGTTTGACTGTTAGATTCGGAATTCGGTGCTATTGATGTGTCGACAGAAGTTTCCTTATTATTTACATTTTCAGTACTCTGTATTATAGTTTCACTATTTGTTTCTGGAATATTCAGCGTTGACTGATCTGTACTACCCGGTTTGCTTACCAGCGTTGTTGTTTCAGAGCTCGAAGTCACTTTAGATGTTGACTCTGTCTCAAATACTGACTTATCGGTGCTTGTAATATCGATTGGCATTTTTGATTCTGATTCTTCCAATGCTGTATCTGTCACAATAGCGTCATTTTCCGGCTCCGTCGATTTTTCGAAATTCGTAAAATTATTAAACATATATTTACTGAACAAGTCTTCCATTGTATTCAGTACAAATAGCGGGGTAATTGGCGATAAATATTCAGGCTCTGCCGCTTCCGTTATGACTTCACTAAACAAAACCAATATTTTTAACATTAAAACCAAAACACAATAATAATTAATTTTTCTATTTAAAGCACACTCACTGTTGAGGTATTCCATGGGCAGTTAGTAATCCAAAAATTAAAACCCAGAATTCTTTTAAAAAATATTTCATCTTTAGATCATACACTTTTCACAGCGTTTAAAGCAAAAGCATACAGCTTAATAAAAACTGTAACGAACAAACACTCACTAAGTAAAATAAACAAAAAATTTATAAACACCTTACACTAAGTTTTATATGAAACTATTAAATTACATGTTATAACAATAAACTTTATATAAAAATGCAGTTAAACACGATTTAAAAAATGTTTCCCAAATAAATAACACAAAACAATATAACGCATTTAATACTAAATGTACTAGAAACTACTATACACCACAACTTTTTTACTTTAAAGGTTATTTTAATTAATTTGATAAGAAATTCGAAGTACACTTTGTGCGTACACGTATTTAGGTGTTAGATAGTCAACCGCCTCGATATGAACTGATTCAATTCAAAATTCAAGTTGTTACTGCGATGGAAAAACGTTTTCAATTCGCTCTGCTTTTGTACGAGAATACGTGTATATGTATAACTGTAAATTGTGGATGGGAAATTTTCACATCTGTAATTACATCAATACAATAAAATAAAATTAAATTAAAGTACAGTTATCGATTTTCGATGACCAATTTTCTTCATTTCATGTTTTAAATAATTTAATATACGTGTAGTCTCAAGCAATCGGTTAAATTGTAGCCCAAGGACTTTTTAAGTCGCGATTTTTAATTTTTTTATTTATAGAACCTCATTTTAGGATTCAATTGAGTTTATGTATATTATTTGATCCGCAATATTGATTCTGTGTGATAAAAACGCTTCCTTTCTGTTTTTAAGGAAAGTTGTTCAAAAAAATTCACTGTATTATTCCCCAATTCTTAGAGGCTTGTGGTTGTACTTCCGTAGAATCCAAGAAATAAAACATTTATCAGAAGAAATCCTGCTGTATATTAGGCAGCATTTATCAGGAGAAACCCTGTTGTACATACGCGTTCTATTATATCAGTGAATGGGAAAACAAGGATGGGAAATGTGACCTTGAGAACATTAGATTTTAAATAACACAGAATAAGTGGGTTCCCTTATATAAATGTTATCAATGTTAATTAAATTAGCTATTTACAGGGTGACTGACACGAAGTGTTCCCAACTTCAGACTGTTATTGCTGTCAAACCAGTGATGACAAAGCGCTCTAATTTACACTAATGACATATCATTCCATTGTTTACAAGCGAACAGAAGCATTTTAGTGGGAAATATTCAGAAAAAAAAATATCTGCAATGAAATTCAAGCGTAATAGTGTGATTTCTCTATATTTGGCTGGAAAATCACAGCCGCAGATTGTTAACCAGTTAAAACATCTGCATGTGAATAAAACGATTGTGTATCGCACCATAAATCTGGCAGCATTGCAAAACGCCATGGTGGTGGACCGAAACGCACTGCAACATCGCCGAATATCATTCGGAAGGTAAAGGCCAAATTGTCTCGTAATCCGCACCGTAGCGGCAGAAAAATGGCTCGTGAGGCGAACATTTCTCTCGAACGGATGCAGCACATATTGAAAGACCGTCTTGGACTAAAAGTCGTTCGTTATTTAACAATATGTAAACAAGCAAAACGACCGTTCGTTTTTTTGGACCGTGGCATCAAGATAAATGCTCAAATTTACCGGGATCATGATTTGGAGGGAGCGTTGACGCCTTGGGCACAAAAACATTTCGGCCGCAGAGACTGAACATTTCAACAGGACTCGGCGCCGAGTCATAAAGCGCGCGTCAATCAAGATTGGGTGAAAAACAACGTTCCGCGGTTCATTTCCACTGCCCAATGGCCACCAAATTCACCAGATGCAAATCCGATAGATTTCTCGGTTTGGGGTATTTTGAAGAGCAAGGTTGGGACAATAAAAATACCAAAGTATCGATCATCTCAAGCAAGCGCTTCGCCAGGAATGGGCCAAAATACCGCAGTACCACTTTCGTGCTGCATGCAATAGCTTTGTCGGCCGTTTGAAGGCCATAATCGCGGCTAAGGGTGGCCAAATCCAAAACTGCTAATACAATTCGAAAATTTAAATATTTGTGAACATTTTTTACTTTGATTCAATAAAATTCATCAACAAATAAAAATTCTGTGGCGTTTTGTTTTGGTAACACTTCGTGTCAGTCACCCTGTATTTTGAAGAAAACAGTTTCGGGTACAACTCGAATCTTTAACCCTTACAGCTATGACTTTCGTCCTATTTTCTGAAAAAACAGTAATTTTAATTTAGGAATTATGTGTAAAGTAAGGATAAAATAAAGCTTTATGGCAAATTCCAATCGGGATTAGTTAAAATATCAGATTTTGAGCTTTGGAACGAAAAGGAAGTGTCCAAGTTATAAAATATTAGCAGAATATAGAAACGCGTCACAGAACCTTGGTGAATAGTAAAGGATGGGCAATTGATTTCCGATCAAAAAGTAAAATCCAAAATATAAAGTCCAAACTTCATATCCAAAATCGAAAATGGTTGAAAAAAATTCAAATTTTAATAAGTTTGAATTATTTTAGGCTTTCTGATTTCTCCTCGCGCATCGAGTGGATAGCGTGTAATTTCTGGAAAATGGAAATTTAACTTAAAAAAAAAAAAAAACAACCCAGACAGAGGCAAGAACGGAATTTTTTATTCTGGAACAAAGAGGAGTATGGCGGGTGAAGTAAAGTGGATCAACCTAGCTCCAATATTTTTTCTTGGGTGATCCTAGCAATGTGAGGCCTGCGATTGTTGTGGAAAAGCAGTACTTGTTGTTGAATAATCAACGCTGGACGCTACTCAATAAATTTTTCTTGCACTTTTTAAGGCGGTCTCACCATACACAAAATTATTTAGTAAAACACACAATAAAATTTTAATGCCATGAAGCAAAATAAATGATATTGTTTTGTGTACATCACACCAGAAATCCCATTTTAGAAAACCCAAGATTTCTATATATAATTCGAACCATTGGGATTGTGCAATTTTGTGCCTGTAATTAGAAAATTTGTGCATAGCGTACTTTAGGAATTAGGATGGGATTTCTCACGTGATTATCACACCAGAAATCCCATATATTCCGTTTATATAATAAAACATATTTTTCGGAGTATGATGATTGTGCAAAATTGTGTGTTACTAAACTGACCTTGAAAATAGTTTATATTGGCCAGAATCGGCCATAGAACATCCACAATTGATCAAAATCGTGATTTTTCGAAGAGGTTATAAGGGCGATTTCCGGAAATCCCACCTTTTATTAACATTCGAATTAAAACAAAGTGTGGTTATTATGCTGGCCAAGTTTCACGTTTGTGCATATTATACTTTAGCCAGAATCGGCCATAGAACATCCACAATTGAATAAAATCGTGATTATTCGATGAGGTGCGATTTCCGGAAATCGCCCTTATAACCTCTTCGAGAAATCACGATTTTGATCAATTGTGGATGTTCTATGGCCGATTCTGGCCAATATAAACTATTTTCAAGGTCAGTTTAGTAACGCACAATTTTGCACAATCATCATACTCCGAAAAATTTGTTTTATTATATAAACGGAATATATGGAATTTCTGGTGTGATAATCACGTGAGAAATCCCATCCTAATTCCTAAAGTACGCTATGTACAAATTTTCTAATTACAGGCACAAAATTGCACAATCCCAATGGTTCGAATTATATATAGAAATCTTGGGTTTTCTAAAATGGGATTTCTGGTGTGATGTACACATTGTTTTTACTTGGATATAATTTCTTAGTTTAAATTAGCTGGTAAGATGTATTCAAATAATCAAGATCGATTTGAGTGAAGATACGAAAGAACATAAAATTAGAAATTATATTATGGAAAACTAAATGTTGCATTTTATTACAAAGGGCAAAGTGTAACATTTTTGGTCCTTCAATCCAGATAGAACGAGTAGTGAGTAAAAACAATAATAGTTAAGTGCCAATAGTAACATCGCGGTGTTGCAATAGAATGTGCAAAATTATGTGGAAATCATCGACCAATCGTTAGTTGAAACACGAAGGAAATACAGAAACCATATTGGATATTTTTCTTGACCACCGTACGGAATGGCAGGAAAAAGAAGCGGAGTTCGAAGACCTGTATATTTTAAGGCCACAGATTTACTATCGATAGCAATAAAATCCACAAAAGAAGGAGAAGAAGCAGCAATGATAGTAGATTGTGAGCTGATAACGGGAATTATTTCCAAGCTGCGTGGGGCGCGATTCAATCCAGATTTGAGAATAAGTGCTTTTTTTAAAGTACATCAAACTCTCATTGCTTGATAGGTGTGTAAAAAGTGGTTTTAATTGTTTAGCGAAAGGCCATAGCACAAATACATGTCGTTCTAATTTCCGATGTAAAACTTGTTTAAGAAAATTTCATACCCTCTAGAACAACTAGTAAATCAAGTTCCGAGTCTAATCCACCTTGTGCCAAAAACTCCATTTGTTCTGAGTCGCAGTCACCTAATAGTAGCAAAAGTGTTTTATGTATTAGTCAATCAAAAGTCAGTCAAATATTGTTATCAACAGCAATTATTTAAATTTGTAGCATATCAGGCAACAATCATAACGTTAGAGTTTTATTAGATTCCACAAGTTAAGCTAATTTAATGAGTGAACGAGTTTCTACTCTTCTTCAGTTAAAACGGTCTTCAGTAAATATTCCAATTTCGGGTGTAAATAGTGCAACAACTCACCTAAAACATTAGGTAAAGACAGTCATTCAATCCAGATTGTCTAATTTTAGTCGTAGTACAACATTTTTCGTAGTTTCAAAAGTTACAAAGGAGCTTCCCTCAAACAAATTTGAAATAGATTCTATTTCCATTTAATGTCCGAGAGAGAGTAGAGGTTATTATTGGTGCGGAGTTATAAGTGATAATCTCCCTTTGTTCAAAGAGACAGTTTTTGGGTGGATTGTGTCAGATTCAGTCAACGTAATCCCAGCATTACAAACAGATATTCAAACATACTATTGCCAGATAACGGAATGTGATATTTCAGTTGGTCTTGAAGCAGTTTTTAACATTGACCATCAAGAAACCACTTCATTGTTATCTAAAGAAGAAGAAGAGTGTGAAGAATTTTTTAAGAAACCATATTCTAGAAAGCCCAATATTGATCAGATAGGTTTTTCAAAGTTTCCAGCAGAACGACGGTTAGTTAGGTTTTATTATAAAGCGCCTGAAGAATAATACATAGTGAATACCTCACTTTAAACCACATGAGAGAAGTAGATTCAATTAATCAAAATGTCAAACGTCCTTAAATATTAAATGTCCTTAAAGCGGAAAGTTTAACAATAAAATTACCTGCTGTATTCGATACGTCTGCCAAGACTACAAGCAATTTGTCTCTAAATGATTGTTTAATGGTAGGTCCGAAAACTGAGAATGATCTTGCATCAATAGTAATGAGGTTTAAGTTTTACGAATACGTGTTTACGACAGATATCAATAAAATGTACCGCCAAGTCAAAGTGCTCAGTGATTATCTCCAAGATCGTTTGAATTATCAACAGTTATATACGGCACATCGTTTGCAGCTTATTTAGCTACGAGGTGTCTGGTTCAATTAGCATTAGACGAATTAGATAATTTCCCAGATAAGAGCAAGATAGTAAGATCAGACTTTATATATACGACCTTCTTACTGGGGCAAATAGTTTAGAAGTAGCGATTAGAATTCAGGAGGAATTTATTACTTTATTAGCTAAAGGTAAATTTGAGCTTCGCAAACGCTGTTCTAACTGCCCAAAGTTATTAAACCATTTACCCGAGTCATTTAGAGAACCATCCAGCATCATGAATCAACCCATTAAACTGCTTGGTATAATTTAGAACGTTGAAAGCGATCAGTTCATTTACAATATAGATTTTATTTCATCTAATCATCCACCTACCAAGAGAAATATCTTGTCAGAAATCTCGAAAATTTACGATCCACTTGATTTAATAAGTCCAGTTATTTTCACTGCCAAACAAATAGTAAAATAATTATGGGTCCAAGGGTTTGATTGGGATAGTCTTGTATCAGGTGATATATTAAACATTTGGTTAAATTTTAGAGCAGAAATAAGAAACTTGTAAATATCGATTCCACGTAGAGAAACTTTCAACCATTCAACAATCCTTGAACTTCTTCTGAAAGGATTCAGTGCATGCATATATGTTCGTAGTTGTAGAAAATACATATGTAATTTCAAAATTAGAGTTACGCGGCTGCCCAATTGTTAGTAAAATTATTTCTAAACATTTCGGATTCAATAAGCCACATAGTTTAGTTTTTTGGTCAGATTGCCAAATAGTTCTCAGTTCAGGGTTCAGTTCATTCAAAATAATTCAAAAACTGATAATTGGAATTACGTTAAATCAGTAAACCACCCTACCCTGCAGATCTTTTATCACGTGGTATTTCTCCAAATGAATTACAATTCAAAGATTTGTGGTGGTACGGTCCAGACAGTTTAAACACAGTATGGGACAAGGAAGCATTCATAGAATAATCGGAAGATCAATTACCGGAACTCCGAAAGGTTTGTTGCACTAACATTGTTGAGGTCAAATTTTCAGTTTCAAATAAATTTAGTAATGCTAGGAAAATACAAAGAATTTTTGCTTACGCTTTACGATTCATTAACCGCTGTAAGTAAAAAAGTTTAGAACCAAAAAATTGAGTACTGTTCGATCAAAAATCAAATAGTTATTGGTGTCAGAATTGGGTGTGTGGTTGCTGTATGTAATCCAAGCACTTCAAAGAGGTCATTTTGCCGAAGAGATAAGAATGCTAGGTTCGGGAGAACATTTAGATTCTGCAAACAAATTACGAAATTTAAAAATATTTTTGGATGAGTCAGGTATTTTGAGAGTTGGCGGTCATATAGGGCATTGTCATACAGGGCAAAATTCACTGTTAGCTATTATTCGTCGAAATTATTGGCCATTAAAAGCAAAATATACAATAAGAAAAATTTGTCATTCATATATCCGCTGTTTTAGAGTTAATCCAAAGAATAATTCCCAATACCTGGGTGATTTATCAGAATACAGAATCAATGTCTCAAACAAGTTTTCCCACACCGGTATAGATTATGCAGGTCCTTTTATGTTAAAATCTCACAGGAAAGCAGTACAAATCAAATCTTATATGCTTACAAAACCTGTCCACATAGAATTAGTAAGCAATCTCGAGAATTGCAGGAACTATTCCACCTTTTTAGGACTCAGCAAACAAATCATGAAATTTCTGAATTTTATATGTCTCAAAGAATTGAATGGTCTTTTACTACTCCTCACTCTCCAAATTTCTGCGGATTGTGAGAATATTTGCAAATATCATTTAAAAGGCATAGTAGACAATGCGCATTTAAATTTTGAAGAAATGACCAACACTCTTAACCGAAATAGAAACTACCCTAAGCTCCAGACCACTAACTCCTCTTTCATCAGATCCTAATGATCTAACGGCTTTAACTCCAGGACATTTTCTAATTAGTCACGAACTGACAGCTATTCAAGAACTTGCTTTAGAAAACATAAAATTAAATCGTTTGAGTTTATGGCAATATGTCCAACTAATTCAACAACAAATTTGGAAAAGGACAGTACTGAATATGTAGCATCACTGCAAGTATGTAAAATGGTTTACTTGACACTGTTTTTTTTGTTATCTTCGTAGACGTTTAACCTGTTGATTTGAAATTAAGTGGAAATGCAGATTAGGCTTGAGTAGAACTTACCATTAATTGTTAAATTGGTTTCCTATAAAATCAGTTTAATCAAAGTTTTAAAATAAATTTAAAAGAGCTTATATTTGACAAAAGTATTTATCTTAGTTGACTATCATTTATGCATCAAGTGTAAACTTTTATTAGTCGTTCCACTTTGCTTCCGATGTTGGTGGAGCCGCATTGTAGCTTAAAGTTGGCATGAAATTATAAAATGTTTCAGGATTTGTAAAGCTTTTCGACCTCAACTTTTGCTTTCATTGACCAACATGATTTGCTATTCCAAATTATTCCAACAATTAGTGGATTTACTTATGAAAACCTTAGTTCCTTTAATTTCGATATTAGGAAATTAGTATGAACAAAATTTGCTATTGCGCTTAAAGGTTTGAAATTAAAAGAATCCGTGAGAGACATTTCTATTAACCGATAGAAAGGTTCGGCAACTTTAGCAAATCGATTAATTTCACACAACTCTTGTGCTATTATATCATCTTTTTTCTTTTTACGGTTTTTCTATTATTGCGTGAAGGGATTCCCCCTTTCATTTTGTGTGTGTGTGCGTGTGTGTTTTTTTATTTTTATTTTTTTTTTGGGAAAGGGGAAAATGCTTTTACGCATTGCCAGTACCAGACCATTTCATGTCCTTCCAACTGCGACACCATTCTGTGGAACCGCCAACAAGCATTACTTCACAAAATGGGATAGGGCTATATTAGCCCTTCACCTATCCTAGTTACCACTAGCCGTAACCTTCAACAAGTCCTCGCTTTTTGCGCTCGTAGGACCTCAGCTTTATCAGAATTTGGGCTGCGAAGCTGCGTACCGCATCCCAATTCTTCCGTCCATAGGCCTTCCTTGTCATCGCCACAAGTTTTTTCTTGCCTTGCCTGGGTCCACCGACGTACGGCATAATGCGTGCCAGAGCCGAGGTGACCTTGCCCGCCTTTTCGCTGATTCTGCGCTAGAGCTCATCGAAGCGCAGTCTTGCGTCAATCCAGAGCCCCCGGTATTTTAGTCGCGGTTGAGAATTGATCTCATATCCGCCTTTCTTCAGTGTAACAGTCTCCCGCTGCTTCCTACTCATTACTAGGACCGCTTCCGTCTTGTGGTCCGCCAACCCACTGATGACAACCACCGTCGGATAATAGCGATGGACTCGTTAGCAACCAGGGTGATGTCCTCCAGGTCTTTGTCCGTCACCACTAATGCAATGTTATCAGCAAAACCAACAGTCTTAGCACCATGTGGCAGTTCTAGTCTGAGCACAGCGTCGTACATAACGTTCCACAGTAAAGGTCCGAGAACCGAGTCGTGCGGAACACTGCCTGTGACCTTATACATTCTGTTAGCGTCATCTGTTTGGTACGTCAAAATCCGATCCTTGAAATAATCCTGGATGATTGCCCTAATGTACCCGGGACTGTCAGTAATTGAAGGGTCCTTCAAAATGCAACTCCACCTCGCCGAGGTAAAGGCATTTTTAATGTCCAGGGTTACAATAATGCAGTACTTCTTGGTCCCTCTTCTCCATCGTGTTCCTGCGATAGCCTCGCTGGCCATTCCTACGACTTTCCTAACCGCATTCACAGCAGAGCGCGCCTTTCTGAACCCATACTGATTTTCCGACAGGCCTTGGTATTCCTCGATAAAGGTATCTAGTCGATTGCATATGATCCTCTCCAGCATATAGAAAACTCCTTCCTTAAGACACTTGTCGTATACTTCAAGGAACATATATGGGCGGGTTATCATGGCCGTCCTTAGTGCAGAGTTGGGAACTCCGTACAAATCTGGGGCTTTACTATCCTTGATTCTACTGGAAGCTGCCAGGAGCTCCTCTATGGTAATAGGTGCTACGTCCTCACCTCGTGGGATTATAACTTCGTTGTTGGTTAGTTACCGTTGTTCCTTCCAAAGAGCGTGCTTACGATGTTTTGTAGAACAAATAGGACTCGCAGTGGAAAAAGCCATAACAGTCCTGTACGGTCTGCCCCAGGAATCCTCATCAACCTCTTTGCATAGCTCCATCCAGCATCGATGTTTGCTTCTTTTAATTGATCTTTTCAAAGCTTTACGATCCCTCCGGTACTGTTCCTGGGAGTCATTGAAGCCCGATCGACCCCTTGCTCGGCAATGTCTTTATTCCACCAATATACTGTGGTGGTCGGTGATTCTTTGCCGACGTCCTTGGCATAAAGGCATCGTAGGCATTGGCAATGTGTGACATAAGCTGGACCGCCTGGTTGTTCGGCGAACCCATGTCAACCGTTTCATCCTCTCGCACTCCATTTGTGACTTGGCTGTCTCACTACCCTTGTTGGTTTCCCAGTTTCGGCAATATTGAAGAGGATAGCCTGGTGGTCACTATGTGTATAAAGATTGGAGACCTCCCACCTTAAGCCTGAGTGTGCTAAATACTCACTTGTGAATGCCAAGTCGATTATCGAGCTGGCACCACCGCGTGTGAAAGTCGGCCGGTCCCCGGTGTTGGCTAGAACGACGTCCATTGAGACAAGATAATCCAGCAATGTCTTCCCTCGCCGATTTGTTTCTCTGCTGCCCCACTCCGCAGCCCAAGAATTGAAATCGCGCGCGATGATGCGTGGTCTGCGTCCTCTTGCGTCACCGGCAAGACGGTGCAAGAACTCCTCTACTCGGTTGTTCGGTGGGGCATAGAAACTGTAGATATATGTTCCATCCACCTTGACCCACGTGAAACCGGTCCGTGGCACTTTCATGGATTCTTGTACTTGGCATAGGCCAAGTGTCTAGATTGCTGCTCGGCCTGAGGCATCGGAAATCCAAGTTGGGCTTTCAATGTTCCTATATTGTTCGCACACTATTGCTTCATCGGTTTTGAGGTCTCTCGTTGTCTGCACCATCAAGTCCTGTGCCGCGTCGCACTGATTTAGATTCATCTGGAGAATCTTCATGCTTTCTTCTTAGTTGCCGCCCGGAAGGCCTTCTGGTACACTGGGCATCTGCTGCTACCAGCAGTATGCCCGCTCTAAGTTTTCCTCCGACACAGCATGCAGCTCGGATCCACGGAACATTCTTTAGCCAAGTGTCCTTCTCTACCACATGTAAGGCAATGTTTTGACCTGTCGGGCTCTTCACAGGCGCTGGCACGGTGACTGTACTCCCAGGATTTGTTGCACTTGGCCACTATGGTAGTTTTTCGAATGCGACTGACGATCCATCCGATCCGAACTTTACCAATCTCCAATGCTTTCCTGGCGAAAGCCGTTGGGAGACTGACCACTGCCGTCTTCCTCTAAAAACGACTCTGAGGGATCTAACTGCTGGCTCAACACAGTCCGATACCCCGAAGGCCACAAATAGAAAAATATTTATATTTTATTTTTGTTTTGGTGATAACAATTATCCGACGAGAACATTTACCAGTTTCTTTTAAATATTTCTTGCCGATTTTCTGAGGTACATTTTTTATGACAATTTAGTTTGCACGTAGTTTAGCACACGGAGCGATTTATATTTTCCACACATGCATTATACGCCGCCTTCATTTCTTTTGGTTTTCCATTCTTTTGTTTGTGGCTTCCATTTTCGGCCGGGTTTAGTTCCGGTTTTATTCCACTTTCTTCCAGAAATTGGCGTTTATTTTATAGTACAGTTTTTCAAACTCGTACATAACTGATGATTCGCTTTCCGGAACATACTACGGGCCGTACCTTACTCTGAAAGCTCATGTAGTTTTATGTTTCCATTATTTTGTAGCTCTTTTGATTGTTCGTTTTCGGAAATAGGCGTTGTAACCACTGTTTCGACATCTAAATTTGCACAAATGACACTTGAAGATAAAAAGAACAAAGCGCGCGCATTTGGTAGCGCTTTGCTGTTTTCTGATGATTCTCTTTCAGGTACATTCCTCGAGCCGCTAACGTTTACAAATTTCTCGTATTTTGTTAGAAAATGTATGATAATTCTACATATCAGAGGCACAATTATGCATTTTTATCAAAATTTTCCGAAAAACTAGGACAAGTCATTTTGTTTTCTACCTAGATTATATTTGTTATAAATAAACTAAGACAAACTAAAGAACAAACAAAATTATGCCAAAAAAGTAGTTTTGGTTATAATATTCTTAAGCTTAAAGCTAGAGAGGTGAAATTTTGACAGTTTGTATGTATTCAATATAACTACTGATTGGTAAAATAAAAATAAGCTATGACATTTTGACTAGTAATAGTATTAATTGGGCGTTATCGATCAAATTTCAGAATTTTATTGAAAATAAATTTTAGAAACCCATTTTCATCGTGCGTTGTTTGAGCAGAAAATGCTCTATCTACCCTTTAACAGCGCTTTTAAAGGCTTATTTTCCAGCATGTAGCTTTATAATTTGCAGTAGGAGCGCACATTTTATCTTTAATAAATGTTACTAGAAAGTAACAAACTCGAATAATCTGAAAAATTTCTTAATAAACTGAAAGCCATGCAATTCAACGCCAGGTAAATCGTGAAAAACTCTTAAGCCGCATGAATTATTTCAATTTTTTTATATTACAAAATAAAAAAAAATTCCGCAAATATCGGAATACATTGAAATTGGGATAGGAATAATCCTAAGAAACAGTCATTAATTGCACATAAAATATGTGATGTAGTAAATGTTAAGTGCAACATTGATTTTTGAGCAATTTTTGAATATTGTTCATTAACTGAGGAGGTGTGTATCCCTGTAACTATATACTCATGTCACATTATTTATTGTGCAATTTAAAAATTAAATTAAAATAGTTTCATTTATTTTATAATAATAATAAACAGTTCAACATAAATATAAACTTTGATGTGTTTCATTAATACACTCAAAACGTTTATTTTTACCGTTTATGTTGTGATTTTAGTGAATTTTGTGTATTTTTTGTTAGTGATATTAATACGGTATTCTTAATGCTACAGGGATATGAACCAGTCTATTGAAGGTGCATCGTTGCGATGTGAAGTGATGCGGTCGAAATTCAAAAATATGTGTGTTAAATTAAATCTTAAAACACATTTGACACACATATTGTTAGTTCAATGAAACTATATCTAGATGTGTGAAAAATGTGAATAAATTGATTTTTTATAGTGAATCAAAGTAAAAAAATTTGATAGTTGATCGGACATATTGTAATAATGTTCAAAATGTTGATTTGAACCGTTCTACTCAGGTAAGTGATTGTAAAAAAACATTTAATAAGTCTAATTATTATTATATTAGTTTTAATTTAATATGTTCCGAAGATTGTAAGAGAATTCAATCCAGTTTCGAACTGATGAGCTTATGATTATGAAAAAATCAATCCTCTCATCAGGCCGCGGCGACTGGACTGACTATGCCACAATTTACATTCTATATATACAGAATGTCCTGTGCTTTATATACTAGCGAATCGTACTAATATAGATAAATTCAATTACAATTTTTTTCTTCTTCATGACAATCACATAAGCTGTGAACGCTAATTTTAGAAATTATAAGAATTAATTAACATTCAACAAAAATTAAAAAAGTAAAAAATTATATTAGTGTAAAATCTTAGACTCTTGGACTTATATTGTAAATTTAATATAGTCTTGATTTACAGTTATCTAATAGATTACCACGGGTGGGGTCTATTTAGTTATTGAGAATAAACAACTTGTTGTTAATATTAGAGTTAAATTCATTCTATTTTTATTTTATTTAATATTCACCTTTTATATAAGTTAAATTCTTTATTGATTTTTGGTTAAAAAAAATAATTTTTATTTTTAACTTATTTGTTTAACATCGAAATAACAACTGATTATTTTCTTATTTTCTAATAACAATTTGCTTAATTAAAAATATGTAGAATATTAAACCATGTCGTCAAGAATATTCACTCAGCATTATGCCGGAAAAACGGTGAACGGTGTTTCATAAAATTTCCGTCTATGCTCTGAGGCCCCTTTGGGTGTTATCGTTTGAGGCGTCTCTGGTTCGTTGTATTAATGATTCGTAATTTCTTAGTTTTGATATATTTTGTAGTGATGACCGCTATTCCCAAAATGATGACTATTGAGAATGATCCCCAGCTCGTGAATCGCTCGATGGCTCCCTCCTTTTTAAGGAGCCCAATGTGACGAGTATTATTTATATGAATATCTTTCATCATTTGTAATGAAAGTATTTCCTTGAAATCACTTTCTTCCGGCGTCGGCTGTAGAATAGCTGGAAGTACTTGAATGGTCATTTTTTCTTTAGAAATGTAGATGTTATTTCCAACTGACAAGGTAGTATTGCTGAATTTAATCAAATATGTTCCATTGAGTTTCTGAGTTTCGTTATTAATTTTGATGTGCCCATCGAATTGATTCAGTAGAACTAGACCCTCCGATATTTCGTTAATTGTTTGAATATGTTGATTGTTGTTGTGTTTGCATTTTGGAAGGTCGACTTATGAGCAAGTTGGGTAAACAAGAAGAATTACTTATGTCTAGTATATTATTTTGGTTACATATTGAAAGCGAGTTGATCGTTTTACATTCGTTAATAATACTATAAATCTTATCGTGATTTTTAATGACATTTTCATACTCAATTCTCAATACTCAATTTCGGTCACCTTATCGTTTCTTCTGACCGGTTTGATCAATAATTTATCATATAGTTCTGGAGTTGTAACCGGAATGTACACAATATAAAGTAGACATAATTTGCTACTAATGATTTTGATATTAGCGAAATCTAACGCCTCCTCGGGAGTACTATATGGTAAATTTTCGGTTTCCAGTGTATTAATGGCTAATTTAATTTCAGAATTTGATAAAACGAGTGAATTTATAATCCCTGCTTTAGCCCAGTGAATTGCGTACTTAATATTTACCAATTCTTCTTTCATTAGTTTTAATTTATATTGAATAATTAATGCTAATGGGTCGTTTAATTTATTTTCTTTGTGAATTTCGTTAATAATTAAATTAGCCATTTTTGTAATATTATTGATTCTTTCATTGTACAATCGGTTTATAACTACTTGGTTGTTGTTATTCTCTAATGCATTATTCATTTTATCTTTAATTACTTTGAAATCCTCGTGATCGGGATTTCCGGCTATCCATTTCCATGCACTACCTATAAAGCTTAAGGATCGTTTGGATTTATGTATTCTAAGGCTGTCCAGTAATGTTTGTAATTCCGAGAGTTCATGCCTCAAATAGGAGTGCAATGGGTGATCTATTGTCATTTCTTTGTCCAGTATGGATTGCATTCTGTCTATGTAATTTTGGTGTTTTCTAATTCAATTATATGGACTAATTTGAAGTTTTCGTCCTGTATTTTTGCTTGACCTGTGCTAATTGAGATGATTTGAGAATTTGTGTAATCAATAATTTGAATTTCTGCCAATGTGTTGCTTAAGGCGTAACTGTAATAAAAATAAGTTTTTGTTTCTTAGGATTTAATATTGCTTTTGTGAATTACTCTTCCGGACTCCGTTATAACTATTGTATTTCTGTCTCCCGTTACTATTTCGGGTTTGAATCGTTCAGTTAATTTCGATCCTAATCTTTTGTTATGTTTTACATAGATTACTTGACCTGCCTGGTATATGTTTTGATCGGGGTACGGTTTTTGTTATGGTATTTCAGATCTGTTTCCTGCTTTTGTTTTGTCTTTAGTATGGTATCTTGTCGGATTTGTTCTAATTGTTCAGGATCTGTGTCAGGGATTCTGCCAAAATATATTTCCACTGGCCGTTTGCAAGTTGTCGAGTGGATTGAGTGGTTATATTCATTAATCGCTCTCTCTAGTAGTTCATTAAAAGTTCGCTCTACCCCATCAGCCTTTAGACATCTCATCATTTCTGAGAGTGTCGAGTAAAATCTTTCCACTTGGCCATTCACCTCACTTTTGTATGGGGGAGTTTTGAAGACTTTTATGTTTAAACCATCTTCCATCATTGATATTATGGAATTCGAGTTGAAGGATTTTTCATTGTCAATTACCACAATTTCCGGTACACTAAAGAAAAAGAGTTTATCTCTAAGTGGTTGTTTGATGTCTTCTGTCGCTCTGGATTTTAACGGTCTGCAGAAGGCGAGTTTACTGAATTTGTCAATTGCCGGTAAAACCAATTTATTTTCTGTTGAGTAAATATCTAGATGGAGCGTATGTCCAGGAAAATTAGGGATAGGTGTTGGGGTAATAATAGGCATATTGGGATGGTGATCATATTTATTCTTCTGGCATATAACACAACGTTTGTCCAGCAACTTAATTTTCCTGATCATCCTGGGGAAGTAATAATTTTCGATAATTTGATCTCGATTTTTTTGAGCATTACGATGTGCTCGTCGATGGACAGATAATATTTTTTCCTCGTGTTGGTTTTCATCCGTAATATCTTGTACCATCTTCTAAGTGAATCGAATTTTATAGTCTCTGAAATGTATTGGGTACACTTCTTGAACTTTTCCCATTATATGCTCTGATGTCTTCAATCCGTTAATCGTGAGTGGATTAAGGTAACGTTTAAAAAAATTTATAATGTCTGAATTTGAAAAACTTGGTTGTGTAATAATGTGCCTGGAATATTTTGGAAAAGGGTTTATTATTTGGTACGAACTTCCCTCGCCTACGTTTAAAATTAGTTGATTGCGGAATACATTAACTGGGGTTTCGACTGTGGGGACCAGATCATCCGGAGAACTTTTGTCGCTATGTTGTGTGACTGACATTTTGATATTTTAACTCTTCCAGGATAGCTTTCCAACGTTTCATCTTGGAGTTGTTATTTTTATTGCTTAGGGCATATGTCAATAGTTGGTGGTTTGTGAAGATCTTCACTTTCTTTGATCCGTAAAGGAAATTTCTCAAAGATGTTAACGCCCAAATTATGGCGAGCATTTCCTTTTCATTAGCCGCATAATTTTCTGCCGTTTTATCTAAGGTTCTTGAGAGAAACGTGATTGGCCTTTCCTCCTGAGATAAAACTGCACCTAGTGCAAAGTTGGAGGCATCTGTAGTCAATTCAAATTCCTTTTGGAAATTTGGGAATGATAACAGAACTTCGTTGGAGACGAGTGAAGTTTTTATTTTGTTAAAGGCAGCTTCTTCTTCGGTGTTAAGCTTTACCATTTTATTTATTGAGAGGGTTTTGGACACATGTCCGTCTTCTACTTTTAAGAGTGAAGTCAGGGGCTTCTCAAGTTTTGCGTAGTCCCGGATGAAACGACGATAAAATCCGGCTAATCCCAAGAAGGATTTGAGTTCCTTCACGGTCTTGAGTACGGGAAATTCTGTTATGGCTTTTACCTTCTTCTGATTCGCTTTTATCCCATCTTTAGAGATGACAAATCCTAAAAATTCTACCTCATCCTGTAGAAATTCACATTTGTCGAGTTGAATCTTCATATTGGCGTTTTCTAACACTTTAAAAATTATCGTCATGTTCTTGAAGTGTTCTTCTTCTGTTTTACCAAATATGATTATGTCGTCGATATAAACGTAACAACGCTTCCCAATGTGGTCGCGGGGATATCATCGAGGGTGCGTTGAAATATCGAGGGGGCAATTTTAAGGCCAAATGGGAGGCGGGTAAACTCGTATTTTCCATGATTAACCGAAAACTGTTTTTTTCAATGTCCGATTCTTTTAAAGGAATCTGATGAAAGTCGCTCTTTAGATCTATTATGGTGAAAAATCTGTTTTCCCCTAAGTTTGCCAAAATATCGTTGATCTCAGGTATTGGATACCTGTCTGAGATAGTAACCGAATTTAATTTTCGGTAGTCGATCACTATTCTGTATTTCTTTTCTCCCGATGCGTCTTCTTTTTTCCAAGGGGGCGAGTAGCAGGGACAGCAGAGACGCAACGATTTCAACAACAACGTCAAGAAACACTACCTACAGTTAGTACGAATTTGGGTGACCGCATGAAAGATGATGATGGAACGAAATCTCGCTCCCCTCACAATGGAAAAAAATGGTGGAGGGAATAATAATAGTTGTTTACAGCTTTTCAGAAAATAGAGTTTGCGGCACCAGGAAATTTGTGTTGTCATTGTGTCTTCTTACAGGTTGGAGCAGTATATGAACTTTAAATTGTATTTTTGTCTTGTGCTCAATAAATTACTAAAAAATATATTACTAACAAATTTACTAACTATCAACTGCTTAGGTGTCTGGAACCGGGTTGAGTCTTTGTTGCTAACATTCTTTTCCCATCCTCTCGATCTTGTTATATGTAAAAAGGTGTACGACGGCGGCCTGGCCAGGGGCGGATATCACAACTATTAGACTTATGTGGTTATCGATGTGGCGCCTTCCTTTACGGGGTGAAATATTGCTATGTTGGCTTCATGAAAAAAAAAAAAATAAGCTGAGTATGGATGGTACATATTTCCTTGGTAAGGGAGAGTTATGGTGTCGTGTTGCAACATGGATATAGTGGTGATAACATTTATAATACGGGAGACTTGCTTAATGCTTGATCGTACATCGGAATCAATCAATCAATCAATCAATCAATTTTTGAATATTGTTCATTAACTGATGATTTTATTAGTGAGGCCATATACGATTGTGAATCCATACACTGTAGCGTGGCAGTAGTATGTGATATAAACTATATGTGGTGGTAGTAGTGGTGGTCCGTGTTTTGCAAAATTCCAATGTTGTATTGATCAATGTAGGGATAACCTCCCAAGTGACATTTCGAAGCAAATTAATCTCTGATTTTTCTCTGAATGGTTTGCTAATAGGCATAGTTTGCTATAGTATGAGTACTCTTGTATAGCAATTCAGAAGAAATTCAGAACTAATTGGAGGTAAAAACCCTTCTGAATTGCTTCTGAAAAACAGCAAATGAGTGCTTCAGCAAATTAGTTTGCTAGTGCTATAAATTGCATAATTTCTGAATTAGAGAAATATCAGAGACAAATTTTCTTAATTTTTTCGCTGAATAAGTTCTGAATTAGAGATAAATGATCTCAAAAATTTGCTTATTTATTTACAGTTATTTATTAACATTAACATGTTTTATATTTCGCCTACTTCTTTTTAAATTTATATTGCTTTTTAGTCTGTAAATGTTAATTTGTATTAATTTATGATTCATTGAAATATTATTAAATGTACTTACTGTGTTCCTTAACCGGATTTGAACCTAGGATCTTCTGCATATGAAACCAGCACGTTAACCACTCTGCTATCTATATTGCATATATGAAAACACTTAATAGTATTCTTAAATTTTAGCAAACATTTTTCTAGTTTTTTGCAAATCAGCACATTTTAGTAGCATAGTGACTGACTTTTTGAAAAGTATTTGCTATTATTTTTCCACAAAACCTAATTGTTAAAGTACTTTTGACAGGTACAGGTGAGGCATAATAAATGTAAAAGCCAAGAGCAATTTAAAAAGTTTAAAAATAGCGGGACTTATTCGAGAAGACTTAAAAATAAATCTTTTAACTTTCCATTCAACTTCAACAAGTCAAGCCAATATTGGTTTATACATCTATACAAAATCAAATTTCGCCTCGCTGCATGAAAATGATTGTTTGAAATCATCGTCACTGAGCATAATGGTACTCCTTCTGATCCAAATCCTGTTGATCCTGTGCCAGAAGGCAAGAAGTCTCAAGTTCATATAAATATTGCTGACGATTATTGCAGTGTCAGTGATGACAGCGATTATTTTGAACAAGAATATGAAGAAGAATATTCATTAGGAATCACTAGAATTAGAAGTGGTTTAAGAAAGTGTATTTAAGCAATTAATGATTTGTTGGCAATTCTCAATAAAACCGTTGACGTCAAACTTCCAAAAGGCGCTCGTACTTTAATGGAAACACCAAAAAATTTAACAATTAGTACGCTTGCAAATGGAAATGATGAATATTGGCATTATGGCTTGAAAATTTGCCTGCGCAAGTGTTTTAATCAAATTACAGAATCTAGTGAAATTTTCATCAATATTAATATAGACGGGCTTTCCATTTATAAAAGTTCGAAACTAGAATTTTGGCCAATATTATTTAATATTCATAACATGCCTCAGTTCAATCTGATTGTAATTGGCCTATTTTGTGAAAATGGAAAACCATCATCTCTGTCAGAATATTTATGTCAGTTCGTCGATGAGTTAAACAATTACAGATGTTAAAATATTACAGGTGTTATCAATTTTTTTTGACAGCATCGATGTACGAGTATAAAATGTACCAGCGTTGGTTAATATTCATAAGTTTCCCGTTGCAATGTATTCCCTCGTATCAACATTCCTTTGAGATCGGACATAGATTTTCGCAACAGAGCGGATGAAGATCATCACAAATGGTATACAATACTTGAAAAACTGCCCATCGACATGGTCAAAAAATTTATAATTGCAGACGAATTACACTTAATTCTCCTTGGTGTAATGAAAAGATTTATCGACATAATTTTGATCTTTAATTGGAAGTAGTTCAATAATATTCCGTACATAGTATTGTTTTTTTTGTCATCTGCAGAACCAGATAATTGTTTTGCCATTCTCAGAAATGATTGAAACGACACATGGAATGAATTCTGTTGCTTGATAAGATTGCCCAATTTAGTCTCTATGCGTGCATTATTCTCGTTTGTTTAATAAAATCGTCGGTTTTGTCGTTGACTTGGTCCAATCGTTCGTCAAATTTGTTATTTGGAATCACGAAACTCATATCAATAACTGGAATGTCAACTGGAACTAGAATGTCATCATTTGGAACAGTCGACTGATGCTGAATAACATTATTAAATGCTGCTAGATCTACGTCATTTGACAAAAGTTCAACCAATTGTGATGAGCCTGTGGTCCACCATCGATTCATACACGCCATTGGCATTGCAGCTATTCAGTCTTTGCCCAGGATATAGTCTGTCGTACTTTTTTTGGATTGCTGTTGTATGTTCAGCCTCCGTATCAGAATAAAACGCCAGTTCTTTTTCGATTTTTAACGTATCACCTGTTTGTAATACGAAAACACTGCTGTTGAGCCGATGAATAGGTAATAATATTGAAAACCGGTTACAAACTTTATTATGCTTATACTCTGAATTTATATGTAAAGCAAAATAACTAATAGCAATTGTTTTGAAGAATCAGAACTTAATCTGTCAATATTTTGTTTGTTTATATGGGACAACTTTAAGCAAATTATTTTTCTCTAATTCAGACCTTAAAAAATGGAAAACATTCAGACTAAATAAAATTGTAAAACCTTCTGAATTTTAGCAAACATTTTTTGCATAATCAGAACTTATTTTGCCAGAATAGACAAAATATTTAGAATTAAATAAAAATTTAATTTTACAATATTTTCTTGCTAAAATTTTGCTTAACACCTTCTGAATAAATTCTGATTTTCCCTGATTTAAGCAAATGTTTCCTCTTAGCATACAAATTGTTCCTTAGGCTTCTTTAAACGTCTTAATTCTCTTCGTACTTTGAACGAAAGAGAAGTTCGTCTTCCTGAACAGCTAAACTTTGTATCGCTGAACAGTGTTGAAATTGTAAATTGTAACTGTTTCAATAAAGTAGTTTTAATTGGAAGGGGAAGGAGATAATGGAGCTGTAGATAAGAGACTCCAAAACTAGTCAGGCCAATAAATGATACACCGTTAGCTAAATTAAAAGGTTTACCGGTTAATTACGCGAATTTTTACCATTAGATGGAGTTATTGTGTTGATATGAATGCAAATCTATGAAATGTTTATCTATAAAAATGTGGAATTTCGGGAAGTTTTAATTCTCGTTAAGCTATAAATGTTTAAAAACCAACAACAGCAAATATTATTGGATGAAGATGCGTATGAACGTTGCTCAGCAAACTGTTTCCGATCATTTACATTCAAAGGCGAAATATCTTAAACAACGGAAGAAAGTCTTTTTTTCCATAAAATTGTGACTGGCGATGACAAGTGGATTTATTTTGAGAACTATGCTCATTAATACTAATCGCTATCGACTAGAGGCGACAATAAATAATAAATTTGAACCACACTTTGGTCGTGAAACAAACAGAATGTACCAGAAGACAAAAGTAAAGTAATTTTTCTTCATGATAACGGACCATGACACACTACAAAACCAGTTAAAGACACGTTAAAGGAACTTGTCTTGGGAAGTATTAACCCATCGGCCGTATTCACCAGATCTTGCTCCAGCAGATTACCAGCTAAGGAATGCATATTTATCAACTATGCATAAACCAAAAATTAGCGTTAGATCTCACAACAAACAATCAGAAGACCGTAGCCCGCACCCTATATATAGTGGCAAAAGCAATTCTCAATGCTTCGCTATTTGCCGAACATTAAATAAGATGGAATTAATGCAGACTAGGAATTAATGAACAAAACAAATTTGATGTACCAAAAGTAAATCACCTACTTTTGGGTTGAGAAGAGGTGATCATTGAGTCACTAACAAGTAAATTGGCTTAATAAAGTTAATTTTAATTACATTGTTACGGCAAGTTCAATCAACTCTTTTCACTAATTTCCCTTCATGAGAATAAGCACATTTATTTTGTTCTTCATATCCATAACAAACCCACTACCACAGAAACTGTTTTTTTTTTTGTCTAAGCGTGTAATTACAGCTCGTATGAATAACCTTAAACTATGCCAACCTAAACCTAAAAAAAAGTTTTCATTATTGATTCCAATTAGTTTCGTCAACGGAATTATACATTTTCAATGCCGACCAACACATTTTGTCAAGTTAACATACCGAAACCATTTATTTATCACTAAACGACAACCAATAATTTTTATTCCTATACTGTACTTTATAGTAAGTAAATATCGTAAGTGTGTTCTTGTAACATAGGTATGGATATGAAACTATATTTTGTTGTGATTACAAAATAATTATGGTGTAATACAAAAGTAATTATTTTCTGTTTTTGTGTAATTTTCCAAAACAAAAAAAAAAATAAATGATAAGAAAATTGACGTATTGAGGACTGGGGTATTCAGTTTTTCAAGTGCACGAAATACATGAAATAGAATATTGCATATACGGGTTGTGCTAATTGAATTTGGATTGAGGTAGTTTTTAACAAAATCTAGCAGACTGTACCTTATGTCGGTTTTTTATTTAGTGCCGCGTTATCACAAAACCAAGTACATACCAAAACTAAGACAGATTTGTTCTATGATCCAATTCACTGAATGACCCAGATTTAGAAACAAGTAAAACAAAATTCTGCAAATCTTTTTTAATCGACTTGAATAAATAATGAAAACCTTAATATTCTAAAATTTAATTAATGCAATTGCAGATATTGGATTTTTTGGTTTAGAACTTGCTGATTTATCAATAGTAAGATGATTTTCACAAAATTTAAATTTTCTATTAAATTTATGGAAATTATCAAGCAATCTAAATGCACCGTCGAGCAACAATTACAGGTTCGGAAACCTATCTTTAGAGGTATAAAGAACCGCAATCGGTGCAAAATTGCAGATTTTGGAGTTTTATGGCTCAAAATTTGCTGTTTTTTGAAGAATTTTCCGGAAAATGTAAGGAAATAATCAAGCAACCTAAACGGGCATTGTAATAACAATGACAGACCCCGAAACCAATCTTTGTTGACATCAAGAATCGAACCAACAATCGCTCCATTATTGCAGATTTTTTCTGCTGTGAAAATCTTCGCCAGTAAAATGGAAAAACAACTAAATTTTGTCAATGGAACATAAAGCTCTTCATAAAAGTATTTTTATTTTTTAAACCACCCCCACTAAAGTGAGGTGAATGATTGGTTGTTGATAACGGATATGCCACCGCTAATGGGGCAAAAAACGTTACACGTTTGATCTTTTCATAAAATGAAAAATGGCGAATGTTTATGAAAAGTTGGCGAGACAACTGGAAAAAATGGAAAATTCAAAAATCCTGTTTTGGTCTTATATACTCGTACATCCAGATTTTGTATTCTACATTTCCCTTTCTCTTCTCTGTCATAAAATTTTAAAACACCTAAACTGTTAATGCTATAATTGATACCTAGCCATTAACATTAGCCATCCAATTTACATCGCAAATGTCAAATTTAAATTTCATCATTATCTATTCAAATTATCATATTGCAGAACTTCATCAAAAATCATTTTAGCATCCCATTTCCATTTTACAAATCGAATTTGAACAGAATCGATTTAGAAACAGCCTGGTTCCATCCTCATCAGTAAGAAGAGACTTTTTAAATAAAACTCATTTATTAATCCAAATTTATGTTGCAAACCCTTTCGACTATGGTATAATTGCAACTGATTTACCCTTGGCTTCTGGTATTTCCTTTAAAGCAGCCAGCGAACTCCCTTGAATGGTATTGAAAACTATAATTATTTTTCCACAAATCTGGACGTTTTGTTTTTTTTTTGGCCGGGAAAATTTTTTAACACTTACAAAAGACGCTATAATTTTTAACATAATATGCGAAATGAGATGATACTGCTGTCATATGTCAAAGACAGTTATATCAATTTAAAAACAAATGATGAGTTTTTGAAACAAAATTCACATCTTACTTTTTGATCATCGAAGCATGTTGAGCATGCCGTTTCAATTTCACCTTTGGTTATACCGAAATAACCTCCTGGAACAACCTGTCTCCTGTAATTTAATATTTCATATACTTTTACTACCTCAAATTTTCTGTTCTAAAATTGTCGAAGCAGTTAGTTTTGCAATAGTGCTGTTGAATTCTGCTCCATTGATAATCTTGTGAACGCCAAACAACAATACGTTTAGGAACAAATTGTATTCAAATCTATGACATGATTTGAGCATTCTACGACATGGTTAGGCTATGAATAACCTAATTTAGTAAAGTTGGGGCAAACATGTTACTTATTGTAGGTTTTCAAAATTGTAAATCACCATTTTCATCTTGTACCAAAATTAGATGAGGCAAATTGCAAATATTCCATAATTATCTATCCGAATAGCCAATGGCGTAACGGATTTAGCCGCCTCAACGATGCTCCTCTGATCTCTCTATTCCGTTAATCATATTAATACTACGCAAAATGCTCATAAATCTAAATTAACGGCATGTGAGTATTTTTAAACATTTAACCTTGATTTGGCTTTCTCAAGGTCACAACAGTTAACTTCGTAGTTATGCATTTTTCAGTGACTATTATGTAACGTGCAGATGTGATCGATCCAGCCTAAGAAGTAATAAATTTGATGGTGGTGGAGTTCTTATAGCTGTGCACAACTCAATCAATAATGATGAAGTAATTTGTCAAAATAATAATGTTGAATATGTTGCTTTGAAAATGTCATGGACTGTTAAATCGTTATATTTATATGCGGCGTATGTTCCACCCCAAAGCTCCGCTGTGGTTTACAACTTATAATTTCAAAATATTGGTAATTTTGTATCGCATTCTAATATAAATGGCATCATATGTATATTGGGCGATTTAAATCATCCTGGAATACGCTGGTGCACTGATGATCAGGTGAATAACAAATTTTCATTGATTCTATGTTATCTTAAATGGCAAAATTCTGGACCTAGTTTTTCTGAATGACCCTAACTGTGCATCGGTTACAAAATCATTAGAGCCATTTATTCCTGATAGACTTCAACATAATGGATTGTACATCAACTTTGATTGCCAGGAGCTATTTTGTAAATTCAACAACACTATACAACCGAAGTTAAGCTTTAATTTCAATAAGGCTAATATTACTGGACTTCTGGATTTCTAAATTGAATGACGTTAATGCTCTAGGATGTTTGAAGATTTTGACAAACATGTGCTTAGGAACTGTTAACGGAAGAATAATCATCCTTCGTCGTTTGACAACAATTTGGTTAATTTAAGGAACAGGAAAAATAAAGCACATGGGCTTGCCAAAGCTACTGTTGGTAACTTTGTTCGCTGTTTTGGTCATTTGTTGACGCTAAAAGAAAATGTTCTGGGTATCCCCAAATGATGTCACTGAATCTTGCTTGTAATGCTGAGGAAATACGTGAATTAATTATTTGTGGAATTTTTCCAATCAGTCTACAAAAGATACAATGATGAAGATGTTAATGGTTCGGTGGATTCTCATATCGAGTACCAGCATAATTTAATGGGAATACTTTATATTTGTGTAGGCAAGGTATATCTTAAATGAAATTGGGATGTGGAAATGATGGTACACCTGCAAATGTACTTAAGAATCTTAATAGGTCATTATCACTAACATTATCTGAAAAATGCTGCATTTCCTTCGATATGGAAAAGGTCATATTTTTTAATCTGGAAAACGTAGTGACATTAAAAATTCTTGTGGCATATAAACTGCCTTCGGTTCCAAAATTATTTAAGCTCATTATATCTGACTACTTGTATTTTAATGTCAAATCATCATTACCACTTGAACAACATGGATTTAGCAGACATCGTTCCACGATTACAAACATCTTAAGTTTATCATTTCAAGTATTTAAGGCCTTTGACTCTAAAAGTCAGCTTGATGTTGTTTTCACGGATTTTTCGAAGCCATTTGACTTTCCGCAGTTTGAGTTCATCCCTGCCAAATTGAATAGGTAGTTCAAATTGCCGGTTTTACATCCAATAGGATTGAATTTTATTCTGGTGTTCCTCAAGGTTCTCACCTGGGGCGTATCGCATGTGTTGTTAAATTTATTCATTAACGATATTGTTCCTTTGTTCCACAACTGCGAATGTGAGTTATGATTCCGATTTGAGGATAACATAAACTGTTGATTCTCTGCAACGGTCGAGTTTAAATTATCTTAAAATTTGGACAAGAGTAAGGCTATGAGGTTCTTCAGGAAAAGGATGTTATTGTTCACCTTTCCTCTAGTCTTCGGGTTACTTAATATTTATGTCGACGTTTCAATAAATTTATTATCTTCTTCAGGTCTACACGGTTTTAACAATACATACATACAAAGTTTATTAAAATCTCGTAGAAATGACGGTGCCATACTCCGACCTACCGTTAAATATATACATATATAAATTTGAAGAGTATTTCTTGTCATACCCGAACTTGTAAACACAAAATAAAATTTTCAACAAACGACAAATTGATTCAAATTGGACGACTACAATCAAAATATTTTTAGTAAACAAACTTTTTGAATTTGGAATTTCAAGAATCTACAAACGATTTATATTTTGGGAATTAAGATATAAAATCAATGATGCCAGAATAAATTTGGTTAAGATCGTCAGTATCACTCTTTTTGTTGACAACAATTTCATGATTACCAATAATGTGAGCCATTTCCAAAAATTAACGATTTTTATACAATTTTTCACTTTCCAAAATTTTTACCTCATCAAATTTAAATGTGTGTCCAGTATCAGAGGAATGCCGGCATAATGTAGTAGCTTGAGAATTTCTGATAGCTGGTTTGACGTCCGATTTATGTTGTGAAATTCGATTTTTAATAATTGTTTCGTGGTACCGATGTATTTCAATTGGCAATGGTTACATGGAATTAAATATACAATATTCGAACGATTTAATTTAGGTGTGATATCTTTGATTTGGCTAAAGATGTTACGAATAGAATTAGCCACTGAAAATGTAATTTTACAAATTATATTGAATTTGCGCAATCTGCTGGAAATTTGGTCACTGAGATTTTTAATGTAATAAATTGATTTATATATTAAATTTTGATAAACATTGTTATTGGTACCGACCGTAATAACCATTTGTCCACTGTTAGCTTGATCAAACTGATTGATTAATTTGTTGATCAAATATTTCGGGTAATTATTATTGATCATATAATCCCTTATAATTTGATTGGTATCAACTGTGACATAAAGACCTGAAGAACATAATAAATTTATCGAAGACTAGAGGAAATATTAAGATCCAGCCGTTAGGAAAATATATATGAATAGTTATTGTTCATCCATGTCATATTTGCTATCTTCAGCTTTAACGAGTTATGACATTTAAGGATTTATGTTTTGGGTTATTAATTTAAGTCTCACTAGAGATTTTTCATAATCCTCATTCCGTTAAAAGCTTGTACTGTTCTGTGGTTCGATCTAACTTGGAATATACGTCGATCATTTGATATCCAGCGTGCAACAATTATATTGATGGAATTGAAAGAGTACAGTAGCAATTTATTATTTATTATCTTCATAAACTGAATTGGCCTTTTTATCCCAACTTTCCAATGTGGCTGATTAAAAAGAATTTTCCACCATATAGCGACCGATATAAATTTGTTAATTTGGAATCTTTACTGGAAAGACGTAAATGCTTGCTAACTTTTCAATTTAGATATTCATGTGCCCTGTAAAGCTGTGCGAATCAGGCTTTTTTTTATTTGTCCATTCCTATCTCGACTATTTGTGGACAATTTAATATTCAATTAAATGTAAAATGGGCTTAAAAAAACTAATTAAGAATTATATTGAAAGCATTGTAATGAAAAAAAGGATTTTTCCTGTTAGTGATAATAATAAAATAAATAAATTTATGACGTTGAGGAGGACGTTAATTACACTTTTGCATTCTACCTACCTGTTAAAAATACTTCAAACTAGTGTTGGAAAAATATCGATAGTACTATCGATATTTTCGATAGTACTATCGATATTTTCGATAGTACTATCGATATTATCGATAGTTTCTCACTATCGAGAACAATCGATAATTTTCTTCTGCTATAGATACTATCAAATTAAAGTTTGTTTCTGAACATTGGTTAAAATATTTAAAAGTACGCGCTACTAGTTCATCAATTCCATAATTCGTACCATGAAGATCACTACCCAACATTATCTGTCGTGGTCGAATAATTCTCGTTAGAACATAAAAACGAATCTAATTCAAGCAATACCGGGCAATCAATCGTAGCACAAATTACGTCCCGAGCAAATACTGCATGAATCCTCCTTTTTCTAAATTCAAGACAAAGAAGACATAATGGACCTAAACGACTACCCTGAGGTACACTATAGATGAGTCTGTATAAACTTATCAGAATAATTTTGACAAATACGTACCAGTTGAGACCTTTGAGACAAATAATGTGATATCCATTTTATGGGAATAAAATTTGAATTCACTTTAATCAATTTGTGATTAATTTTGTAAAGTGCCTTGCTGAAATCTGTATAGACAGTGCTGCCTTGGACACCTTTTTCCAAACATGATATTGTAACATTAGTTAAAATATCGCAAGATTGACGTTGATCTACCAGGAAAAAACGTGGTTTTGGGGAACAAATTTAAGTGTTTGATATTAAAATTAATTCAATACCAGCTTTTCAAAAAGTTTAGGGATAACAGAGGGAAATTCCGAAATACTGGGATTAAAAAATTAAATACCTTGCCTAAGGCTGTAATTAAATAAATGAGCTAAATGACCACCTAAGGCTTCGGAGCATTAAAAAGTCATGAGAAAGTACCGTCAGGGCCAGTAGACATATTAGTATTAATTCCAACTAAAGCCGTGTAAATTTCTTCCCGCATAAAAGAAGAAACACCATGAATTTGATTATTGACTACTACGCATCATCGACGGAATATTCCGATTTGAAAAATGTTAGGCAAATACTTTGTAAACAGAATTTAGAACATGCCTATAAACTCATGGGTAAACGATGGATTTAACTTGATATCAAATTCAATTGTTAACAAGTCATTACCATACATAAATTGATTCAAAACCATAAACTCATACCAAAGTTGAGAATACAATGGATAATCAACCGACACCTTGGTTTTACGGTTATATAAATTAGCAGGCTTTTTGTTAAACCACTTTTCACGATACGAATTATGTTTGTTGACAATTTTTGGAATATAAAGCCACGTCTTGTGGAGGTAAATTATCGTCAGTGAAAACCAGATCCTGAAGTGTGTCATTATAATTGTGCACTTCATTATGTTGCTTTAGACCCACTTCAAAAAATGAATCTATCACCAAAGAAGTATTGGCAATGTCAACAAACGGTGTATGTATATATTCCGTCAATTCGCATGTAGATTTCCCGCGAACATATGTATATAGCACAAAATTTACCTTTACCAAAAGGATTACAATATCGCCGGATGCAATATTAATATGTTGACATTTATAATGTTCGATTACAGCTATCAATAGACCACCTCCAACAACCAGACACTCTCCAGTGTCTCCAGTTTCTAAAGACTCACTAAAATATTTCGTTAGGAAAGCTGCCAATCAAACAAATAATCCATATAAAAGTAAAATCGATTGGTGACCTTAAGTTTGACCTTGAAATTCATTTTCAAGGTCAACTCATATTTTTTATAGCAACCCTCGTTTTTGAGCTCGGATTCTGAAAGAGCGTAAAATATTACATTCAGATAGGTACTTAAGGCATTTTAATGTTAAATAACGAAATGATATGAAATAAACACCAGATACCAGTAGTTTTATGGATAAACCTGCTGCTTCACCAGATACATCATAATGCCGAAGTCATGGGAAATTCCCTAAACGATGTTATTCTTAAATGGAAGATCAAACCAAAAAAATTTTTGCGTTGTAACAGGTAATGGCAGAGTTATGCAACACCATTGCTGGTAAAAGCATATGGTAATTTTGTTATGCAACAACTCGGATAGTTTCGCACATTCGGTCGAATGCCTTTTAAAATTGATAAATTTGCTTCTGCGCCATTTTCGATCGAGGAAGTAGGTATATATCTTGAAAGAGTAGATGGTTTCAACAGACTTCGAGAAAGCCACCAGAGAGATATCTGGATATAGTTAAGTTAGCATGTCTTTAGAAACTAAAAAGAAGATTAAGACTGAAGAAGGGATAAAGCTACCGAAGTGAAGTTCTTAGCAAATAACAAAAAATATAGTAGTGTGAGTAAACTAAATAGTATAAATTTAGGCGATTTTTATGTCGTCGAACAAACGATTGAAGTGACTAAGCTTATTCAACAAAAATCAAAAGTCCCAAAGTCAAATGATTTTTGTCGAATGTTCGTAGTAAGCACTTGATGTAAAAATTATCAAATGGTCGGTCCCTGAGGTCGGCCATATAACGACGGACGTAGTATTAATCTCAGTTACATGTGAATCGCTTGCAGCGCATAGTGGAATCAGCACCAGGCATTTCCAACAGCTGATGGACACGATGCTGGGGGGAATTCACTTAATTGCAGCGTATCTCGACGATATCATTGTGGCTGGGATGAGCGAGCAGGACCATCGAAAGAATCTGTTTTCTGTCCTCGGCCGCATCCAGGACTACGGGTTCACGCTTAATGTTCGTTTCTTAGAGCCATCACTTGGTATGACAGGTTTATCAAAGGAATGAAGGACCTACGAAAGCAATTGAAAAAATTGTTGCGGGATAAAGTTACGCACAAATGGACATGTTATCAGAAAAACGATTTTTAACTTCATTATTTCATCGAAAATGATGTAACGTTGTTTTATGTATTTGTAAATAATATGTAGGCTATTAGCATTAAAATTACATAGGCCTGCAAAAAAAGGGTTAAATATTTTTATTTATTGAATAGTCGTATCCGAAGTAATTTTTTGCGCTGAATCCGAATCTTACCACAGAATTAACCTATCACGTCAGGATTTTGAGATATTCTAACCTAAAAGTGTGAAAAAGCGGTTTTTGTCATTTTTGTAACTCAAGACTAAAATTTTTTTACAATTTTTTGGGCAAATTTGACAATGAGGTCATATTAAGTGTTCGAAAATCTACGGAAAACCCCTTTATTAAGCATAAAAAAATTAAAAGAAATCTTTTTGTATTAACAAGTTCTCTATAGAGTTAATATGCCTTGTCTTCAAGGAGATTATGACTAATTATGTTAATCGAATTCGATGCTTCAATTTTATAATTACCAGTACTGTGAATGTTGTTTCACAAAAGTCGTTGAACAATTAGAGGTGGAATATATTTGTTGCCTCAAATACATAGTTTTAACCATAAGTCTGAGTTTATTTCAATCAGGTTGTCACGTTCTTCATCCATCAATTCAGTAATTGACGATATTCAATCATTTTTTTGGCAGAAAATTTTAAGAATTTTTAATTTTAGTTTTCGACAAAAAAAAAAAAAATAAAAAATTTTGATGTTTGATTTTTGTTGAACAAATTTTGTCGGCGGAATATCGTACAAAATTTGATGCAAATATTGCTTGTTATTTATATGGCCGATCCCAGGGACCGACCATTTGATTTTTTACATCAAGTGCATACTACGAACATTGGAGAATATCATTTGACCTTGGGTACTTTTGATTTTTGTTGAACAAATTTCGTCGGCGGTAAATCGTTCAATATTTCATTCAAATACTGCTTGTTATTTATATGGCCGACCCCAGGGACTGACCATTTGATAATTTTTGAATCAAGTTCATACTACGAACATTAGACAAAAATCATTTGACCTTGGGACTTTTGATTTTTATTGGACAAATTTCGTCGGCGGAATATCGTTCAAAATTTGATTCAAATATTGTTTGTTATTAATATGGCCGACCCCAAGGACCGACCATTTGATTTTTTACATCAAGCGCATACTACGAACATTGGAGAAAATCATTTGACCTTGGGACTTTTGATTTTTGTTGAACAAATTTCGTCGGCGGAATATCGTACAACATTTGATGCAAATATTGCTTGTTATTTATATGGCCGACCCCAGGGAATGACCATTTGATAATTTTTAAATCAAGTTCATACTACGAACATTACACAAAAATCATTTGACCTTGGACTTTTGATTTTTGTTGAACAACTTTTGTCGGCGGTAAATCGTTCACTATTTCATTCAAATATTGTTTGTTATTTATATGGCCGACCCCAGGGACCGACCATTTGTTAATTTTTAAATCAAGTTCATACTTCGGATATTCGACAAAAATCATTTGACCTTGGGACTTTTGATTTTTGTTGAACAAATTTCGTCGGCGGAATGTCGTACAACATTTGATGCAAATATTGCTTGTTATTTATATGGCCGACCCCAGGGACCGACCATTTGATTTTTTACATCAAGTGCATAGTTCGGATATTCGAGAAAAATCATTTAACCTTGGGACTTTTGATTTTTGTTGAACAAATTTCGTCGGCGGTAAATCGTTCAATATTTCATTCAAATATTGCTTGTTATTTATATGGCCGACCCCAGGGAATGACCATTTGATAATTTTTGAATCAAGTTCATACTACGAACATTAGACAAAATCATTTGACCTTGGGACTTTTGATTTTTGTTGAACAAATTTCGTCGGCGGAATTTCGCTCAAAATTTGATGCAAAGATTACTCGTTATTAATATGGCCGACCGCAGAGCCCGACCATTTGATAATTTTTACATCAAGTCCATACTTCGGATATTCGAGAAAAATCATTTGACCTTGGACTTTTGATTTTTGTTGAACAAATTTTGTCGGCGGAATATCGTACAACATTTGATGCAAATACTGCTTGTTATTTATATGGCCGACCCCAGGGACCGACCATTTGATAATTTTTACATCAAGTGCATATTAAGGACAAATCTTGTTTGCTTTCTTTATTGAACAAAAATCGTCCCTAGATTTAATTATTAAGTTATGTAATTTCGTTCTTAATCCACATTCAGGCATAAAATTTCTATTACCACTACATATAAATACGTATACGTATACGAGAAATTTGTTATTTTTTTTGCTATGTTCTTCCAAAGCCAACTTAATAAATAAAGCCTCCATGTTGACGATATTTTTTTAAAAGCATTTTTTAAGGTATCAAAAAATCCAAAAGAAAATGTTTATTCCATAGTTTTTATATGGAGAGATATGACCTCAGTTTATTCAAAATATATTAATGAAAATTGACTCGAAATTAATTTTATTTTGATTCAATTGAAACTATAAACTTTATTTTCCACCCGACTTGGACGATTTTTTCGTGAGCTTTTCCAACTTACGGTAAAAATGATAACAAAATAAGATATTTTATATCTGAAAAAGCTTAAAAATAGAGTACATGCATGTAAAAAAGAGATATAAATATAAAGGAAAAGGCGCGACGTTTACAATAATAAACATGACAAACAATAAAGAAACAAGGTAAACATAAGAGAAATGAAGCAAATACATAATATGAAGCATATTATCAGATGACAGCAAATAAAAAGCAAAGCCTACTTAATAAATAATAAAAATATTATTTTCAAAATTTGTTGTTTTTTTTTTGTTTGTCATCCGCTCATCATACTTCGTCAGTGTTTTTTCCCTTTACGTGTTGACCTTGTTCGTATATTTTTTGTTATTTTTTTATTGTAAATGTCGTGCCATTTCCTATTTCATATGTTTATCTCTTTTTTATATTTGTGTACCTACTCTATTTTTAAGCTTTTTTAGAAAATCAAATATTTTATTTCATTATTCCTGGTGGGAAATTGTCAATTATTTACCCAATAATTCGACAAGAAACATTTAGTTGTACAGTGCTGGTAAAAAAAAAAAAGTCGGCAAACAAATTTATTGCAAATTGGAGTCTTTTTTTGCTAAAATTACAAAACTTTTGAAAGCAATTGGTTTATTGTTTCATTTTAAATACATGTATGACGTAATTTTTTGAAAAAAAAATTGACCTGCAATTTAGGGGCAAAACACCGAAAAATGCCAAAATATTCAAAATACGTTGATTGGTGTTAAAGTAATGTAATAAATTAAACACTTATTTTTTATGTTTTTGTTTATTTTTTATTGATTTATAGAAGTTCAATCTTTCATATTAATATTTTGTTGAACCGCCTTTTGCTTTTATTACAGCGATACACCTCCGATTCATTGAATTTAATAAATTTTTCCAAAGTCGCAGGAGATATGGATTCCCAAATCATCATCAACAAATTTTTTAAAGCTTCAATCGATTCTGGGCGCTTCCTTGCTACTTCTAGCTTCATTATATACCAAATATTTTCAATTGGATTTAAGTCTGGACTGTACGGGGGCCAGCTCAACACATCGATACTTTTTTCTTCGAAGTACTTTTTTACCTTTAAATGAAGAGATAAGAAAAAAAACAAGTTTATAGCAAATTATTTATGTTTATCTGAAAGCCATTTGTCTATCTACAATTCAAAATTAATAATTCACAATTTATGCGGTATGGCACAGAGCATTGTCCTGTTGAAAAATAAATTTGCAAGTCTCACCAAAAAGCTTTAACGCAGAAGGCTCAAATTCGTTCTGAAGGACCTGCAGATAAACAGCTGCTGTAACGCTGCAACTAAGGAAGAACAATCGACCGCTTCATTTCCAGAAAAGCATCCCCAGACCATAACTCCTTCTTTTTTCGGTGGAAGTCTTAAAAGACATTCGTTGCTAAGTATCTCGCCAGGTTTTCTCCTTACGAGAATTCTTCCATCTCCAACATGCAGCTTGAATTTTGATTCATCGGAGAAAATCACATCGTTCCACATCCCTAGAGTCTAAGTAACATGCTCCTGGGCCCATAGCAAACGTTTTTTTTCACTAGTAATGTGAACTCAGGCTTCTGGACTGGTTTAAGTGCTCTCAAACCAGCTTTAACAAGTCTTTTTCTCACTAAGCCGGCTGACATTTTTTTTCCCGTTGCTCGCTCAAGATCCTGTCTTATGTCCGATGAAGTTTTAAAACGGTTCCGACGACTTTGTAATAGTATAAAACGATCTTCCACTGGCGTTGTCTTTCTGGGCCTTCCAGAGCCTTTCTTTCTTTGTGTACCGCCCATCTCTCGATTTTTTTCATATTCCACGCGACAGTACTTTTAGGAATGTTTAATCTTTCACCTATTTCACGCGTGGTTAAATTTTCTCCCGCCAAAATTAACATATTGCTTTTACACTGGTCACTAACTTTTCCCATTTTTTTAACTAAAATTTCACTTTATTCTTTATTTGTCTAGGATCACTTACAGAATAACTTAATCTTACAAAATATGCACTATTTATACTCAAAAAATAAATTACAGGCAATAAAACATCTGCACCCTAATGACGGCCAAGAACGGTAGGCGTAAAAAAAATAATTGCTTGCCCAATTTTTTTGCCCATCAGTTGCGGGGTTGTACCGGTGTAATAAAAGCAAAAGGCGGTTCAACAAAATACTAATATGTAAGATTGAACTTCTCTTATATCAAAAATAAGTGTTTAATTTATTACATTACTTTAACACCAATCAATGTATTTTGAATATTTTGGCATTTTTCGGTGTTTTGCCCCTAAATTGCAGGTCAATTTTTTTTTTCAAAAAATTACGTCATACATGTATTTAAAATGAAACAATAAACCAATTGCTTTCAAAAGTTTTGTAATTTTAGCAAAAAAAGACTCCAATTTGCAATAAATTTGTTTGCCGACTTTTTTTTTTCCAGCACTGTACAACTAAATGTTTCTTGTCGAATTATTGGGTAAATAATTGACAATTTCCCACCAGGAATAATGAAATAAAATATTTGATTTTCTAAAAAAGCTTAAAAATAGAGTAGGTACACAAATATAAAAAAGAGATAAACATATGAAATAGGAAATGGCACGACATTTACAATAAAAAAATAACAAAAAATATACGAACAAGGTCAACACGTAAAGGGAAAAAACACTGACGAAGTATGATGAGCGGATGACAAACAAAAAAAAAAACAACAAATTTTGAAAATAATATTTTTATTATTTATTAAGTAGGCTTTGCTTTTTATTTGCTGTCATCTGATAATATGCTTCATATTATGTATTTGCTTCATTTCTCTTATGTTTACCTTGTTTCTTTATTGTTTGTCATGTTTATTATTGTAAACGTCGCGCCTTTTCCTTTATATTTATATCTCTTTTTTACATGCATGTACTCTATTTTTAAGCTTTTTCAGATATAAAATATTGTTACGTTTTTGCCTTGTCAATCAAGGTTCGTATCACTGGATTGTGAATAATACAAAATTAATTTAATTTATCTCCAACGAATTTATTTATTTCACAAAATTTATTACAACACAGTTTATCAATCAAAATTCACAAAATCACTTTATATAAATTATTCTCAAATTTTACTAATCACTTTTACTTTTTATTTCGCACAAAAACACTTTTTAAATCACTTTTTAATTCCTTTTTTATCTTTATACTATCGCTTTCCAAATATTACTTATTCTTACAAGTTTACTCTATCGCGTTCCAAATACTAAATAATCCAATTCGATCTTGTTCGCCTTTTTATATACACAAACCAAGCTTCTCGAAAGTTCACGACTTTTCCAGTTGGAATAGCGTAGAAACATTACATAACAATTTTTATCATGGAAAATTCCATTTAGTACAGTAAACATTGAGCTATTAGTTTTACTTATTCTATTGCACACTAGGTGTCACCGTCACACTACCCCTCACCTAAGCCTGTTCGTCCCGAACAGGACCGAAATTACCTCCTCGGTAGAGGGCCAGCCTCTCTAAATGTACCGTCATTGGTTTACCTCCTTGTCCTTTTCTTGTCCTGTAGGGTGCCGTCCATATAGGCTGCACTTTCGCCGATAAATCCCCCTTCTTTTGTTGCGAGTTGTGATGCCACACCAGTTGCCCCTCGTGTAATCCCTGGCCATTTGCCCGTATGGCACATCGAGTTCTCATCCAGTCGCCCGACACTCGCACTCTACCTCGCACAACTCGGCCCTTCTTATCCAAAGTCTGCTTAACCTGGTGTTCTTTGGTTTCCTCAACAATTGTTTCAGATTTCGATGGCAGCTCCTCGTAATGACTGATTGTTACTCGCCTTACTGTCGCATCCGTACCGTTAAACTTAAGTTTCAGCTCGATGTTATCGCTACTCAATATTCCTCGGCCAAAATCCAACACAAAGCCATTCATCCTCATGAAGTCTGTTCCCAAAATGACCTCGTCCACAATGTCTGCGACTAGAACCTCGTGTGGGAAAAGAGTTTCGCCGATCCTTATGCTCACGATCTTTTTCCCTTTAATCATTGCACTCTCCCCATTTGCCATTCTTAGTTTTAACCCATCAATCAGCTGCACTGCTCCTGCGATCAAATCTTTCCGAACAATTGTGTGGGTTGCTCCGGTATCCAGCGTAATAATACACCTCCTTCCATCAACACCGCCCCCAACTGTGACGCTGCTTCCGCCTCGTGCTTCACTCGTAACAGGGATGGATGTTATGGGGCAACCAGACGGCGAAGCCAGCTTCGGTTCCTTCAAACTGACTTCTAACCTTTCCACTTTACCGACTGTTGCCATCCGTTCATCCGATCCCTGCTCTCCTCTTAGTGCTCTTTCCACAGAAGTTGGTGATCCGTGCCGCTTTCCCCTTGCTACCAAACAATCTCGCGAAATGTGGCCAATCCTGTTACATACCCAACATCTTCGCTCGCTGCCTCTAGACCTCTGTCCCGACCGTTCCGTGTTTGCTCGTATAAAAGGTGGCGATCTTCTCTCTCCATGTATTACTTTCCGACAGTCCATTGAGATGTGACCCAACTTGTCACATTTCCAACACCTAAGCCTGCCTCTTCCGACTGTCGGTACCATTCGCTCCATGCTGCCGTTCTTGTCTGAGTTCATTTGACGCCTAAATACTGATGGTCTGGTGAAGTTCTGCACAGCCTCGATGGTTAACGCAAACGCAACGGTTTCCGCAAAGGTTGATTTAGGTGACAACATTACCGCTTTGCGTGTCTCTGGATCTCGAATGCCGTCAATGAATGCGTCAATTTTTAGTCTTTCCATATAATCAGCCGATGTACTGGTATGTGCTAGATGTACTAGCCGCTCGATTGCCGATGAAAATTCCTGAAGTGATTCTCCTCCCTTTTGGTAGCGGCTTTTCAATTCCATTCGATAAATTTCTCGCTTGTGATCACTGCCGTACTTCCTATCCAGCGCCTTCATAATTTCGAGATAACTGTTGCGATCTTTTTCCGGAATTGTTTGTAAGGCCTCCGCAGCTTCACCTTTAAGGGCCACTATTAACGCTGCGACAAGATGTTCATCATTCCAACGGTTTTGATTAGCTGCCGTTTCAAATTGAAATTTGAAAATGCCGAAAGATGTTGTACCGTCGAAGTTTGGTGGTTTTAACTTAACTGATTGAATGGTTTGTACCACTTGTGTTGTTGTTCCACTTGCCTTGATATCAGTTAGTTCTTTCTCGAGCCGTTGGCATTTTTCTTCAACCTGCTGAACCTCCGTTTTGACAAGTTGAACTTCCTTTTGCAGTTTTTGGTCAACCTGTTGAATCTCCATTTGCAGCTTCTCTACTTCGCCGTGTATGTTAGCAGATAATTCGAGAAGTTTCTCGTCCATTCTCTTATGACCATCAGTAATTTGGCTTTTAATTTCTTCTCCTTGTTTCTCCACCCGGTGTTGAAGTTCTTCGTTTGATTGTTTCATAGTCTCCAACTGCCGCACATTTTGTTGTTCCATTTCATTCTTAATTTCTTGGTTTGACTGCACTGCTTGTTGCGCCATTTGATTTTTAATTTCTCCTAGCTGTCGTTCGTTTTGTTGTTTCATTAGACTCATCTGTCCCGTCATCTGGTTCATAGCAGCTATTAACTGCGACAAATCGAAACTTCCAGAATGTTCTTGTGTCTTTTCGACCAACGGTTGTTTATCTTCTGCTTTCTGCTCTACGGTTGCCGCATCCGTTACTTTCTCTCCAAAATCATGATGTTCCGCGTCCAGCCCTTCTTTCTCCATGGCATCACGTAGTCGCGCTTGTAAAGCTGCTTTACCACCATCAGTAGCCAAACCCCGTTTCTCAAGTTCTCTTTTTAATTCTGGAACTTTTAATTCGTTGAGAATCATTTTTTTTTTATCTTTTTATTCACAATCCCACCGCTGTCACCAAATTGTTACGTTTTTGCCTTGTCAATCAAGGTTCGTATCACTGGATTGTGAATAATACAAAATTAATTTAATTTATCTCCAACGAATTTATTTATTTCACAAAATTTATTACAACACAGTTTATCAATCAAAATTCACAAAATCACTTTATATAAATTATTCTCAAATTTTACTAATCACTTTTACTTTTTATTTCGCACAAAAACACTTTTTAAATCACTTTTTAATTCCTTTTTTATCTTTATACTATCGCTTTCCAAATATTACTTATTCTTACAAGTTTACTCTATCGCGTTCCAAATACTAAATAATCCAATTCGATCTTGTTCGCCTTTTTATATACACAAACCAAGCTTCTCGAAAGTTCACGACTTTTCCAGTTGGAATAGCGTAGAAACATTACATAACAATTTTTATCATGGAAAATTCCATTTAGTACAGTAAACATTGAGCTATTAGTTTTACTTATTCTATTGCACACTAGGTGTCACCGTCACAATATCTTATTTTGTTATCATTTTTACCGTAAATTGGAAAAGCTCACGAAAAAATCGTCCAAGTCGGGTGGAAAATAAAGTTTATAGTTTCAATTGAATCAAAATAAAAATAATTTCGAGTCAATTTTCATTAATATATTTTGAATAAATTGAGGTCATATCTCTCCATATAAAAACTATGGAATAAACATTTTCTTTTGGATTTTTTGATACCTTAAAAAAAGCTTGTTTTTATCATGGAGGCTTTATTTATTAAGTAGGCTTTGGTTCTTCTCAGGCATATAAAGCTTTATACTCAGTTGACGCAAAATATAAATAAGCGGTTGTACCCTAATAAAACAAATTAATGTGGTTAATAGCAACTTTTGAGATTTTAGGTTTAAACTTGATCGTTTTCTACGAAAATAAAATATGATACAAGGTGACATTTTCGAAAGTTCCTTAGGGGACAGGAAATTCAATCCTTTAGAGTTCTGGAAAGTAAGTAGAACATTTTTCTTTCGTTTATGTTCATTTTTTATGACGTCTGTCGCTTATTAAAGTTTTTCATTTTGATTTTGTTTTAGAATAACACACTTTTTAGCCCAGTTCAAGAATGGGCAATGAAATATTGGTTTATTCCAGCCACATCTGTCGAATCCTGGTGTGTATTTAGCACTACCGGACAAATTATACCCGACCAACTAAAGCCTAAAAATGTTAGTATGCCCACCTTTTTAAATAAAAATGATTGATTGGTTTAAACAGCAATTAGTTATATAAATTTTGTCAAGCTTTTTTCTTGAACTAATTAAAACATTTTAGGTTTTGGCTTAAACCTTATATTATAAATTTATTTATATGGCAACGTTCGGTGAGTTTATTCCAGCATCGTCATTATTAAAAGAAATTTGCCCTGACGATGATGAAATAAAGCAATTTGGCATAAATTATATTAAAAATACGTAAGTAGTATTGAAACTATCGATACTGCTGACTATCGATAGTTTTCCAACATTACTTCAAACGTTTATTATGCCTCCGAGTGTTTTTTAATCATTTAACCTTGATTTGACCTTCGGTAACAAACTTTGATATATCATTTTAAACGTAAAATTTCCAGTAGGGATGAAAACTTGACCTTTTGGTCAAGGTCTATTGTCCTTGAGGTATTTGAGTCCGGTATTAAAATCAGAGAATATATGCCGTTTTATTGTTCGCGTCGCTTGTCGAAAATTTATGTTTGTGTGTGTATTAATTTTATTGAATAAACCGTCGAAGACCAATTTTTGTATTGTGTGCCATCCGTTCACCGTTATTGGTTTTTTGCTTACCTTTTCATATAAATATCACGAAATTTTTTCTAGGACTAGGAATAGCTATGTATGATGTGGCAACGAAAGTTTGTAATGGCATTTCCGATCTATTAGAAAAATTCGCTAATACAACATACTCTATGCTAATATTAATTAATATTTTTGTGACAAACTTTTACACAGTAGAAGTCTGTTTCGTTAATTTTTTAACATACAGGGGGGATCTAAATTGTAATATATCTGGTAAAAAACTCACTGTTATAATTTGGTTTTAAATTTCTATTTATTTTTATATATTTATCTCTGTCTTTTTTCTATTTAATATATTTCATTTAATTATCTCATAATTAATTAATTTCATTTCATCTTATTAATATAATTTACTTAGTTTTAATTAAACATTTTTTTTTTGCATTTTTTTGTGGATTTTGTTTTAAAAATGGCGTTATCATTATTTAATAAATTAATATTAATTTTATTTTTTTTTTGTCTAAATTATATAAAATTAAAAATCATTTACAAAAAACAAATTTTTATAGAAAAACCGTTAAATATAAATTTTATTCGTTGGAGTTAACATAACCAACAAAATTATGACATTTAAGGTTTTCGTTAAAAAAAAAAAATAATTATAAAAAAGCGCTCAACCCAATTAATTTATTATTTATTGCAATTAAATATGTATTAACTGAAATTTTAATTAAAAAAAAAAAAAAAATTTAATAAATAACTAATATGGACGGAAATGTCATAATATTTGTTTTGTTTTAAATTTTTTATTTAACAATTTTTCTCGTTTGTATAATAATTAAAGTAAATAAAAAATAATTTTTATTTGGTTTAAAAGGCAATTTTATTAATTTTTTTTTTTTGTTGTATTTTTATTTATAAAATATTATTAAATCTTTTTTGTTTGCAAGTCATGCGTCTTTTAGAAAAATTAAAAAAACAAGAAAAAAATAAAACTGTTTGTAACAGAAATGTGAAATTAGGTAATTATTATTAATTTAATTAAATTTGGCATTAAAGATTTTTTTTTTTTTTAAATATTAAATTTTAATTTTAAGTACAATTAGAATTAGAAAGTTCCGAATATTTTTGGATTTGGATTTTTATTTTTCAGTTTTTTTTGGAAGCACAATTTATTTTATATTTTAATTTTAATTAGATGCGCTTTATATTTTTCATTGTAACAAATGCAATTTTTTTTATTTTAGATTTACAATAAAACATAAAATGGAAATAAGAATTTATAGTTTTTATACATGTTGTAGAGTATTAATTTACTTATGATATTTATTTAGGTTTTATACACGACAAAAATTATTCTTATTTTAGATTTTTATTTTAATTAATATTAAGTTAAGAAAAAGGGGAAATTTTTTTATAGAAAAAAAAAAAACAAAAAAACAAATTAGAAAGCTTAATTATAGAGATATAAAAATCTGATATATTTAAATTTATATAAACGGGGGGAGATAATTTAGAGTCTATAGGATATGGTTTCACATATTAAATAATTTCGTTCAAACAAGTTATGTTCGTTGTGCATTGTATGCCGCCAAATTGTAATTACTCCAGATATAGGTAGAGTATGTATAAAAAAAACTTCCAAAATATTTAAAAAAATGTGTTGTAGTTGTTGGTTATAAAATTGGTCAAAATCTTATAATATTACAGTTTACATAAATTCTTAGATTTTCGTAATTATTTGTTTAATGAAATCATTCATGGGAAGGTAAGTCAATCATTTTTTTTTTGTTTTACTTAGAAACTAAACAATTTTTGTTATGGTTATGTATAGTCATGCAAAAATATTTAAATTAAATACAAATACATTTTATAATTATATTCTAGAAGTATAATTAGGAAATGTTTGTTTTCTAGTATCTCATTATATTGTACGGCAAAGTGGTGGAAATAATTATACGATATATGTAGGTATCTCACGTTATTTTATTTTTAGCATTTGGTACACTTCGTTCGGTAAACATCTGAATTGGAATCTGATCTTTGAATTCTACACTGAATTATAATTTTTTAATTACCCAATCATTCAAGAAAAAGCAGAACAATCCTCCGCGTCGCTCTGTCCTACAATGCTTTTGGTTTTGCTTTGAGCAACCACTATCTAATCTAGAAAATATTTGTTTATTACCTGCCTAAGTTGTTTTGGATGTGCAAAATAAACAGTTACAATCGCAGACTTTGCCTACTCGTGCAGTAAATAGCCATTTTCCGGAGTATAGTATACTTGAACCTTGAAGTGAGAAAAGGAAATATTTAATCATTTTTGTGGGTCGATGTGTTTATTCAGTTAACTCGATTTTTTCCAAGATGGTCTGCCATTACAAGGGAAATAAAAAAAAAAAATTTTGAAATATTTCAGAGCAAACTACTAGGGAATCCTTTAACAAGTCATAACCATTACCGAATCACATTTTTTGACCACTTGCTTCCTTTCAGTATCAGCATATAACTTTAAAATTGAATAAAACAAAGAACAACGTTTTAGGTGTGATTGCAATGGTTGTAGGTGGCTGGTTTTTTAAATCACGATATGAAGGGTACACGGCTTTTAATGATGAATCATTACATTCATACTTGTAATAATGACGGAAATGAGGTGTACATCACGCCAGAAATTCCATTTTAGAAAACCTAGCTTATCTATCTGTTTCGCACGTTTGGACAAGGTTCATGTTTGTGCCTATTACACTTTAGCCTATTAACTATTGAACTATGAAATTTTTGTGGGATTTCTGGAATTCACCAATCAAATCTCTTCAAAATAACGCGATTTTTATAAATTGTGAAGGTTCTTTGGCTGATTCTGGCTAAAGAGTAATACTCCATAAACATAAATCTTGGCCAGTATTTTGTTTATATCGCATCTTAGTAAAAGGTGGGATTTCTGGAAATCGCTCAGATACCCTCTTCGAATAACAACGATTTTTATGAATTGTTGAGATTTAATTAATGCTCGATTCTGGTTAATTTAAACTATTTTTAAAGTAAGTTTAGTATTGCACAATGTTGCACAATCATCCTGTTTCCAAAAGTACGCTATGCACAAATTTTCAAATGCCAAGTGATTTTTGCATCGTTATGTTATATAAAACCACATAATTGAGCTAATGACGCAATATTTAATGTTAGGTGGTTTTTTAACTTATTTTTCTAAGGCGACATCAGGCGTGTTCTGTTTATATCTTATCAAAGCGGGGCCATCCAAGAATTTCCTCAGAGAAACAAATACCGAATGTTTCAGGTTCTATAGATCTATATCAGATAGGTTTGGCCTATCCATAGGTAGCTGTTGTGCTAGATATAAGCCAAAAAATTGTTAAGGTAGAACTCGACAAATAGCAAACTTTTTCGAAAACAAAACCAAATTTCCAGGTATGCCCTAGTAATTATTATGAAATTGTACGTGTAGTAATAAACAAAATTATTTTTAGGAATCTTATTCGTGGTTCTCACATTCCCATCCCACCGAAGTAAATACCCAAGGTGTTTGTGATGAAAAAAAAGATGCAGTTTACCGATTGCAAAATTGTCGATTGGTCTAATTTATGGCAAATATATCTAGCAGTATGTAAATTATGTATGTACATACAATGGATGTTTTAATTCCATAATCATAATTTCGTTTTTATTTTTTTTTACAATAATTCCCGTCAAATCATATACTCTATACTGTTGAAATTCCTTGAGAATTCTCCGTTCAGAGAGAGCATCCACAATATTCAAATTTTCTTTCCCAAAAGTGGTACTGTTTGTTCAAATAAAAACATTTCGTGAGCAACGTGGACGGAGCCTCACTGTTGACTATCCGAAAATGCAAAAAAATTAAACACAAGCAATAATACAAAATCAGAATTAACATCAATTATCTTCTATGACCGATATTCAATCTCCTTGCCTATCTCTTCAACCTCCTTCGCACTAGTACCATGATATTATTTTAAAGGCCGTCCCATAGTAATTTTCCATTACGATTTATATAGGACCTTTAATATTAAGAGAATACTTAAAATGTATTTCTTCGAAAAGTTCGACATTACCTCGGACAACAGATCAACCAATTTTTTTTATTGCTTTTCGTTAAAATGACCAAATGAATTGTCGATGAATTTCGACCAAAACTATGAACATTTGTGAGAATGGGAGGCAAACCAAATATAATAAAAATGTATGACTGGAAGGACGGAAGGATGGACATGACATTTTTTTAATCGATGTTTTGGAGTCCTGTGAAAATCTGGAATACAATTTTTTTTTGCGATTACAATACCCATCCAATACAACTTCGTTATAGTGGAAAAATAAAAAAAAAATAAAAAATTTATTTTACTAGCTGAAGCAGCTAGAAGTTGGTGTAATATGACCACACCAAAAGCAAGTGTTAAATTCGTTTTATTTTAGGTGTAATAGCTTAAGACAATCTTATGTATCGTTTTCAAAAGATACGGAATAGATTTATGCAAGCTATTTTAAAGGCAGGAAGTAAAACCAATATACGAGAAATGCTTGAATTGTTGGAGTGGAAGTCCATAAACTAGAGATTTAACTATAATATTCTGAAACTGTTGTTCCGTCTTGAAAATAGAGAACTTCCAAATTACTTAGATGCAATGCTTTGTTCTTTGGACTAATAAAGAAATTTACAACTGTAACACGAGAAAAACTCATTTTAGGTTGTCGCTATACAGTAAACCATTTTCACAACGACCGTTAGGATAATTTTTATACTTTAGCTGAATTACTAACGTGAATTGTACTACGAGCATTTTCTAAATTTGTTGAATATTTCATTAGAGATAAAATTATGAGATAAATTTATGTAAAACTTACTGTTGTTTAATTTCAAAATTTCAAAAATTTCATTCAATATTTTAACTCGAAAAGACTTTGTCCTGTTTGTACTAGAACCCGTAAAAATATAAAAATTACGTATATAGTATAAATTACAGTGTTTTGATAAATTACAGTGTTTAGATGTTTCTTTGAAAATTTTTCTTTTGATACAATGCACGATGTTTATGAGAGCATTAGTCGATTTGACTTAAGTAATATCAAATTTGGTTAAATGGATATTACCAGCTATTCGAGTGATAGGTTTATGAAACTTGACGGCCAATTTGACGGATTTCAAATTTAATGTTGAAAATTGTTATATTGGTTGCAGTGGCTTTACAACAAGATCTTCATGGCGTTGATTTCTAAAATCGGGAACTTTTGTCAGTTGTTTTCTGACGAGTCGTCTTTTACAAATAGAGTGTCCTTCCCGGGAATACTCGGGCGGGAATTCCCGGGAAATTTCCTAATTTTTTATTTCCCGTTTCCCCGGGAAAAAAACTAAAAATTCCCGGGATTTTTTGTCTATTCTCTATTTTTTAATCAATTGCCACACGGCCTTTTTTCTATCAATTAGCACAATACCCGGGAAAATTCGTTTGAAATTTCCCATTTCCCGGAACGGTTAATTCGACACAACTTACAACAAACTAACCGGCCCCCTACATTATTGAAGGCAATTTGAATGACTAAATTGACCGAGAAATTTTGAAAAATTAATTGCTAACATTACGTGATGACTGGAGCTTAGAAGTAGATAGAGAACAGAATATATGACTTATTCAGTGGTAGCATATGAAATACTAGAGTGTGATTACAATAGTCGCTGGAACGGTAGAACTGGTCCGGTAAATTAGCATGTCAGATCACCAGATCTTACTTCGCCAGATTTCTTTTTTGTGGGGGGCTCTCTTAAATACATAGTTTCCAAACAAGAACCAACAACATGTGAGAGTTTGATTGAGCGAATCAGAAAAGCTTTACCAAAATTAAAACAGTTTCACACTTCTTAGTTGTGTACAGTCATTTGAAATGTGGATTAATAAGTGCATTGAAGTTGAAGGCTATTATTTTGAGCACTTGCTTACGTGGTGTTTTATTGCAAACATATTGTGGAATCGAACAAAATATTTCGGACAACCTACGTACTTTTACCCGTATAATGGTGATTTGGTGTCTATTGGAGGGGGGGGGGGGGTACCAAAGTTGAATAAATTAATCTACCAGCTCCGTAACCTTCCAGTAGGGTGCGCATCACGTGAGCTGTTCTGGTCACAGCATTAGGCACCTGCGTGATGATTGTACCCTGATGATTTGTGTAAGGGGTAACCTGTTCATAATTCGCAAGTGTACGTGCTGTCTCCTCGTGGCAACCACTGGTAACTAAAGCCATTTGGCACATTTTTGGCCATTTGGCACAGGCTAAAGTACGGCGCTAAAATTGATGCCGATGGATGAATGGCTGATAGGGTAATCAGTCCAAAATATGCGGACTCTGGATACCAGGCAACCTCCAGTTTTATTTAGCCTTCCTGTAGTAAAGCTGGGTGACCTACAGGCGATTTGCAATTCCCAGTAACTCGTAAGAGTAAATTCAAACGGAATACGGGACAGAAGTAGGATTATACGGGAGTGAGACAACCCTCTCGAAGTCCTTGGGCTCCAATGCTACCGTCTTTCTAGTGGAACTACATGCTGTAGTAAACATCTAGGAGGGAGAGCAATAAGCCCAGATAGTATGTATCACGTACCGGGAGGCAGTATTGTCAGGTTCATTAAGAACCTGAATATTGACTGGACGGATAATTAAGCAGGGTCCAGCACAATAGATCTTTTAGGTCGCAGTGCGAGGTGGCTGATCGCCTGCATGGTCCTCCAATAATAATAATAATAATAATAATAATACTCGTAGAATCCGAATTTTCAATAAAAATAGGGGTTCCCATTTAAGATTTCTAAGTTAGAACAAACCCCACAAGGAGGGAGGAAGGGGGGGATTTTTACCACTAATACATTTCCCACGCGGAATGATTAAATTTTGATTATGTACATTTTTTCAGTTTAAAACTTTGAGAACAACAGCCCCCCGCCCCCCCCCCCCCCTTCAGTCTTAGATAAGACTTCTTCTGTTAGTTCTTAAAACCTTATTCTTAGTTAAGACCCATTTCGGATTCTACAAGTAACGTTAATGGTGTTAATCTGGCATTTCTCTTATAGCACCATGAGGTCGTTTTTACAATAAAGCGCTGCCATAAATTTTGTGGTCTGGCATATTTAGATGCTATTAGATATGTTTGTTTATGTATTTTTTAATAGTGAGAATACCTCAAACTACAAATTAAAGCTGAAAACTAGTAGAAAATGGAAAATATTGGGATTTGATAACATTTTGGAGAATTTGCAACCCAAAAATTAGGACGCTACGATTAGAATACCATAATCTTTAGTCCTAAAAAAAAGTCTTCCCAAAAAATGTCCTAGCTAAGACAGTCTTAGGTGTCTTAACGTTAGAATCGGGGGTAAGGTGCCCAATTTTCGATTAGCTTCATGTATTCATTCAATTTGAGAATCTATAACCATAAATCACTATATTTTATGTCGTTCGTTATATTGCTCTTCTGAGGTAAATGAATTTAAGCGATGTGAAAGCAAGAATGATGTTGAGCATTCAAAACAAAAAGACTGCTGATTGGTGTTAATGGAATCATAAGAGAGATATTTAAAGGTTCCTACTGTCTTATGACAAATGAAATGTTATATTTGGTAATGTAGGTTCGTACTTTTATATCGTTTATATTTTTTGTGTACGGGAAGCTTTGAAGGTTTTATAGTTATGGTGTACGAAATGCTAACCAGTTTTTTTCTTTATTCATAGACAATGTCTACGGATCCATTTACAAAAATGATTCGATGCATTCGGTTTGATAAAAGATCTGAATGTATCTAGCAATTGTTTACAAACATACTTTAATTTCTTATATATGGAATAAATTTATTAATAATAGTCAGGCCTGTTATAAGCCTGAAACGGACATAAAGCGAGATGATATTTTCCAAAATATTTGCAAAACACAATAGACCAATTTGGCTGGCATACACTTTCAGTTGGCTTCAGACAGGGAAGAAAACGACTTTGGTCGGGATATGCCAAATTTGGTTGGTAAAATATTTCTTTACCAAACTGAGTACTATCACGATTGAAGATAATAATAAACGTCTCGAAGAGATCGTTAAATTTTATTAAAATTTTATGTACCATAATCTTTTCAGTAGGATTTAATATTTTTCAATACCTGTAAAAATATTTTAAGAATACTTAATATTTATTTCCACCACTATATTTACAATATAAGATAATAACAGACAGCTCTTCTTAAAAAAAATCAGAAAATTAAAATATTATATATAAGAAAACAATGATAAGTTTTAATTAATTTTCTAGAAAATAAAAAATTTGTAATTCTGTATCGTTTTGTTGTGTTGTGTGTGTGTGTCTGTGTGTTACATAAATTCGATGATTGATGCAATAATTATAATTTATTTTAGATTAGTACACGATATATAGATTAGTAGATATTAACATTATTGTTTAGATAAATTAATGAAAATGATTTTTCACGAACAATATATGTATTGTAATATGTAATTTATTTTATTTATAGTAGGTACACAAAAAAAAAAAAAATTTAAGACTTGAAAATTATTTTGAAATTAACTAGCTATTAATTAGCTATTTATGTACCAAAATTAACTTGTTTTAATTTTAGAGATTTTTCGGCGTATTCATAATTAATTTTATATTTTAGTACCTCGTTTGTTCTCATTATACAAAAATACTTTGGTAAATATTTATTTTATTTATATTCATTTGTATTATATTTATAAAAATTTAACAATTTTAATTTAACAAAAAAAATTAAAACTAAAATATGTAATGTAGGTTTAATTATTATTTAGAAAAAAAAAAAAAAAAGAAAACGTAAAGGTTGTCCGGTTGCTCACCATTTTGGAAATACCTGTAAGGATGAGAAACAGAAACGTACAAACGAAAAAAAAAAAGAAAAGGAAGAAAGAAACGAATATTATTAATTAAAAATGTTTTTTTCGTTATAATGATAAATTTTAAAACTAAATAAAAATTTGTACAAAATTAATTATTATTAAAGGTAAAAATAACAATATAATTTGTGATTTTTAAAAGTATTATTTTGTTGGATTTTTACTGCATAAATTAAAAGTTAAAAAAATATTGTTAAAACAGAAAATTATTTTTATATGCTTTACTACTTTTGCTAACTACTCGTATTAATTTTTTTTTTATAGTGTTTTAGTATAAATTTATTTAGAAACCCGGTATTACATCATACGCTTCCAGACTGCACATTACTAAATAGAACATCCATAAACCAATAAGTGTTGCTCCTGCTGCATATTTGTAAAGAGGTGGCCCACCTAATTCACCGCCAACCCTTTTACTGCGTCGCAACATTAATATGGCTATTACAATAACGGCTTCGGAACAGAATAGGGTTACGGAAAAGGCCAAACTGAAATGAAATAAATTAGAAAATAATTAATTTAGTACTTAAATATTAATGACTAAATAAATTGGAGTCTTCCTAAATTTTCAGGAACCTTTGAAAATATACTACTATTTATTGGAGTCAAATTGTTTTAGCAAATGAAGCGAGTGAGAAAACAATAAAGGCTACGCCAGCAGGATTTACTTTGATGCCCTTTGCTAAATTAAAGTACGAAAAATTTATTTGAGATATAGTATTTCTAAGCGGTCAATATTTGGTGACATCAATACGTAATTGCGGCAAAGTAATGTAATGGGCTGTTGAAAAGGTGCGGTTTAAAGTTGTAACAAAAAGAAGGGTGGGTTGTAAAAAATGTGTGAATCATCAAAATCGACTGTACATAATGGGTATAGGCGAGCTATGAGTGTGACGAGTATAAGAATAGTAGAAACAGAATTGTGAATTTCTACAGTTTACGTTCAAATTATCATAAGGATAAAATAAAATTAACACCATTAGATACATATATGAAATAAAAATAGACAATGGAACAGCAAAAAATATGTTTCAATGAAGCAATTGCATGCCATCAGTTCTATTATCGGAATAATCGAAGATCGCAACGAACGCAATGTCAAAATTGCCAAATGTTTGGACATGGCACTACACATTGTCACAGGACACCAGTTTGTGAAAATTGTGGCGAACAACATAACAAATTAAACTGCAAAGACGCAAATGGTGATCTAAAAATTAGTTCAGCTATTAAAATCTAGGTGAAAAATAATCTTACGTTTTCGCCTTGTCAATCAAGGTTCGTATCACTGGATTGTGAATAAAACAAAATCAGTTCAATTTATCACCAACAAATTTATTTATTTCACACAAGAATTAATAATTACTTTAATTTAATTTAATATTTTTTAATTCCTTTTAAATAATCAAACTATCGCTGACCAAATACTAATAATGCAATTCGACTTCGTTCGCCTTTTTCTATAGCAAAACCAAACGTTTATAAATTTGATGACTTTTCCAGTAAGAATAGGCTAGAAACATTTAGAACAGTTTTATCATGGAAAATGCCATTTTAGTACAGTAAAAGATTGAGCAATTAGTTTAATTTATTCTTTTACAACCTAGATGTCACCGTAACAATAATTTTGTATTAAGTGGTTGGTAGTAGTGAAATCAACAATAAACTTAAATACTGTTACGGTGGCACCTAGGATGTAATAGAATAAGTTAAATTAATAGCTCAATGTTTACTGTAGTACTAAAATGGAATTTTCTATGATAAAACTGTTCTAAATGATTCTAGAGTATTCTTACTGGAAAAGTCGTGAAATTTCTAGAATTTTGGTTTGTGTATATAAAAATGCAAACGATATCGAATTAGATCATTAGTTTTTGGTAAGCGAAAGTATAAGTAAAGTGATTTTGTGAATTATCGTTAATAAATTGTGTTGTAATAATTCTTGTGTGAAATAAATAAAAGAATTCCAGAATTAAAGAAGGAACTTGAGAAACGGGGTTTGCTCACTGATGGTAGCAAAAGCAGATTTACAAGCGCGACTACGTGACGCCATGGAGAAAGAAGGGTTAAACGTGAATTATCATGAGTTTTAAAAGGAAATAACGGTTGCGAAAAGCGTAGAGCAGAAAACGGAGGATAAAGAACCGTTTGTTGAAAGGATACAACAATCTTCTTGATGTTTCTATTTGTTGCAGCTATTGGCTGCCATGAACCAAATGATGCAACATCAAAACAAGCGACAAATGTAGATAGACTATAAACCAGACAAAATCAGTCTTACCAAGAAATTAAACACGAAATGAATCAACAGTTTGACGAAATAAGGCGGTCAAACGAAATTATAGAAAGTCAAATGGTGGAAATTGCCGAAGGTCAAAATAAAATAGACTGCCTACAAATGTAAATGGCGAAATAGAGAAACTACAAACGAAAGTTCAACTTGTCAAAACGGAGGTTCAACAGGTTGAAAAAAAATTACAAGCGGGGGTTCATCGTCTCGAGAAAGAATTAACTCATGTCAAGGCGAGTGGATCACCGCAGCAAGTGGTTCAGACCGTTTAATCGATTAAGTTAAAGCCAACAACATTCGACGGAACAACATCTTTTGGCATTTTAAAATTTAAATTTGAAACGACAGCCAATCGAAACCGTTGGAATGATGAACATTTTGTTGCAGCTCTTATAGTGGCCCTTAAAGGTGAAACAGCAGAGGCTTTACAAACCATTCCAGAAAAGGATCGCAACAGCTATCTTGAAATTATGAAGGCGCTGGATCGGAAGTAGGGTAGTGACCACCAGCGGGTAATCTATCGCATTGAACTTAAAAGCTGCTAGCAAAAGGGAGGAGAATCGCTTCAGGAATTTTCATCAGCAATCGGCCGACTAGTACATTTAGTATATACAAGTACTTCGGCCGATTATATGGAAAGGCTTACAAAATTGACGCATTCATTGACAGTATTCGAGATTCAGAGACAACCTTCGCGAAAACCGTTTCTTTTGCGTCAACGATTGAGGCCGTGAAGACCATCACCAGACTGTTATTCGGACGGTTCCAAAATTTAGAAGCGGCAGGCCTAGGTGTTGGGAATGTGACAAGATGGGTCACATCTCAAGCGATTGTCGGAAAATTACACACGAAAAGAGCAGATCGTTACCTTTCCTCATCCAGGTAATGAGCTAAAGTGTTGTGTATGTAACAAGACTGGCCACATCTCGCGAGATTACTGCGAAGCAAGAAGGAGACGGCAAGGATCGGAAACTTCTATGCAAAGAGCACCCAGAATAGAGCAGGCATCAAGGGCGATGTTGTTGGGAGAAAGTGTATTATTACGCTGTAAACTGGAGCAACTCACACGATTGTTCAGGAATACTTAATCAAAGGAGCTATGCAGCTGATTGACGGGTTAAAATTAAGAATGGTAAATGGAGATATAACAATGATAAAAGGGAAAAAGATTGTTAATGTTGTGGTGGTTGTGGTGTTTTTAGACAGGTTTTCACTTTACAGAGGAGGTGATTTGGGCCCTGTTCGGGACGAACAGACTTAGGTGAGGAGTAGTGTTACAGTGACACCTACTTAGGGTGCAATAGAATAAGTTAAATTAATAGCTCAATGTTTACTGTACTAAAATGGAATTTTCTATGATAAAACTGTTCTAAATGTTTCTAGACTATTTATACTTGAAAAGTCATTAAGTTTCTAGGTTTGTGCATATAAAAAAGCGAACGATGTCGAATTAGGTCATTAGTTTTTGATAAGGATTAAAATAGATTTAAAAAGTGAATTAGTGAGAAATAAAAATTATAGATTAGTAAAATTGTGCGAATATTAAAGTAAAGTGATTTTGAGAATTATCGTTAATAAATTGTGTTGTAATAATTTTTGTGTGAAATCAAAAAATTCGTTGGTAATAAATTGAATTGTTTTGTTTTATTCACGATCAGTGATTCGAACCTTGACTGACAAGGCAAAAACGTAACAATACTGAACTCATTTTACCTGTTCAGGAATATTGTATTCATCATACTCCTTGTAAAGGAAAGAAGCGACAAAGAAGGCAATACGCGTATGAACAAGCAGATTCAAAATTAAACGAAACAGAAAATGGACATTTGGTGTTTGTTTGTTTTACTGAGACTGGACAGTTCAAACGTCAAGAAATGCGGCTAATATTAAAAACAATAATAATAACAATCTATTTTCTCTAACTGAAATAAACTCTCTAATAAATAATATAATAAATAATTTATCAAATTGTACAACTAGAACTGAATAGTTTTCAGTTATTACAAAACTATCCGTCAAATACCCGTACCACTAGAGATTGCAATTTCCCGAAAAGTTTCATTTCCCAAGAAACCGAAAATTTTGTTTCCCGACGAATTTCATTTTTGGAGAATTCGATAGTTTTGAAATTTTTTCTCGAGTAATCTCGGGAAATCTCGGGAATTTTTATATTTTTTAAATTACTAATAGAAGTGAATTTTTATTGCATTGACGCTGTTGATAAATTCACAATATTTCAAATTCACAAAAGTCACAAAATTATGATCCAAAGCCCCCTCTATACTCTTCCAAGGAGGTTCAGCATATGTGAGGCACCTATGCCCCCTGACTGATGGGGTCTCGACCAATTTGACAAGGTAAGAAAAACCGTAGTTTGCACAAGGATTTACAGCTGTGAAGATTTGAAAAATTATACATAAAAAAGCGATGAACTTGTGTCCGAGACACGATTTATTAACGTAGGACTACGTACAATTGAGAAAACTTTATTTGTTTAAGAGTAGAGAAGTTTTAGAGAAGCTAAAATTGTCTAATGCTGTCATCTTTATGAATTAGGCTGTAGCAGCCTATATGTTGATTACCCGTTGTACATTTTTTAAATATTTGTTGTTTATAAAATACTAAATTTCCGAATATTTCACAAACATTTTCTGTTATTTTGGGCAGGTATTTCCCCAAGGGAACCTTTTGTACTGTCAAATTCAAAAAAATTATAAAAACTTTTCTAAATTGTAGTACTCTGTGAGACATTACCGAAACCATTTTTTTAATCGGCAACCAAGCTTTTTTTAGAGGTTAAAACCACCCCTTAATTTGGGAAAACAGGTAATTTCATCCGCTAGCAAAATAGAGATGCAACCCTTATAATCTAATTTACTATCGATTACTTGTACTTTTTATGAGGAATAATTACTAATTTGTTTTATCAAAAAAAGTGGAGTAGAAGTCGGGATATATCGAAACAAAAAAAAAAACGTTTTTGAGGTTAAATTAAGGAGTGGTTTTAACCCCTAAATAGGGCTTGCTTGCCGATAAAAAAAAGGTTCGTTAATGTCACAAAGAGTACTAACAGCTCAAACGTTTCCCTTGTTAGATTATTCAGAACTGCCACGTGTTTTTATCTTCGATCTTTAACAATTAGATTCAGTTATACATCTCTAGTATACTGTTGAAAATCCTTAAGAATTTAAATTACTTCGTTTAGAGAGCATCCAGAATGTTAAACATTTTCTGAAAATTTGTGCCGTTGCAGAATATTATTTTTCACTCAGTGCTTGGCATCACTGTCGACCATTCGAGAACTAACGTTAATTATCTTTTGTCACCGAATCCCACCTCCTCGTCACATACCATTTCATTTTATATGTCTCCCAGCGCCTTTCTCCTAAACTTGATTCACCCTAATGGCGTGATATTATTTTAAAGGCATCCCAGATTAATTTGCCATTAAGGATATATAAGACCTTATATCAAGAGAATTTATTGCTCAGAAATAATACCTATAAACATGATTTTAATAAAGTAATTTACAAATAATATATCGATCGTTGAAATCTCAATCATTAAAATGTTATAAAATGTCAATAAAACATTAGAGAAATGTAAACGTCACAGTAAAGGGGAATGTGTTGCTATCAATAAAAGCTTACTACTACTAAACATGAACATGAACTAGAAATATTATTTCTTGATTCAATGATGTCAGATTACGGTTTCATCGAATTTTTATTTTTTAAATATTGGTAAAAAATAAAATGAGATTTTGTTACTGTGAAGGGTTGTTACTTTAACGTATTGCATTGCTAATAATCGACTTTTGTTTAACTAAATTAACCGATTAATCGAAATTTGTGAAATATTTTCTTATTTTGATGTCTATTTAATCATTTTTCGATGAAACACATTAAAAAAAGAGGCAAAAGCTTATCAAAATTTTCAAAATTTTATTCAACAATATTTTTATTTTATGAATACTTGAAAGTTTTTATCAGAAGACTTGAGTTTGTATCCAATAAAGGCAAATATAATTAAATGAAAAATTCACGGTTGTCGAAATCCGTTTCTAACCTAAACTAAGTTGAGGAAAATAAATTGCCAAACTTCCAAAGAATACAGGCTACTGGTAATCATAACGAATTAAAAAAGAGATTGTCCTTTATCACCCAGTGACGGACATCGAACAAATAAAATTTTTCGAGAAACGAGATTTAAAAATTCGTATAAAGTCTCGAGAATTCTCGAGAGAGGAATTCCCAAATCGCAATCTCTATGTACAAATTAACATGAAAATTCTAATTTGGAATACAAGAGGCCTAGACAATAAAAAAGATGAAACATTCGTTTTTAATATCGAACAAAACATTGATTTAGCTCTAATATTAAAGGAAAAAGGAAGAAATATTATTCCCCTATCTGATCTTAACAACTCTTCCTAAAGATAAAACAGTTTTAGCGTTCATAAAGTTGGTACTGGTGTTTAATTTAACATTTTGAATTGTGATAAAATATTGTTACGTTTTTGCCTTGTGAATTAAGGTTCGTATCATTGGATTGTGAATAAAACAAAATCAATTCAATTTATCAGGAACGAATTTATTTATTTTACACAAAAATTATTACAACACAATTTATTAATGATAATTCACAAAAATACTTTAGATAAATTATTCGCACAATTTTACTGATCACTTTTACTTTATTTATTGCACTAAAACACTTTTTAATTCCTTTTGAATCTTTACACTATCACGTTCCAAATTCTAATAAAAACAATTCGATTTCGTTCGCCTTTTCATATATACAAACCAAGCTTCTAGAAAGTTCATGACTTTTCCAGTAAGAATAGTATAGAAACATTTAGAACAGTTTTATCATGGAAAATTCCATTTTAGTACAGTAAAACATTGAGCTATTAATTTAACTTATTCTATCACACACTAGATGTCACCGTCACAATATTTTCTGATCCAATATGGGTAAAACTTGTAAACCTATGAATAACTTGACAAAGCTTATTAATAACTGTATTAAACAGTTTTCAAAAAGGTCAAGTCAAAATGGAAATGTTCATTACCTGAAGAAATTTTTGATTAAAATAAAAGAACGGGAACGGATTTTTAAGTTAAAAAAAAGCATCAAAACCATCTCTATCTGATTTAAAGGCTTACAATTTTAAGCTTCTTGATTGCTGAAATTGCTTGTGTTTGACAATTTAAAAATCTAATCTTACCCATGTCTAAAAAAATCGACATATATATGTACATATGAGTAGAAACTCAACTAAAACCAAATATTTTACGCAGAACTGATCGTCAGGTACATCCTAATAAATTTGTATAGAACCATTAATTATAAAGTAAAAAAAACATTATTTTACTGATGTAATGGCCATTCCCACGAACAACAAATATTTCAAAATGAAATAATTTAATGGTTTAGGGGTTTGAACAAATTGGAAAATCTGGAATTTAAGCAAATTTTGCCCATTCAAAAACTGAAGAAAAAAAAATGGCAACAAAGAATTTTTAATATTTTATTGGTTGATAACTTACTTTCCTGGTTCCACATAGAAATATTCCCCCTTCCATGCATGAAAAACAGCGGCCATCGTCCACGCAATTCCAATACCCAAAAATACATTTACTGCATTACTTCCAGTCACATTGCCAATACTGGCATCGGCATGTTTATCTTGAATAGCAGCTACTTTACTCGCAAATGTATCTATAAAAATAACAAAAAGCAAAAAAAATGTTAATTAAATATTATTAGTTTTTAATTTTCACAAATTGTTACCTGGAAGACTTGTGCCAAGAGCAACAAATACAATGGCAGTTACGGAATCCTTAATACCTAATGTACAACCAAAATGTGATGCAACATCACCAATAATTGCGGTCACAACACCAATACAACATATCGATACAACGAAACATAAATAACCACCATAAATGTCTGAAAATAAAAAAATAAAAAGAAACAATCGGAAAATTACTTAGTATAAATGAAAATAATGTCGTTATGTCGATGTCATTGTATTGTGTTGCATCACAGCAATACAAACATAATTGAAAATAAAAGGTACAAGTCGGTCAGGTACAAGTGTTTTAGAGAAAAGTTAGTTTTACAATTATTTTCGAAGAATACAAATATAGAGGTCAAAACATCAGAACACAAATAAATATTACGTCCTTCTCGATCGGTTCTCTATGTTTTAAGTAACTGCGCTTACCAGTAACTTAAGACAAATCAAACCAATGATCTATAAATCTTTATAAATATCTAGCAAGCAAATACTCTATCTAACACTGTGCAAGATAACTGTGATAAATATGTGTTATCATACACAATTTTTGAAATAAATGTTAAAAATTTGTACTAAAAAATATTTACCACTGGTTTCGGGCACAGTCTGTGTCCTAAAAGTCAGTAGTTTGACAGCCATCAAATCTTTGATAGTCTCGAACTCACGATTATTGCTGAATATTTCTTAATTAAGACGAACGTTTTCCCAAATTGGCACCAATTGGAATAAACCAAAAAGTTATTGAAAAAGTGTTCATCCTTGCAACCTCCATCATTTAGCTTACAGAGAAAGTTTAGTTCCCAACAACAGTTTACTATAACGTCTGCAAATCTATTTATATATATTAGCGCCGATCCTAGCCTCATACAATTAGCCATTTACCCAGAAGGATTGATGATCAGTCAGTCCTTACTTTCCCTACCTGACTCCTTTTATAACATTCCTATTTCTTGTGTTACAGATTATATTAGCTTCAATCAGTCTAGATTGTATTTTGATCTATATAGGTTGTATTTTACTCGCAATTCTATATAAATCAAAACCGGTCCTGGCTCAAAGAAAGTCCCTGAGTTCGAAAAAGCAAAAAAAAAGATAAAAATCTCCATCCGTCTGTCTGGATGTCCGTCTGTACCCATGGAACCTCAAGAAAGGCTTGTCCGATTTCAATTTTTTTTTCATCAATTTGTTTCTTTGCTTCTTTGTGGAAGCTGTCCGTCAAGACGATCGGGTACCTGCCATATGAATTGATATAAAATTACGTGATGATATTACCGGATTAACTAATTTTTCAGTCAATGGTTTGAGGATTGAGTTGAGCGTTGAGTTGGAGTTGAGTTGAGATTGGTATAGGACTAAGTGAGCAGTTCAGCTGGGTTTTTATTTGTAGGTTGAATTGACACAGTCTGTTTTTAAGACCATGTTGATTTGGAGATGAGTTTGGGGTTGTTTTAAGGGCTGAATTGTAGGTTGTTTTAAGGTTGAGTTTAAGTTGAGTTGGGATTTATTTGAGTATGAGTCAAGAGTTAAGTTAGGAATATATTTGGGGTTGTTTTGAGGGTTCTGTTTGAATTTAGGTTGCGTTGTACAGCAGGTAGTACATCAATTAGTATGTAGAAGTTTGATGTGTCTATAATATTCGCTCATCGTTTGTCATACCCTCTCCTTTCATTTAAATTTGGTTAAGGCCCATCGTGAATTATGTAATCTAGGAAAAATAAAAATTCTAACTCGCCAGATTAGTCGAAGAAGTTTCAATCTAAAAGATAAGTTGGAAGGATTATCATTTTATCGAACCATTACACTCTCTAAATTTTACTGAAGAATATTATGAGAGTGCCAGGAATATTTTTAAAAAAATTGGATTTAATCAATTTATAACCGAGTACACGAAAATCACATTAAAATATCAAAAACATTGTCTATGCCATGTAATGGAATTGCTGCATGGTTTCAATTCTCATTTACGATCTTTTCAATCACTAAACATTGGAATGCTGAAACGAAAGAGATACAGTGTATGCTCCTGTGGATACAACTTCGAACTAAACAAAACTAGGTTACTACATATAGTAGTAGTTCATTGCACATACATACGTCAAATGGTGCTTAATCAAGGCTACCACGATTTCACAAGATTCATATCTTCGTGAGGACCGCTGCAACTCTATTAAAATCCAACCAAAAATGATCAAACAATTTGTTTTGTCAAAAAGAACTAAGTCTCCTAAGTCCTAAAAACCAAAAGCCTGAAAAAATATATCCGTCTGCCTCTCTATACCCATGGTACTTCGAGAGTGGCTTTTCTGATTTGGGATTTTTATCTCCCATCTACTATATTTCTATGGCCAAGAAGAATTAAAAATCTTTTGAAACCTTCATGACGAGAGGATCGGGTATCTGCCAAACGTATCGTCCCAAAATTGCGTATTAACACGTGATTACCACGTGTTTTTCGAGCACATTGATAAATTTTTTATATATTCTGGTTTGAAGATTGTGTTTGGCGTTGAGTTTAGGGTTAAGTTAATCGCTGGGCTGGGAGTCGATCTGAGGTTGAGTTAGGGTGGGGTTTGGGTTATGGCTGAGTTAGGGTTGAGGTAAGGTTGAGTTAGTGATCAGTTAGGGATTTATTTGGGGTCATTTTACCGGTTGGGTTGAAGCCTTGGTTGTTTTGAGTTGAGCTTATGTACCCATGTAGTTTTTTGGATCGGTCCAATTTGAGCGTTGAGTGTGTTAAATTGGGGTTGAGTTGGGTGTTTAGGTTGGATTTTAGATTAAGTTGAGTTGATTGTTGAGTTTATGGTTGAAGATGGAGGTTGAGTTTTAGATTGGGATAAGGGTTGAATTGGCAGTCCAGTTGGAGTTGAATAGGGGTTGAGTTATGATTGAGTAGGCCATTTGGTATATTGAGGGTTTCAGCTGTTTATATTTTATTAAAGTTTTTTTGCATCCAACCATCGCATTATATCCTTCATACGTTTAATTGAACGCGCCTTTGTGTCGTATTACTAAATTCCTGATCTCAGCTGAATTTTATAAGCAAATCGGATGCTTCAAAACTTCGAATAGGTTTCCCCGGAAATTAGTGGAATCTGCTCTTCATCGACACAATTCTCCTCAAACAAATGGATTAAGCTATAATCACTGATGCATCACAACTATTACGCTATCGATTTCAATAAATATGGATGGCTTGTACTTTCCAGGAATTTAATAGCCATGCGACATTTTCATAATTTTTGGTAGATCCTAAGTGAAAATAATTTAAAATTTCTATGCCTGTTGTGCCAAATACTGATACATGGATACTGGATTCAGCTCCATATTATAAGCCAACCACATTTTTTCACTGCTTTGATAATTTGTTCCACAACTCTTTGTAGAATTTGTGAGTTTATGGATCCTTTTGATTTTTGAACAGCTACCTCAATTCCTTAATAAATCAGTTTTTCCACTAGTTCCTTGGTTTAGTCTTGTAATTGTAACTTAGATAATCCTCTGACTTTTAAAATTTTTTGATGATTAAGTTGCAGTCAATCACTGTCAATAAACTGCCTGCGAAGATCAATCAAGTGGTCACCGCTGTCATTTATATTGCTTGGGCTATATGTGCGAAGCCAAAAGTCACTTTTACGAGGCCGTCTCATTTCATTTAGTAAAGGAACAATCACATTCAGATGTCTCATTTCAGTTTTAAGACTGCCTTATTTGTTATGAGACTTTAACATATTTTTTACGGTCCAGCTACAAATTATTTTTGTTGGTTTACTGGGCTTATGGTTGTTAGCTATGTGGCCTATTTCTTAAACATTTTATGGTTAACAAGCGATAAAGCCGCCATTACTATTTAGTGTTCCGATTAATAAATTTGTTTATTTCCTATAGCAGGATATTCGGCTTCCTAATCGACGAACAATTTGCAAACTAAATAAACCGGCAAATGAGAAAATTTGCGAAAGGAGTACGTCCTTCCCGACCACCGATTTAATTACGCCATCTGTATGCTGGATGGAGCGAGAAAACCGATTGATTTTATGTCCCATAAAATAAATTTAATTGTGCGAATAGGTAAAGAATTACGAATTTCTACTGTTGATTCTGGTTTAATCAAGACGCTAACCTCAGCCAGTTTCAATCAAAATCTAGATACTAAATATGTAATAAACTAATAACTTACCTGTTGGCGGAATAAAGGCGAATATAATTTTCCAAAATACGGTTAAAAAATGCATTATATAATCAATACAACTAGGTGTCGCTACAGCTCCTTCTTCGTCATCCTGGACATCACCTTAAATAACAAAGGAAATAGAAAAAAATGTTTTTTTTTTGATTGACGTATTTACAATAATTAAAAAAATAAACAAAAAATTTTCTAAACAAGAAACAAAACAAACAAAAAATAATTTATAATTTAATTTAATCATAAGAATTAAAAAATGAAATTAAAATCTTAACTAAGGCTTAAAGTAAATAAAAAGAATTTAACTTTTTCTTTTGGGAACAGTTTCGTCATTTTATTTTTAATTTTTTGCGTAATATAACAATGAACACGAGAAAACCCCCCCCCCCACCGCTACTCCCCAAAAAAAATTAATTTTCTTTTTGTTTATATTTTTGTGGAAAATATTTTGTTTTCTATTTAAGCCGTCTTAGGAAAAAAAATGTAGGAAATTTTTTACACGGCAAATCTGTGACTATATCATGGTGACACTCTAACTAAATGACATGATAATCTATGGTACCTTTTGTTAAAAGGCTATGGAAATATTGTGTTTGTGTACGTGTGTATGTGTGTGTTTATAATAACAATATAATACTAAGCATTTAACTCTAATTAACCCTCGTGTAACATGGTGCAGTTTAAAATATTTAGATTGGTAAATTGCTTTGAATTTTTTTTTTATTCATTCACTCACTTTTATTCAAAATAATTTATGCATCTGATGAAGAACAGCCTGATAAAGATATGCAACGTATTACTAATATGGTAACCAAATGATTAGGGTAAGTTGTAGGTGAAAGATAAGTGAAGCACCAATTAACAACTATACAAATAGGTCAGGTGACTTGATTAGCCAACAATAGTTGCCTTAGCATAGGGTTCTTCAAATTAGTATTCAAATAATAATTCAATCCAAATACCAAAAATAACAGAAGTAAAGACCGGCAATACCAAGTCTAAATAAAATCTAGCTGGATGAACTAGAAAGACAGGGAAGCGAACTTCATTTATGCAAGTGAAAGCCCTGGTAACCGGCACACAGATTTGGTAAGTTGAGATTAGGCCAAGAAATACATATGTATATTAAGTATGTCCAAAAGAAATAGCATCAACAGATTTAAAAATTACTTACAGACTAGGAACGTTGTACAACAGATCTTTGTATAGTTATTAGAGAGAAACCACTACACGATTTACAACAACACGATTTATTTATATTAAACGAAAATCTGGAGTTGTGCCCCGATTTCGATGATTGATGCCTCTATCAATAGGTATTGAGACCTGTAATAGTCAAGCCAACGGGCATTTAGATCGCTCAAATATTTCTACAAATTTCGTAGAAAATTGAATTTATGGAAAATCACCTGAACTATAGACCATGAATTCATAATAAAAAAACGAAAATCTGCAATTGTGCTCTGATTTCGATGATTGATGCCTCTATCAATATTTATTGAGACCTGTAATGGTCATGCTAACAGGCATTTAGATCGCTCGAATATTTCTACACATTTCGTAGAAAATTCAATTTTATGGAAAATCACCTGAACTATAGACCATGAATTCATAATAAAAAAACAAAAATCTGCAATTGTGCTCCGATTTGGTTGATTTATGCCTCTATCAATAGATCGCTCATATATTTCTACACATTTCGTAGAAAATTCAGTTTTATGGAAAATCACCTGAACTATAGACCATGAATTCATAATAAAAAAACGAAAATCTGCAATTGTGCTCCGATTTCGATGATTGATGCCTCTATCAATAGGTGTTGAGACCTGTAAAGGTCATGCCAACGGGCATTTGGATCGCTCGAATATTTCTACACGTTTCGTAGAAAATTCAATTTTATGGAAAATCACCTGAACTATAGACCATGAATTCATAATCAAAAAACGAAAACCTGCAATTGTGCTCCGATTTCGATGATTGATGCCTCTATCAATAGGTGTTGAGACCTGTAATGGCCATGCCAACGGGCATTTGGATCGCTCGAGTATTTCTACACATTTCGTAGAAAATTCAATTTTATGGAAAATCACCTGAACTATAGACCATGAATTCATAATAAAAAAACGAAAACCTGCAATTGTGCTCCGATTTGGTTGATTGATGCCTCTATCAATAGATCGTTCGAATATTTTTACACATTTCGTAGAAAATTCAATTTTATGGAAAATCACCTGAACTATAAACCATGAATTCATAATAAAAAAAACGAAAATCTGTAATTGTGCTCCGATTTGGTTGATTGATGCCTCTATCAATAGATCGCTCGAATATTTCTACACATTTCGTAGAAAATTCAATTTTATGGAAAATCACCTGAACTATAAACCATGAATTCATAATAAAAAAACGGAAACCTGCAATTGTGCTCCGATTTGGTTGATTGATGCCTCTATCAAGAGATCGCTCAAAAATTTCTACACATTTCGTAGAAAATTCAGTTTTATGGAAAATCACCTTAACTATAGACCATGAATTCATAATAAAAAACGAAAATCTGCAATTGTGCTCCGATTTCGATGATTGATGCCTCTATCAATAGGTATTGAGACCTGTAATGGTCATGCCAACGGGCATTTAGATCGCTCGAATATTTCTACATATTTCGTAGAAAATTCTATTTTATGGAAAATTACCTGAACTATAGACCATAAATTCATAATAAAAAAACAAAAATCTGCAATTGTGCTCCGATTTGGTGGATTGATGCCTCTATCAATAGATCGCTCGAATATTTCTACACATTTCGTAGAAAATTCAATTTTATGGAAAATCACCTGAACTATAGACCATGAATTCATAATAAAAAAACGAAAATCTCCAATTGTGCTCCGATTTGGTTCATTGATGCCTCTATTAATTGGTGTTGAGACCTGTAATGGTCATGCCAAATGGCATTTAGATCGCTCAAATATTGCTACACATTTCGTAGAAAATTCAGTTTAGTGGAAAATCACCTTAACTATAGACCATGAATTCATAATAAAAAAACGAAAATCTGCAATTGTGCTCGGATTTCGATGATTGATGCCTCTATCAATAGGTATTGAGACCTGTAATGGTCATGATAACGGGCATTTAGATCGCTTGAATATTTCTACACATTTCGTAGAAAATTCAATTTTATGGAAAATCACCTGAACTATAGACCATAAATTCATAATAAAAAAACGAAAACCTGCAATTGTGCTCCGATTTCGATGATTGATGCCTCTATCAATAGGTATTGAGACCTGTCAGCCAACGGGCATTTAGATCGCTCGAATATTTCTACACATTTCGTAGAAAATTCAATTTTATGGAAAATTACCTGAACTATAGACCATAAATTCATAATAAAAAAACGATTATCTGCAATTGTGCTCCGATTTAATGGATTGATGCCTCTATCAACAGATCGCTCGAATATTTCTACACATTTCGTAGAAAATTCAATTTTATGGAAAATCACCTGAACTATAGACCATGAATTCATAATAAAAAAACGAAAATCTGCAATTGTGCTCCGATTTCGATGATTGATGCCTCTATCAATAGGTATTTAGACCTATAATGGTCATGCTAACAGGCATTTAGATCGCTCGAATGTTTCTACACATTTCGTAGAAAATTTAATTTTATGGAAAATCACCTGAACTATAGACCATAAATTCATAATAAAAAAACGAAAATCTGCAATTGTGCTCCGATTTGGTTGATTGATGCCTCTATCAATAGATCGCTCGAAAATTTCTACACATTTCGTAGAAAATTCAATTTTATGGAAAATTACCTGAACTATAGACCATAAATTCATAATAAAAAAACGATTATCTGCAATTGTGCTCCGATTTGGTGGATTGATGCCTCTATCAACAGATCGCTCGAATATTTCTACACATTTCGTAGAAAATTCAATTTTATGGAAAATCACCTGAACTATAGACCATGAATTCATAATAAAAAAACGAAAATCTGCAATTGTGCTCCGATTTCGATGATTGATGCTTCTATCAATAGGTGTTGAGACCTGTAATGGTCATGCCAACGGGCATTTGGATCGCTCGAATATTTCTACACATTTCGTAGAAAATTCAATTTTATGGAAAATCACCTGAACTATAGACCATGAATTCATAATAAAAAAACGAAAATCTGCAATTGTGCTCCGATTTCGATGATTGATGCCTCTATCAATAGGTGTTGAGACCTGTAATGTTCATGCCAACGGGCATTTAGATCGATAAAATATTTCTACACATTTCGTAGAAAATTCAATTTTATGGAAAATCACCTGAACTATAGACCATGAATTCATAATAAAAAAACCAAAATCTGCAATTGTGCTCCGATTTCGATGATTGATGCCTCTATCAATAGGTGTTGAGACCTGTAATGATCATGCCAACGGGTATTTAGATCGCTCGAATATTTCTACACATTTCGTAGAAAATTCAATTTTATGCAAAATTACCTGAACTATAGACCATAAATTCATAATAAAAAAACGAAAACCTGCAATTGTGCTCCGATTTGGTTGATTGATGCCTATATCAATAGATCAGTCGAAAATTTCTACACATTTCGTAGAAAATTCAATTTTATGGAAAATCACCTGAACTATAGACCATGAATTCATAATAAAAAAACGAAAATCTGCAATTGTGCTCCGATTTCGATGATTGATGCCTCTATCAATAGGTGTTGAGACCTGTAATGGTCATGCCAACGGGCATTTAGATCGCTCAAATATTTCTACACATTTCGTAGAAAATTCAATTTTATGGAAAATCACCTGAACTATAGACCATAAATTAATAATAAAAAAACAAAAATCTGCAATTGTGCTCCGATTTGGTTGATTGATGCCTCTATCAATAGATCGCTCGAATATTTCTACACATTTCGTAGAAAATTCAATTTTATGGAAAATCACCTGAACTATAAACCATGAATTCATAATCAAAAAACGAAAACCTGCAATTGTGCTCCGATTTGGTTGATTGATGCCTCTATCAATAGATTGCTCGAAAATTTCTACACATTTCGTAGAAAATTCAATTTTATGGAAAATCACCTGAACTATAGACCATGAATTCATAATAAAAAAACGAAAATCTGCAATTGTGCTCCGATTTCGATGATTGATGCCTATATCAATAGATCGGTCGAAAATTTCTAAAAATTCAATTCAATTTTTAAAAATTCAATTTTATGGAAAATCACCTGAACTATAGACCATGAATTCATAATAAAAAAACGAAAATCTGCAATTGTGCTCCGATTTCGATGATTGATGCCTCTATCAATAGGTGTTGAGACCTGTAATGGTCATGCCAACGGGTGTTTAGATCGCTCGAATATTTCTACACACTTCGTAGAAAATTCAATTTTATGGAAAATCACCTGAACTATAGACCATAAATTCATAATAAAAAAACGAAAACCTGCAATTGTGCTCCGATTTGGTTGATTGATGCCTATATCAATAGATCGGTCGACAATTTCTAAAAATTCAATTCAATTTCTAAAAATTCAATTTTATGGAAAATCACCCTATAGACCATGAATTCATAAAAAAAAACGAAAATCTGCAATTGTTCTCCGATTTCGATGATTGATGCCTCTATCAATAGGTGTTGAGACCTGTAATGGTCATGCCAACGGGCATTTAGATCGCTCAAATATTTCTACACATTTCGTAGAAAATTCAATTTTATGGAAAATCACCTGAACTATAGACCATAAATTAATAATAAAAAAACAAAAATCTGCAATTGTGCTCCGATTTGATTGATTTATGCCTCTATCAATTGATCGCTCATATATTTCTACACATTTCGTAGAAAATTCAATTTTATGGAAAATCACCTGAACTTATAGACCATGAATTCATAATAAAAAACGAAAATCTGCAATTGTGCTCCGATTTCTATGATTGATGCCTCTATCAATAGATCGCTCGAATATTTCTACACATTTCGTAGAAAATTCAGTTTTATGGAAAATCACCTGAACTATAGACCATGAATTCATAATAAAAAAACGAAAATCTGCAATTGTGCTCCGATTTCGATGATTGATGCCTCTATCAATAGGTATTGAGACCTGTAATGGTCATGCCAACGAACATTTAGATCGCTCGAATATTTCTACACATTTCGTAGAAAATTCAATTTTATGGAAAATCACCTGAACTATAGACCATAAATTCATAATAAAAAAACAAAAATCTGCAATTGTGTTCCGATTTGGTTGATTGATGCCTCTATCAATAGATCGCTCGAATATTTCTACACATTTCGTAGAAAATTCAGTTTTATGGAAAATCACCTGAACTATAGACCATGAATTCATAATAAAAAAACGAAAATCTGCAATTGTGCTCCGATTTCGATGATTGATGCCTCTATCAATAGGTATTGAGACCTGTAATGGTCATGCCAACGGGCATTTAGGTCGCTCGAATATTTCTACACATTTCGTAGAAAATTCAATTTTATGGAAAATCACCTGAACTATAGACCATAAATTCATAATAAAAAAACGAAAACCTGCAATTGTGCTCCGATTTGGTTGATTAATGCCTATATCAATAGATCGGTCAAAAATTTCTAAAAATTCAATTCAATTTCTAAAAATTCAATTTTATGGAAAATCACCTGAACTATAGACCATGAATTCATAATAAAAAAACGAAAATCTGCAATTGTGCTCCGATTTCGATGATTGATGCCTCTATCAATAGGTGTTGAGACCTGTAATGGTCATGCCAACGGGCATTTAGATCGCTCAAATATTTCTACACATTTCGTAGAAAATTCAATTTTATGGAAAATCACCTGAACTATAGACCATAAAATAATAATAAAAAAACAAAAATCTGCAATTGTGCTCCGATTTGATTGATTTATGCCTCTATCAATTGATCGCTCATATATTTCTACACATTTCGTAGAAAATTCAATTTTATGGAAAATCACCTGAACTTATAGACCATGAATTCATAATAAAAAACGAAAATCTGCAATTGTGCTCCGATTTCGATGATTGATGCCTCTATCAATAGATCGCTCGAATATTTCTACACATTTCGTAGAAAATTCAGTTTTATGGAAAATCACCTGAACTATAGACCATGAATTCATAATAAAAAAACGAAAATCTGCAATTGTGTTCCGATTTGGTTGATTGATGCCTCTATCAATAGATCGCACGAATATTTCTACACATTTCGTAGAAAATTCAGTTTTATGGAAAATCACCTGAACTATAGACCATGAATTCATAATAAAAAAACGAAAATCTGCAATTGTGCTCCGATTTCGATGATTGATGCCTCTATCAATAGGTATTGAGACCTGTAATGGTCATGCCAACGGGCATTTAGATCGCTCGAATATTTCTACACATTTCGTAGAAAATTCAATTTTATGGAAAATCACCTGAACTATAGACCATAAATTCATAATAAAAAAACGAAAACCTGCAATTGTGCTCCGATTTGGTTGATTGATGCCTATATCAATAGATTAGTCGAAAATTTCTAAAAATTCAATTCAATTTCTAAAAATTCAATTCAATTTCTAAAAATTCAATTTTATGGAAAATCACCTGAACTATAGACCATGAATTCATAATAAAAAAACGAAAATCTGCAATTGTGCTCCGATTTCGATGATTGATGCCTCTATCAATAGGTATTGAGACCTGTAATGGTCATGCCAACGGGAATTTAGATCGCTCAAATATTTCTACACATTTCGTAGAAAATTCAATTTTATGGAAAATCACCTGAACTATAGACCATAAATTCATAATAAAAAAACAAAAATCTGCAATTGTGTTCCGATTTGGTTGATTGATGCCTCTATCAATAGATCGCTCGAATATTTCTACACATTTCGTAGAAAATTCAGTTTTATGGAAAATCACCTGAACTATAGACCATGAATTCATAATAAAAAAACGAAAATCTGCAATTGTGCTCCGATTTCGATGATTGGTGCCTCTATCAATAGGTATTGAGACCTGTAATGGCCATGCCAACGGGCATTTAGATCGCTCAAATATTTCTACACATTTCGTAGAAAATTCAATTTTATGGAAAATCACTTGAACTATAGACCATAAATTCATAATAAAAAAACAAAAATCTGCAATTGTGTTCCGATTTGGTTGATTGATGCCTCTATCAATAGATCGCTCGAATATTTCTACACATTTCGTAGAAAATTCAGTTTTATGGAAAATGACCTGAACAATAACCTTGAATTCTTAATAAAAAAACGAAAATCTGCAATTGTGTTCCGATTTCGATGATTGATGCCTCTATAAATAGGTATTGAGACCTGTAATGGCCATGCCAACGGGCATTAGGTTCGCTCGAATATTTCTACACATTTCGTAGAAAATTCAATTTTATGGAAAATCACCTGAACTATAGACCATAAATTCATAATAAAAAAACAAAAATTTGCAATTGTGTTCCGATTTTGTTGATTGATGCCTCTATCAATAGATCGCTCGAATATTTCTACACATTTCGTAGAAAATTCAGTTTTATGGAAAATCACATGAACTATAGACCATGAATTCATAATAAAAAAACGATCTGCAATTGTGCTCCGATTTCGATGATTGATGCCTCTATCAATAGGTATTGAGACCTGTAATGGTCATGCCAACGGGCATTTAGATCGCTCAAATATTTCTACACATTTCGTAGAAAATTCAATTTTATGGAAAATCACCTGAACTATAGATCATAAATTCATAATAAAAAAACGAAAATCTGCAATTGTGCTCCGATTTCGATGATTGATGCCTCTATCAATAGGTATTGAGACCTGTAATAGTCATGCTAACGGGCATTTAGATCGCTCGAATATTTCTACACATTTCGTAGAAAATTCAATTTTATGGAAAATCACCTGAACTATAGATCATAAATTCATAATAAAAAAACGAAAATCTGCAATTGTGCTCCGATTTCGATGATTGATGCCTCTATCAATAGGTATTGAGACCTGTAATGGTCATGCCTACGGAAATTTAGATCGCTCAAATATTTCTACACATTTCGTAAAAAATTAAATTTTATGGAAAATCACCTGAACTATAGACCATGAATTCATAATAAAAAACGAAAATCTGCAATTGTGCTCCGATTTCGATGATTGATGCCTCTATCAATAGGTATTGAGACCTGTAATGGCCATGCCAACGAACATTTAGATCGCTCAAATATTTCTACACATTTCGTAGAAAATTCAATTTTATGGAAAATCACTTGAACTATAGACCATAAATTCATAATAAAAAAACAAAAATCTGCAATTGTGTTCCGATTTGGTTGATTGATGCCTCTATCAATAGATCGCTCGAATATTTCTACACATTTCGTAGAAAATTCAGTTTTATGGAAAATCACCTGAACTATAGACCATGAATTCATAATAAAAAAACGAAAATCTGCAATTGTGCTCCGATTTCGATGATTGATGCCTGTATCAATAGGTATTGAGACCTGTAATGGTCATGCCTACGGGATTTAAATTCGCTCAAATATTTCTACACATTTCGCAAAAAATTCAATTTTATGGAAAATCACCTGAACTATAGACCATGAATTCATAATAAAAAACGAAAATCTGCAATTGTGCTCCGATTTCGATTATTGATGCCTCTATCAATAGATCGCTCGAATATTTCTACACATTTCGTAGAAAATTCAATTTTATGGAAAATCACCTGAACTTATAGACCATGAATTCATAATAAAATACGAAAATCTGCAATTGTGCTCCGATTTCGATGATTGATGCCTCTATCAATAGGTATTGAGACCTGTAATGGCCATGCCAACGAACATTTAGATCGCTCAAATATTTCTACACATTTCGTAGAAAATTCAATTTTATGGAAAATCACTTGAACTATAGACCATAAATTCATAATAAAAAAACAAAAATCTGCAATTGTGTTCCGATTTGGTTGATTGATGCCTCTATCAATAGATCGCTCGAATATTTCTACACATTTCGTAGAAAATTCAGTTTTATGGAAAATCACCTGAACTATAGACCATGAATTCATAATAAAAAAACGAAAATCTGCAATTGTGCTCCGATTTCGATGATTGATGCCTGTATCAATAGGTATTGAGACCTGTAATGGTCATGCCTACGGGATTTAAATTCGCTCAAATATTTCTACACATTTCGCAAAAAATTCAATTTTATGGAAAATCACCTGAACTATAGACCATGAATTCATAATAAAAAACGAAAATCTGCAATTGTGCTCCGATTTCGATGATTGATGCCTCTATCAATAGGTATTGAGACCTGTAATGGCCATGCCAAAGAACATTTAGATCGCTCGAATATTTCTACACATTTCGTAGAAAATTCAATTTTATGGAAAATCACCTGAACTTATAGACCATAAATTAATAATAAAAAAACAAAAATCTGCAATTGTGTTCCGATTTGGTTGATTGATGCCTCTATCAATAGATCGCTCGAATATTTCTACACATTTCGTAGAAAATTCAGTTTTATGGAAAATCACCTGAACTATAGACCATGAATTCATAATAAAAAAACGAAAATCTGCAATTGTGCTCCGATTTCGATGATTGATGCCTCTATCAATAGGTATTGAGACCTGTAAAGGTCATGCCAACGGGCATTTAGATCGCTCGAATATTTCTACACATTTCGTAGAAAATTCAATTTTATGGAAAATCACCTGAACTTATAGACCATGAATTCATAATACAAACGAAAATCTGCAATTGTGCTCCGATTTCGATGATTGATGCCTCTATCAATAGGTATTGAGACCTGTAATGGCCATGCCAACGGGCATTTAGATCGCTCAAATATTTCTACACATTTCGTAGAAAATTCAATTTTATGGAAAATCACTTGAACTATAGACCATAAATTCATAATAAAAAAACAAAAATCTGCAATTGTGTTCCGATTTGGTTGATTGATGCCTCTTTCAATAGATCGCTTGAATATTTCTACACATTTCGTAGAAAATTCAGTTTTATGGAAAATCACCTGAACTATAGACCATGAATTCATAATAAAAAAACGAAAATCTGCAATTGTGCTCCGATTTCGATGATTGATGCCTCTATCAATAGGTATTGAGACCTGTAATGGTCATGCCAACGGGCATTTAGATCGCTCGAATATTTCTACACATTTCGTAGAAAATTCAGTTTTATGGAAAATGACCTGAACAATAACCTTGATTTCATAATAAAAAAACGAAAATCTGCAATTGTGTTCCGATTTCGATGATTGATGCCTCTATCAATAGGTATTGAGACCTGTAATGGCCATGCCAACGGGCATTAGGTTCGCTCGAATATTTCTACACATTTCGTAGAAAATTCAATTTTATGGAAAATCACCTGAACTTATAGACCATGAATTCATAATAAAAAACGAAAATCTGCAATTGTGCTCCGATTTCGATGATTGATGCCTCTATAAATAGGTATTGAGACCTGTAATGGCCATGCCAACGGGCATTTAGATCGCTCAAATATTTCTACACATTTCGTAGAAAATTCAATTTTATGGAAAATCACTTGAACTATAGACCATAAATTCATAATAAAAAAACAAAAATCTGCAATTGTGTTCCGATTTGGTTGATTGATGCCTCTATCAATAGATCGCTCGAATATTTCTACACATTTCGTAGAAAATTCAGTTTTATGGAAAATCACCTGAACTATAGACCATGAATTCATAATAAAAAAGCGAAAATCTGCAATTGTGCTCCGATTTCGATGATTGATGCCTCTATCAATAGGTGTTGAGACCTGTAATGGTCATGCCAACGGGCATTTAGATCGCTCGAATATTTCTACACATTTCGTAGAAAATTCAATTTTATGGAAAATCACCTGAACTTATAGACCATGAATTCATAATAAAAAACGAAAATCTGCAATTGTGCTCCGATTTCGATGATTGATGCCTCTATCAATAGGTATTGAGACCTGTAATGGCCATGCCGACGGGCATTTAGATCGCTCAAATATTTCTACACATTTCGTAGAAAATTCAATTTTATGGAAAATCACTTGAACTATAGACCATAAATTCATAATAAAAAAACAAAAATCTGCAATTGTGTTCCGATTTGGTTGATTGATGCCTCTTTCAATAGATCGCTTGAATATTTCTACACATTTCGTAGAAAATTCAGTTTTATGGAAAATCACCTGAACTATAGACCATGAATTCATAATAAAAAAACGAAAATCTGCAATTGTGTTCCGATTTCGATGATTGATGCCTCTATCAATAGGTATTGAGACCTGTAATGGCCATGCCAACGGGCATTAGGTTCGCTCGAATATTTCTACACATTTCGTAGAAAATTCAATTTTATGGAAAATCACCTGAACTATAGACCATAAATTCATAATAAAAAAACAAAAATTTGCAATTGTGTTCCGATTTTGTTGATTGATGCCTCTATCAATAGATCGCTTGAATATTTCTACACATTTCGTAGAAAATTCAGTTTTTTAGAAAATCACATGAACTATAGACCATGAATTCATAATAAAAAAACGATCTGCAATTGTGCTCCGATTTCGATGATTGATGCCTCTATCAATAGGTATTGAGACCTGTAATGGTCATGCCAACGGGCATTTAGATCGCTCGAATATTTCTACACATTTCGTAGAAAATTCAATTTTATGGAAAATCACCTGAACTATAGACCATAAATTCATAATAAAAAAATGAAAATCTGCAATTGTGCTCCGATTTCGATGATTGATGCCTCTATCAATAGGTATTGAGACCTGTAATGGTCTTGCCAACGGGCATTAAGATCGTTCGAGTATTTCTACACATTTCGTAGAAAATTCAGTTTTATGGAAAATCACCTGAACTATAGACCATGAATTCATAATAAATAAACGAAAATCTGCAATTGTGCTCCGATTTCGATGATTGATGCCTCTATCAATAGGTATTGAGACCTGTAATAGTCATGACAACGGGCATTTAGTTCACTCAAATATTTCTACACATTTCGTAGAAAATTCAATTTTATGGAAAATCACCTGAACTATAGACCATGAATTCATAATAAAAAAACAAAAATCTGCAATTGTGCTCCGATTTCGATGATTGATGCCTCTATCAATAGGTATTGGGACCTGTAATAGTCATGCCAACGGGCATTTAGATCGCTTAACTATTTCTACACATTTCGTAGAAAATTCAATTTTATGGAAAATCAACTGAACTATAGACCATAAATTCATAATAAAAAAACGAAAATCTGCAATTGTGATCCGATTTCGATGATTGATGCCTCTATCAATAGGTATTGAGACCTGTAATGGTCGTGCCAACGGGCATTTAGATCGCTCGAGTATTTCTACACATTTCGTAGAAAATTCAGTTTTATGGAAAATCACCTGAACTATAGACCATGAATTCATAATAAAAAAACAAAAATCTGCAATTGTGCTCCGATTTTGATGATTGATGCCTCTATCAATAGGTATTGAGACCTGTAATAGTCATGCTAACGGGCATTTAGATCGCTCAAATATTTCTACACATTTCGTAGAAAATTCAATTTTATGGGAAATCACCTGAACTATAGACCATGAATTCATAATAAAAAAACGAAAATCTGCAATTGTGCTCCGATTTCGATGATTGATGCCTCTATCAATAGGTGTTGAGACCTGTAATGGTCATGCCAACGGGCATTTAGATCGCTCAAATATTCCTACACATTTCGTAGAAAATTCAATTTTATGGAAAATCACCTGAACTATAGACTATGAATTCATAATAAAAAAACGAAAATCTGCAATTGTGCTCCGATTTGGGTGATTGATGCCTCTATCAATAGGTATTGAGACCTGTAATAGTAATGACAACGGGCATTTAGTTCACTCAAATATTTCTACACATTTCGTAGAAAATTCAATTTTATGGAAAATCACCTGAACTATAGACCATGAATTCATAATGAAAAAACAAAAATCTGCAATTGTGCTCCGATTTCGATGATTGATGCCTCTATCAATAGGTATTGGGACCTGTAATAGTCATGCCAACGGGCATTTAGATCGCTTAAATATTTCTACACATTTCGTAGAAAATTCAATTTTATGGAAAATCAACTGAACTATAGACCATAAATTCATAATAAAAAAACGAAAATCTGCAATTGTGCTCCGATTTCGATGATTGATGCCTCTATCAATAGGTATTGAGACCTGTAATGGTCATGCCAACGGGCATTTAGATCGCTCTAATATTTCTACACATTTCGTAGAAAATTCAGTTTTATGGAAAATCACCTGAACTATAGACCATGAATTCATAATAAAAAAACAAAAATCTGCAATTGTGCTCAGATTTTGATGATTGATGCCTCTATCAATAGGTATTGAGACCTGTAATAGTCATGCTAACGGGCATTTAGATCGCTCAAATATTTCTACACATTTCGTAGAAAATTCAATTTTATGGAAAATCACCTGAACTATAGACCATGAATTCATAATAAAAAAACGAAAATCTGCAATTGTGTTCCGATTTCGATGATTGATGCCTCTATCAATAGGTATTGAGACCTGTAATGTCCATGCCAACGGGAATTTAGATCGCTCAAATATTCCTACACATTTCGTAGAAAATTCAATTTTATGGAAAATCACCTGAACTATAGACTATGAATTCATAATAAAAAAACGAAAATCTGCAATTGTGCTCCGATTTGGGTGATTGATGCCTCTATCAATAGGTATTGAGACCTGTAATAGTCATGACAACGGGCATTTAGTTCACTCAAATATTTCTACACATTTCGTAGAAAATTCAATTTTATGGAAAATCACCTGAACTATAGACCATGAATTCATAATGAAAAAACAAAAATCTGCAATTGTGCTCCGATTTCGATGATTGATGCCTCTATCAATAGGTATTGGGACCTGTAATAGTCATGCCAACGGGCATTTAGATCGCTTAAATATTTCTACACATTTCGTAGAAAATTCAATTTTATGGAAAATCAACTGAACTATAGACCATAAATTCATAATAAAAAAACGAAAATCTGCAATTGTGCTCCGATTTCGATGATTGATGCCTCTATCAATAGGTATTGAGACCTGTAATGGTCATGCCAACGGGCATTTAGATCGCTCTAATATTTCTACACATTTCGTAGAAAATTCAGTTTTATGGAAAATCACCTGAACTATAGACCATGAATTCATAATAAAAAAACAAAAATCTGCAATTGTGCTCAGATTTTGATGATTGATGCCTCTATCAATAGGTATTGAGACCTGTAATAGTCATGCTAACGGGCATTTAGATCGCTCAAATATTTCTACACATTTCGTAGAAAATTCAATTTTATGGAAAATCACCTGAACTATAGACCATGAATTCATAATAAAAAAACGAAAATCTGCAATTGTGTTCCGATTTCGATGATTGATGCCTCTATCAATAGGTATTGAGACCTGTAATGTCCATGCCAACGGGCATTAGGTTCGCTCGAATATTTCTACACATTTCGTAGAAAATTCAATTTTATGGAAAATCACCTGAACTATAGACCATAAATTAATAATAAAAAAACAAAAATCTGCAATTGTGCTCCGATTTGGTTGATTTATGCCTCTATCAATAGATCGCTCGAATATTTCTACACATTTCGTAGAAAATTCAATTTTATGGAAAATCACCTGAACTATAGACCATGAATTCATAATAAAAAAACGAAAATCTGCAATTGTGCTCCGATTTCGATGATTGATGTTTCTATCAATAGGTATTGAGATCTGTAATGGTCATGCCAACGGGCATTTAGATCGCTCAAATATTTCTACACATTTCATAGAAAATTCAATTTTTTGGAAAATCACCTGAACTATAGACCATGAATTCATAATAAAAAAACGAAAATCTGCAATTGTGCTCAGATTTCGATGATTTATGCCTCTATCAATAGGTATTGAGACCTGTAATATTCATGCTAACGGGCATTTAGATCGTTCGAATATTTTTACACATTTCGTAGAAAATTCAATTTTATGGAATATCACCTGAACTATAGACCATGAATTCATAATAAAAAAACGAAAATCTGTAATTGTGCTCCAAATTGGTTGATTGATGCCTCTATCAATAGATCGCTCGAATATTTCTACACATTTCGTAGAAAATTCAAGTTTATGGAAAATCACCTGAACTATAAACCATGAATTCATAATAAAAAAACGGAAACCTGCAATTGTGCTCCGATTTGGTTGATTGATGCCTCTATCAAGAGATCGCTCGAAAATTTCTACACATTTCGTAGAAAATTCAGTTTTATGGAAAATCACCTTAACTATAGACCATGAATTCATAATAAAAAAACGAAAATCTGCAATTGTGCTCCGATTTCGATGATTGATGCCTCTATCAATAGGTATTGAGACCTGTAATGGTCATGATAACGGGCATTTAGATCGCTTGAATATTTCTACACATTTCGTAGAAAATTCAATTTTATGGAAAATCACCTGAACTATAGACCATAAATTCATAATAAAAAAACGAAAACCTGCAATTGTGCTCCGATTTGGTTGATTGATGCCTATATCAATAGATCGGTCGAAAATTTCTAAAAATTCAATTCAATTTCTAAAAATTCAATTTTATGGAAAATCACCTGAACTATAGACCATAAATTCATAATAAAAAAACGAAAATCTGCAATTGTGCTCCGATTTCGATGATTGATGCCTCTATCAATAGGTATTGAGACCTGTAATGGTCATGATAACGGGCATTTAGATCGCTTGAATATTTCTGCACATTTCGTAGAAAATTCAATTTTATGGAAAATCACCTGAACTATAGACCATAAATTCATAATAAAAAAACAAAAATCTGCAATTGTGTTCCGATTTGGTTGATTGATGCCTCTATCAATAGATCGCTCGAATATTTCTACACATTTCGTAGAAAATTCAGTTTTATGGAAAATCACCTGAACTATAGACCATGAATTCATAATAAAAAAACGAAAATCTGCAATTGTGCTCCGATTTCGATGATTGATGCCTCTATCAATAGGTATTGAGACCTGTAATGGTCATGCCAACGGGCATTTAGATCGCTCGAATATTTCTACACATTTCGTAGAAAATTCAATTTTATGGAAAATCACCTGAACTATAGACCATAAATTCATAATAAAAAAACAAAAATCTGCAATTGTGTTCCGATTTGGTTGATTGATGCCTCTATCAATAGATCGCTCGAATATTTCTACACATTTCGTAGAAAATTCAGTTTTATGGAAAATCACCTGAACTATAGACCATGAATTCATAATAAAAAAACGAAAATCTGCAATTGTGCTCCGATTTCGATGATTGATGCCTCTATCAATAGGTATTGAGACCTGTAATGGTCATGCCAACGGGCATTTAGATCGCTCGAATATTTCTACACATTTCGTAGAAAATTCAATTTTATGGAAAATCACCTGAACTATAGACCATAAATTCATAATAAAAAAATGAAAATCTGCAATTGTGCTCCGATTTCGATGATTGATGCCTCTATCAATAGGTATTGAGACCTGTAATGGTCTTGCCAACGGGCATTAAGATCGTTCGAGTATTTCTACACATTTCGTAGAAAATTCAGTTTTATGGAAAATCACCTGAACTATAGACCATGAATTCATAATAAATAAACGAAAATCTGCAATTGTGCTCCGATTTCGATGATTGATGCCTCTATCAATAGGTATTGAGACCTGTAATAGTCATGACAACGGGCATTTAGTTCACTCAAATATTTCTACACATTTCGTAGAAAATTCAATTTTATGGAAAATCACCTGAACTATAGACCATGAATTCATAATAAAAAAACAAAAATCTGCAATTGTGCTCCGATTTCGATGATTGATGCCTCTATCAATAGGTATTGGGACCTGTAATAGTCATGCCAACGGGCATTTAGATCGCTTAAATATTTCTACACATTTCGTAGAAAATTCAATTTTATGGAAAATCAACTGAACTATAGACCATAAATTCATAATAAAAAAACGAAAATCTGCAATTGTGATCCGATTTCGATGATTGATGCCTCTATCAATAGGTATTGAGACCTGTAATGGTCGTGCCAACGGGCATTTAGATCGCTCGAGTATTTCTACACATTTCGTAGAAAATTCAGTTTTATGGAAAATCACCTGAACTATAGACCATGAATTCATAATAAAAAAAAAAAAATCTGCAATTGTGCTCAGATTTTGATGATTGATGTTTCTATCAATAGGTATTGAGACCTGTAATAGTCATGCTAACGGGCATTTAGATCGCTCAAATATTTCTACACATTTCGTAGAAAATTCAATTTTATGGGAAATCACCTGAACTATAGACCATGAATTCATAATAAAAAAACGAAAATCTGCAATTGTGCTCCGATTTCGATGATTGATGCCTCTATCAATAGGTGTTGAGACCTGTAATGGTCATGCCAGCGGGCATTTAGATCGCTCAAATATTCCTACACATTTCGTAGAAAATTCAATTTTATGGAAAATCACCTGAACTATAGACTATGAATTCATAATAAAAAAACGAAAATCTGCAATTGTGCTCCGATTTGGATGATTGATGCCTCTATCAATAGGTATTGAGACCTGTAATAGTCATGACAACGGGCATTTAGTTCACTCAAATATTTCTACACATTTCGTAGAAAATTCAATTTTATGGAAAATCACCTGAACTATAGACCATGAATTCATAATGAAAAAACAAAAATCTGCAATTGTGCTCCGATTTCGATGATTGATGCCTCTATCAATAGGTATTGGGACCTGTAATAGTCATGCCAACGGGCATTTAGATCGCTTAAATATTTCTACACATTTCGTAGAAAATTCAATTTTATGGAAAATCACCTGAACTATAGACCATGAATTCATAATAAAAAAACGAAAATCTGCAATTGTGCTCCGATTTCGATGATTGATGCTTCTATCAATAGGTGTTGAGACCTGTAATGGTCATGCCAACGGGCATTTGGATCGCTCGAATATTTCTACACATTTCGTAGAAAATTCAATTTTATGGAAAATCACCTGAACTATAGACCATGAATTCATAATAAAAAAACGAAAATCTGCAATTGTGCTCCGATTTGGATGATTGATGCCTCTATCAATAGGTATTGAGAAATGTAATGGTCATGCCAACGGGCATTTAGATCGCTCGAATATTTCTACACATTTCGTAGAAAATTCAATTTTTTGGAAAATCACCTGAACTATAGACCATGAATTCATAATAAAAAAACGAAAATCTGCAATTGTGCTCCGATTTCGATGATTGATGCCTCTATCAATAGGTATTGAGACCTGTAATGGTCATGCCAACGGGCATTTAGATCGCTCAAATATTGCTACACATTTCGTAGAAAATTCAATTTTATGGAAAATCACCAGAACTATAGACCATAAATTCATAATAAAAAAACAAAAATCTGCACTTGTGTTCCGATTTGGTTGATTGATGCCTCTATCAATAGATCGCTCGAATATTTCTACACATTTCGTAGAAAATTCAGTTTTATGGAAAATCACCTGAACTATAGACCATGAATTCATAATAAAAAAACGAAAATCTGCAATTGTGCTCCGATTTCGATGATTGATGCCTCAATCAATAGGTATTGGGACCTGTAATAGTCATGCCAACGGGCATTTAGATCGCTCAAATATTTCTACACATTTCATAGAAAATTCAATTTTTTGGAAAATCACCTGAACTATAGACCATGAATTCAAAATAAAAAAACGAAAATCTGCAATTGTGCTCAGATTTCGATGATTTATGCCTCTATCAATAGGTATTGAGACCTGTAATAGTCATGCTAACGGGCATTTAGATCGTTCGAATATTTTTACACATTTCGTAGAAAATTCAATTTTATGGAAAATCACCTGAACTATAGACCATGAATTCATAATAAAAAAATGAAAATCTGTAATTGTGCTCCGATTTGGTTGATTGATGCCTCTATCAATAGATCGCTCGAATATTTCTACACATTTCGTAGAAAATTCAATTTTATGGAAAATCACCTGAACTATAAACCATGAATTCATAATCAAAAAACGAAAACCTGTAATTGTGCTCCGATTTGGTGGATTGATGCCTCTATCAATAGATCGCTCGAATATTTCTACACATTTCGTAGAAAATTCAGTTTTTTGGAAAATCACCTGAACTATAGACCATGAATTCATAATAAAAAAACGAAAATCTGCAATTGTGCTCCGATTTCGATGATTGATGCTTCTATCAATAGGTGTTGAGACCTGTAATGGTCATGCCAACGGGCATTTGGATCGCTCGAATATTTCTACACATTTCGTAGAAAATTCAATTTTATGGAAAATCACCTGAACTATAGACCATGAATTCATAATAAAAAAACGAAAATCTGCAATTGTGCTCCGATTTGGATGATTGATGCCTCTATCAATAGGTGTTGAGACCTGTAATGATCATGCAAACGGGTATTTAGATCGCTCAAATATTTCTACACATTTCGTAGAAAATTCAATTTTATGCAAAATTACCTGAACTATAGACCATAAATTCATAATAAAAAAACGAAAACCTGCAATTGTGCTCCGATTTGGTTGATTGATGCCTATATCAATAGATCAGTCGAAAATTTCTACAGATTTGGTAGAAAATTCAATTTTATGGAAAATCACCTGAACTATAGACCATGAATTCATAATAAAAAAACGAAAATCTGCAATTTTGCTCCGATTTCGATGATTGATGCCTCTATCAATAGGTGTTGAGACCTGTAATGGTCATGCCAACGGGCATTTGGATCGCTCGAATATTTCTACACATTTCGTAGAAAATTCAATTTTATGGAAAATCACCTGAACTATAGACCATGAATTCATAATAAAAAAACGAAAACCTGTAATTGTGCTCCGATTTGGTTGATTGATGCCTCTATCAATAGATCGCTCGAATATTTCTACACATTTCGTAGAAAATTCAGTTTTATGGAAAATCACATGAACTATAGACCATGAATTCATAATAAAAAAACGAAAATCTGCAATTGTGCTCCGATTTCGATGATTGATGCTTCTATCAATAGGTGTTGAGACCTGTAATGGTCATGCCAACGGGCATTTGGATCGCTCGAATATTTCTACACATTTCGTAGAAAATTCAATTTTATGGAAAATCACCTGAAATATAGACCATGAATTCATAATAAAAAAACGAAAATCTGCAATTGTGCTCCGATTTCGATGATTGATGCCTCTATCAATAGGTGTTGAGACCTGTAATGATCATGCAAACGGGTATTTAGATCGCTCGAATATTTCTACACATTTCGTAGAAAATTCAATTGTATGCAAAATCACCTGAACTATAGACCATAAATTCATAATAAAAAAACGAAAACCTGCAATTGTGCTCCGATTTGGTTGATTGATGCCTATATCAATAGATCAGTCGAAAATTTCTACAGATTTCGTAGAAAATTCAATTTTATGGAAAATCACCTGAACTATAGACCATGAATTCATAATAAAAAAACGAAAATCTGCAATTGTGCTCCGATTTCGATGATTGATGCCTCTATCAATAGGTATTGAGACCTGTAATGGTCATGCTAACAGGCATTTAGATCGCTCGAATGTTTCTACACATTTCGTAGAAAATTTAATTTTATGGAAAATCACCTGAACTATAGACCATAAATTCATAATAAAAAAACGAAAACCTGCAATTGTGCTCCGATTTGGTTGATTGATGCCTCTATCAATAGATCGCTCGAAAATTTCTACACATTTCGTAGAAAATTCAATTTTATGGAAAATTACCTGAACTATAGACCATAAATTCATAATAAAAAAACGATTATCTGCAATTGTGCTCCGATTTGGTGGATTGATGCCTCTATCAACAGATCGCTCGAATATTTCTACACATTTCGTAGAAAATTCAATTTTATGGAAAATCACCTGAACTATAGACCATGAATTCATAATAAAAAAACGAAAATCTGCAATTGTGCTCCGATTTCGATGATTGATGCCTCTATCAATAGGTGTTGAGACCTGTAATGGTCATGCCAACGGGTATTTAGATCGCTCGAATATTTCTACACACTTCGTAGAAAATTCAATTTTATGGAAAATCACCTGAACTATAGACCATAAATTCATAATAAAAAAACGAAAACCTGCAATTGTGCTCCGATTTGGTTGATTGATGCCTATATCAATAGATCGGTCGAAAATTTCTACACATTTCCAAAAAAATTCAATTTTATGGAAAATCACCTTAACTATAGACCATGAATTCATAATAAAAAAATGAAAATCTGTAATTGTGCTCCGATTTCGATGATTGATGCTTCTATCAATAGTTGTTGAGACCTGTAATGGTCATGCTAACGGGCATTTGGATCGCTCGAATATTTCTACACATTTCGTAGAAAATTCAATTTTATGGAAAATCACCTGAACTATAGACCATGAATTCATAATAAAAAAACGAAAATCTGCAATTGTGCTCCGATTTCGATGATTGATGCTTCTATCAATAGGTGTTGAGACCTGTAATGGTCATGCCAACGGGCATTTGGATCGCTCGAATATTTCTACACATTTCGTAGAAAATTCAATTTTATGGAAAATCACCTGAACTATAGACCATGAATTCATAATAAAAAAACGAAAATCTGCAATTGTGCTCCGATTTGGATGATTGATGCCTCTATCAATAGGTATTGAGACCTGTAATGGTCATGCCAACGGGAATTTAGATCGCTCGAATATTTCTACACATTTCGTAGAAAATTCAATTTTTTGGAAAATCACCTGAACTATAGACCATGAATTCATAATAAAAAAACGAAAACCTGCAATTGTGCTCCGATTTGGTTGATTGATGCCTCTATCAATAGATCGCTCGAATATTTCTACACATTTCGTAGAAAATTCAGTTTTATGGAAAATCACCTGAACTATAGACCATGAATTCATAATAAAAAAACGAAAATCTGCAATTGTGCTCCGATTTCGATGATTGATGCTTCTATCAATAGGTGTTGAGACCTGTAATGGTCATGCCAACGGGCATTTGGATCGCTCGAATATTTCTACACATTTCGTAGAAAATTCAATTTTATGGAAAATCACCTGAACTATAGACCATGAATTCATAATAAAAAAACGAAAATCTGCAATTGTGCTCCGATTTCGATGATTGATGCCTCTATCAATAGGTGTTGAGACCTGTAATGATCATGCAAACGGGTATTTAGATCGCTCGAATATTTCTACACATTTCGTAGAAAATTCAATTTTATGCAAAATTACCTGAACTATAGACCATAAATTCATAATAAAAAAACGAAAACCTGCAATTGTGCTCCGATTTGGTTGATTGATGCCTATATCAATAGATCAGTCGAAAATTTCTACAGATTTCGTAGAAAATTCAATTTTATGGAAAATCACCTGAACTATAGACCATGAATTCATAATAAAAAAACGAAAATCTGCAATTGTGCTCCGATTTCGATGATTGATGCCTCTATCAATAGGTGTTGAGACCTGTAATGGTCATGCCAACGGGCATTTAGATCGCTCAAATATTTCTACACATTTCGTAGAAAATTCAATTTTATGGAAAATCACCTGAACTATAGACCATAAATTAATAATAAAAAAACAAAAATCTGCAATTGTGCTCCGATTTGGTTGATTGATGCCTATATCAATAGATCAGTCGAAAATTTCTACAGATTTCGTAGAAAATTCAATTTTATGGAAAATCACCTGAACTATAGACCATGAATTCATAATAAAAAAAACGAAAATCTGCAATTGTGCTCCGATTTCGATGATTGATGCCTCTATCAATAGGTGTTGAGACCTGTAATGTTCATGCCAACGGGCATTTAGATCGATAAAATATTTCTACACATTTCGTAGAAAATTCAATTTTATGGAAAATCACCTGAACTATAGACCATGAATTCATAATAAAAAAACGAAAATCTGCAATTGTGCTCCGATTTCAATGATTGATGCCTCTATCAATAGGTGTTGAGACCTGTAATGATCATGCCAACGGGTATTTAGATCGCTCGAATATTTCTACACATTTCGTAGAAAATTCAATTTTATGCAAAATTACCTGAACTATAGACCATAAATTCATAATAAAAAAACGAAAACCTGCAATTGTGCTCCGATTTGGTTGATTGATGCCTATATCAATAGATCAGTCGAAAATTTCTACACATTTCGTAGAAAATTCAATTTTATGGAAAATCACCTGAACTATAGACCATGAATTCATAATAAAAAAACGAAAATCTGCAATTGTGCTCCGATTTCGATGATTGATGCCTCTATCAATAGTTGTTGAGACCTGTAATGGTCATGCTAACGGGTGTTTAGATCGCTCGAATATTTCTACACACTTCGTAGAAAATTCAATTTTATGGAAAATCACCTGAACTATAGACCATAAATTCATAATAAAAAAACGAAAACCTGCAATTGTGCTCCGATTTGGTTGATTGATGCCTATATCAATAGATCGGTCGAAAATTTCTAAAAATTCAATTCAATTTCTAAAAATTCAATTTTATGGAAAATCACCTGAACTATAGACCATGAATTCATAATAAAAAAACGAAAATCTGCAATTGTGCTCCGATTTCGATGATTGATGCCTCTATCAATAGGTGTTGAGACCTGTAATGGTCATGCCAACGGGCATTTAGATCGCTCAAATATTTCTACACATTTCGTAGAAAATTCAATTTTATGGAAAATCACCTGAACTATAGACCATAAATTCATAATAAAAAAACAAAAATCTGCAATTGTGCTCCGATTTGATTGATTTATGCCTCTATCAATTGATCGCTCATATATTTCTACACATTTCGTAGAAAATTCAATTTTATGGAAAATCACCTGAACTTATAGACCATGAATTCATAATAAAAAACGAAAATCTGCAATTGTGCTCCGATTTCGATGATTGATGCCTCTATCAATAGGTATTGAGACCTGTAATGGTCATTCCAACGGGAATTTAGATCGCTCAAATATTTCTACACACTTCGTAGAAAATTCAATTTTATGGAAAATCACCTGAACTATAGACCATAAATTCATAATAAAAAAACAAAAATCTGCAATTGTGCTCCGATTTGATTGATTTATGCCTCTATCAATTGATCGCTCATATATTTCTACACATTTCGTAGAAAATTCAATTTTATGGAAAATCACCTGAACTTATAGACCATGAATTCATACTAAAAAACGAAAATCTGCAATTGTGCTCCGATTTTGATGATTGATGGCTCTATCAATAGATCGCTCGAATATTTCTACACATTTCGTAGAAAATTCAGTTTTATGGAAAATCACCTGAACTATAGACCATGAATTCATAATAAAAAAACGAAAATCTGCAATTGTGCTCCGATTTCGATGATTGATGCCTCTATCAATAGGTATTGAGACCTGTAATGGTCATGCCAACGGGCATTTAGATCGCTCGAGTATTTCTACACATTTCGTAGAAAATTCAATTTTATGGAAAATCACCTGAACTTATAGACCATGAATTCATAATAAAAAACGAAAATCTGCAATTGTGCTCCGATTTCGATGATTGATGCCTCTATCAATAGGTATTGAGACCTGTAATGGTCATTCCAACGGGAATTTAGATCGCTCAAATATTTCTACACACTTCGTAGAAAATTCAATTTTATGGAAAATCACCTGAACTATAGACCATAAATTCATAATAAAAAAACAAAAATCTGCAATTGTGCTCCGATTTGATTGATTTATGCCTCTATCAATTGATCGCTCATATATTTCTACACATTTCGTAGAAAATTCAATTTTATGGAAAATCACCTGAACTTATAGACCATGAATTCATAATAAAAAACGAAAATCTGCAATTGTGCTCCGATTTCGATGATTGATGCCTCTATCAATAGGTATTGAGACCTGTAATGGTCATTCCAACGGGAATTTAGATCGCTCAAATATTTCTACACACTTCGTAGAAAATTCAATTTTATGGAAAATCACCTGAACTATAGACCATAAATTCATAATAAAAAAACAAAAATCTGCAATTGTGCTCCGATTTGATTGATTTATGCCTCTATCAATTGATCGCTCATATATTTCTACACATTTCGTAGAAAATTCAATTTTATGGAAAATCACCTGAACTTATAGACCATGAATTCATACTAAAAAACGAAAATCTGCAATTGTGCTCCGATTTCGATGATTGATGGCTCTATCAATAGATCGCTCGAATATTTCTACACATTTCGTAGAAAATTCAGTTTTATGGAAAATCACCTGAACTATAGACCATGAATTCATAATAAAAAAACGAAAATCTGCAATTGTGCTCCGATTTCGATGATTGATGCCTCTATCAATAGGTATTGAGACCTGTAATGGTCATGCCAACGGGCATTTAGATCGCTCGAATATTTCTACACATTTCGTAGAAAATTCAATTTTATGGAAAATCACCTGAACTTATAGACCATGAATTCATAATAAAAAACGAAAATCTGCAATTGTGCTCCGATTTCGATGATTGATGCCTCTATCAATAGGTATTGAGACCTGTAATGGCCATGCCAACGGGCATTTAGATCGCTCAAATATTTCTACACATTTCGTAGAAAATTCAATTTTATGGAAAATCACTTGAACTATAGACCATAAATTCATAATAAAAAAACGAAAATCTGCAATTGTGTTCCGATTTGGTTGATTGATGCCTCTATCAATAGATCGCTCGAATATTTCTACACATTTCGTAGAAAATTCAGTTTTATGGAAAATCACCTGAACAATAACCTTGAATTCATAATAAAAAAACGAAAATCTGCAATTGTGTTCCAATTTCGTTGATTGATGCCTCTATCAATAGGTATTGAGACCTGTAATGGCCATGCCAACGGGCATTAGGTTCGCTCGAATATTTCTACACATTTCGTAGAAAATTAAATTTTATGGAAAATCACCTGAACTATAGACCATAAATTCATAATAAAAAAACAAAAATTTGCAATTGTGTTCCGATTTTGTTGATTGATGCCTCTATCAATAGATCGCTCGAATATTTCTACACATTTCGTAGAAAATTCAGTTTTATGGAAAATCACCTGAACTATAGACCATAAATTCATAATAAAAAAACGAAAATCTGCAATTGTGCTCCGATTTCGATGATTGATGCCTCTATCAATAGGTATTGAGGCCTGTAATAGTCATGCCAACGGGCATTTAGTTCGCTCAAATATTTCTACACATTTCGTAGAAAATTCAATTTTATGGAAAATCACCTGAACTTATAGACCATAAATTAATAATAAAAAAACAAAAATCTGCAATTGTGCTCCGATTGGGTTGATTGATGCCTCTATCAATAGATCGCTCGAATATTTCTACACATTTCGTAGAAAATTCAGTTTTATGGAAAATCACCTGAACTATAGACCATGAATTCATAATAAAAAAACGAAAATCTGCAATTGTGCTCCGATTTCGATGATTGATGCCTTTATCAATAGGTATTGAGACCTGTAATGGTCATGCCTACGGAAAATTAGATCGCTCAAATATTTCTACACATTTCGTAACAAATTAAATTTTATGGAAAATCACCTGAACTATAGACCATGAATTCATAATAAAAAAACGAAAATCTGCAATTGTGCTCCGATATCGATGATTGATGCCTCTATCAATAGGTATTGAGACCTGTAATGGTCATGCCAACGGGCATTGAGATCGCTCGAATATTTCTACACATTTCGTAGAAAATTCAATTTTATGGAAAATCACCTGAACTATAGACCATAAATTCATAATAAAAAAACAAAAATCTGCAATTGTGTTCCGATTTGGTTGATTGATGCCTCTATCAATAGATCGCTCGATTATTTCTACACATTTCGTAGAAAATTCAGTTTTATGGAAAATCACCTGAACTATAGACCATGAATTCATAATAAAAAAACGAAAATCTGCAATTGTGCTCCGATTTCGATGATTGATGCCTCTATCAATAGGTATTGAGACCTGTAATGGGCATGCCAACGGGCATTTAGATCGCTCGAATATTTCTACACATTTCGTAGAAAATTCAATTTTATGGAAAATCACCTGAACTTATAGACCATGAATTCATAATAAAAAACGAAAATCTGCAATTGTGCTCCGATTTCGATGATTGATGCCTCTATCAATAGGTATTGAGACCTGTAATGGCCATGCCAACGGGCATTTAGATCGCTCAAATATTTCTACACATTTCGTAGAAAATTCAATTTTATGGAAAATCACTTGAACTATAGACCATAAATTCATAATAAAAAAACAAAAATCTGCAATTGTGTTCCGATTTGGTTGACTGATGCCTCTATCAATAGATCGCTCGAATATTTATACACATTTCGTAGAAAATTCAGTTTTATGGAAAATCACCTGAACTATAGACCATGAATTCATAATAAAAAAACGAAAATCTGCAATTGTGCTCCGATTTCGATGATTGATGCCTCTATCAATAGGTATTGAGACCTGTAATGGCCATGCCAACGGGCATTTAGATCGCTCAAATATTTCTACACATTTCGTAGAAAATTCAATTTTATGGAAAATCACTTGAACTATAGACCATAAATTCATAATAAAAAAACAAAAATCTGCAATTGTGTTCCGATTTGGTTGATTGATGCCTCTATCAATAGATCGCTCGAATATTTCTACACATTTCGTAGAAAATTCAGTTTTATGGAAAATCACCTGAACTATAGACCATGAATTCATAATAAAAAAACGAAAATCTGCAATTGTGCTCCGATTTCGATGATTGATGCCTCTATCAATAGGTATTGAGACCTGTAATGGTCATGCCTACGGGAATTAAATTCGCTCAAATATTTCTACACATTTCGTAGAAAATTCAATTTTATGGAAAATCACCTGAACTATAGACCATAAATTCATAATAAAAAAACAAAAATTTGCAATTGTGTTCCGATTTTGTTGATTGATGCCTCTATCAATAGATCGCTCGAATATTTCTACACATTTCGTAGAAAATTCAGTTTTATGGAAAATCACATGAACTATAGACCATGAATTCATAATAAAAAAACGATCTGCAATTGTGCTCCGATTTCGATGATTGATGCCTCTATCAATAGGTATTGAGACCTGTAATGGTCATGCCAACGGGCATTTAGATCGCTCGAATATTTCTACACATTTCGTAGAAAATTCAATTTTATGGAAAATCACCTGAACTATAGACCATAAATTCATAATAAAAAAACGAAAATCTGCAATTGTGCTCCGATTTCGATGATTGATGCCTCTGTCAATAGGTATTGAGACCTGTAATAGTCATGCCAACGGGCATTTAGTTCGCTCAAATATTTCTACACATTTCGTAGAAAATTCAATTTTATGGAAAATCACCTGAACTATAGACCATGAATTCATAATAAAAAAACGAAAATCTGCAATTGTGCTCCGATTTCGATGATTGATGCCTCTATCAATAGGTATTGAGACCTGTAATAGTCATGACGACGGGCATTTAGTTCATTAAAATATTTCTACACATTTCGTAGAAAATTCAATTTTATGGAAAATCACCTGAACTATAGACCATGAATTCATAATAAAAAAACAAAAATCTGCAATTGTGCTCCGATTTCGATGATTGATGCCTCTATCAATAGGTATTGGGACCTGTAATAGTCATGCCAACGGGCATTTAGATCGCTTAAATATTTCTACACATTTCGTAGAAAATTCAATTTTATGGAAAATCAACTGAACTATAGACCATAAATTCATAATAAAAAAACGAAAATCTGCAATTGTGCTCCGATTTCGATGATTGATGCCTCTATCAATAGGTATTGAGACCTGTAATGGTCATGCCTACGGGAATTAAATTCGCTCAAATATTTCTACACATTTCGTAGAAAATTCAATTTTATGGAAAATCACCTGAACTATAGACCATAAATTCATAATAAAAAAACAAAAATTTGCAATTGTGTTCCGATTTTGTTGATTGATGCCTCTATCAATAGATCGCTCGAATATTTCTACACATTTCGTAGAAAATTCAGTTTTATGGAAAATCACATGAACTATAGACCATGAATTCATAATAAAAAAACGATCTGCAATTGTGCTCCGATTTCGATGATTGATGCCTCTATCAATAGGTATTGAGACCTGTAATGGTCATGCCAACGGGCATTTAGATCGCTCGAATATTTCTACACATTTCGTAGAAAATTCAATTTTATGGAAAATCACCTGAACTATAGACCATAAATTCATAATAAAAAAACGAAAATCTGCAATTGTGCTCCGATTTCGATGATTGATGCCTCTGTCAATAGGTATTGAGACCTGTAATAGTCATGCCAACGGGCATTTAGTTCGCTCAAATATTTCTACACATTTCGTAGAAAATTCAATTTTATGGAAAATCACCTGAACTATAGACCATGAATTCATAATAAAAAAACGAAAATCTGCAATTGTGCTCCGATTTCGATGATTGATGCCTCTATCAATAGGTATTGAGACCTGTAATAGTCATGACGACGGGCATTTAGTTCATTAAAATATTTCTACACATTTCGTAGAAAATTCAATTTTATGGAAAATCACCTGAACTATAGACCATGAATTCATAATAAAAAAACAAAAATCTGCAATTGTGCTCCGATTTCGATGATTGATGCCTCTATCAATAGGTATTGGGACCTGTAATAGTCATGCCAACGGGCATTTAGATCGCTTAAATATTTCTACACATTTCGTAGAAAATTCAATTTTATGGAAAATCAACTGAACTATAGACCATAAATTCATAATAAAAAAACGAAAATCTGCAATTGTGCTCCGATTTCGATGATTGATGCCTCTATCAATAGGTATTGAGACCTGTAATGGTCATGCCAACGGGCATTTAGATCGCTCGAGTATTTCTACACATTTCGTAGAAAATTCAGTTTTATGGAAAATCACCTGAACTATAGACCATGAATTCATAATAAAAAAACGAAAATCTGCAATTGTGTTCCGATTTCGATGATTGATGCCTCTATCAATAGGTATTGAGACCTGTAATGGCCATGCCAACGGGCATTAGGTTCGCTCGAATATTTCTACACATTTCGTAGAAAATTCAATTTTATGGAAAATCACCTGAACTATAGACCATAAATTAATAATAAAAAAACAAAAATCTGCAATTGTGGTCCGATTTGGTTGATTTATGCCTCTATCAATAGATCGCTCAAATATTTCTACACATTTCGTAGAAAATTCAATTTTATGGAAAATCACCTGAACTATAGACCATGAATTCATAATAAAAAAACGAAAATCTGCAATTGTGCTCCGATTTCGATGATTGATGCTTCTATCAATAGGTGTTGAGACCTGTAATGGTCATGCTAACGGGCATTTGGATCGCTCGAATATTTCTACACATTTCGTAGAAAATTCAATTTTATGGAAAATCACCTGAACTATAGACCATGAATTCATAATAAAAAAACGAAAATCTGCAATTGTGCTCCGATTTCGATGATTGATGCTTCTATCAATAGGTGTTGAGACCTGTAATGGTCATGCCAACGGGCATTTGGATCGCTCGAATATTTCTACACATTTCGTAGAAAATTCAAATTTATGGAAAATCACCTGAACTATAGACCATGAATTCATAATAAAAAAACGAAAATCTGCAATTGTGCTCCGATTTGGATGATTGATGCCTCTATCAATAGGTATTGAGACCTGTAATGGTCATGCCAACGAGCATTTAGATCGCTCGAATATTTCTACACATTTCGTAGAAAATTCAATTTTTTGGAAAATCACCTGAACTATAGACCATGAATTCATAATAAAAAAAACGAAAATCGGCAATTGTGCTCCGATTTCGATGATTGATGCCTCTATCAATAGGTAATGAGACCTGTAATGGCCATGCCAACGGGCATTTAGATCGCTCAAATATTGCTACACATTTCGTAGAAAATTCAATTTTATGGAAAATCACCAGAACTATAGACCATAAATTCATAATAAAAAAACAAAAATCTGCAATTGTGCTCCGATTTCGATGATTGATGCCTCTATCAATAGGTATTGGGACCTGTAATAGTCATGCCAACGGGCATTTAGATCGCTCAAATATTTCTACACATTTCATAGAAAATTAAATTTTATGGAAAATCACCTGAACTATAGACCATGAATTCATAATAAAAAAACGAAAATCTGCAATTGTGTTCCAATTTCGATGATTGATGCCTCTATCAATAGGTATTGAGACCTGTAATGGCCATGCCAACGGGCATTAGGTTCGCTCGAATATTTCTACACATTTCGTAGAAAATTCAATTTTATGGAAAATCACCTGAACTATAGACCATAAATTCATAATAAAAAAACGAAAATCTGCAATTGTGCTCCGATTTCGATGATTGATGCCTCTATCAATAGGTATTGAGACCTGTAATGGCCATACCAACGGGCATTAGGTTCGCTCGAATATTTCTACACATTTCGTAGAAAATTCAATTTTATGGAAAATCACCTGAACTATAGACCATAAATTCATAATAAAAAAACAAAAATTTGCAATTGTGTTCCGATTTTGTTGATTGATGCCTCTATCAATAGATCGCTCGAATATTTCTACACATTTCGTAGAAAATTCAGTTTTCTGGAAAATCACATGAACTATAGACCATGAATTCATAATAAAAAAACGATCTGCAATTGTGCTCCGATTTCGATGATTGATGCCTCTATCAATAGGTATTGAGACCTGTAATGGTCATGCCAACGGGCATTTAGATCGCTCGAATATTTCTACACATTTCGTAGAAAATTCAATTTTATGGAAAATCACCTGAACTATAGACCATAAATTCATAATAAAAAAACGAAAATCTGCAATTGTGCTCCGATTTCGATGATTGATGCCTCTGTCAATAGGTATTGAGACCTGTAATAGTCATGCCAACGGGCATTTAGTTCGCTCAAATATTTCTACACATTTCGTAGAAAATTCAATTTTATGGAAAATCACCTGAACTATAGACCATGAATTCATAATAAAAAAACGAAAATCTGCAATTGTGCTCCGATTTCGATGATTGATGCCTCTATCAATAGGTATTGAGACCTGTAATAGTCATGACGACGGGCATTTAGTTCGCTCAAATATTTCTACACATTTCGTAGAAAATTCAATTTTATGGAAAATCACCTGAACTATAGACCATGAATTCATAATAAAAAAACAAAAATCTGCAATTGTGCTCCGATTTCGATGATTGATGCCTCTATCAATAGGTATTGGGACCTGTAATAGTCATGCCAACGGGCATTTAGATCGCTTAAATATTTCTACACATTTCGTAGAAAATTCAATTTTATGGAAAATCAACTGAACTATAGACCATAAATTCATAATAAAAAAACGAAAATCTGCAATTGTGCTCCGATTTCGATGATTGATGCCTCTATCAATAGGTATTGAGACCTGTAATGGTCATGCCAACGGGCATTTAGATCGCTCGAGTATTTCTACACATTTCGTAGAAAATTCAGTTTTATGGAAAATCACCTGAACTATAGACCATGAATTCATAATAAAAAAACGAAAATCTGCAATTGTGTTCCGATTTCGATGATTGATGCCTCTATCAATAGGTATTGAGACCTGTAATGGCCATGCCAACGGGCATTAGGTTCGCTCGAATATTTCTACACATTTCGTAGAAAATTCAATTTTATGGAAAATCACCTGAACTATAGACCATAAATTAATAATAAAAAAACAAAAATCTGCAATTGTGGTCCGATTTGGTTGATTTATGCCTCTATCAATAGATAGCTCAAATATTTCTACACATTTCGTAGAAAATTCAATTTTATGGAAAATCACCTGAACTATAGACCATGAATTCATAATAAAAAAACGAAAATCTGCAATTGTGCTCCGATTTCGATGATTGATGCTTCTATCAATAGGTGTTGAGACCTGTAATGGTCATGCTAACGGGCATTTGGATCGCTCGAATATTTCTACACATTTCGTAGAAAATTCAATTTTATGGAAAATCACCTGAACTATAGACCATGAATTCATAATAAAAAAACGAAAATCTGCAATTGTGCTCCGATTTCGATGATTGATGCTTCTATCAATAGGTGTTGAGACCTGTAATGGTCATGCCAACGGGCATTTAGATCGCTCGAATATTTCTACACATTTCGTAGAAAATTCAAATTTATGGAAAATCACCTGAACTATAGACCATGAATTCATAATAAAAAAACGAAAATCTGCAATTGTGCTCCGATTTGGATGATTGATGCCTCTATCAATAGGTATTGAGACCTGTAATGGTCATGCCAACGAGCATTTAGATCGCTCGAATATTTCTACACATTTCGTAGAAAATTCAATTTTTTGGAAAATCACCTGAACTATAGACCATGAATTCATAATAAAAAAAACGAAAATCGGCAATTGTGCTCCGATTTCGATGATTGATGCCTCTATCAATAGGTAATGAGACCTGTAATGGCCATGCCAACGGGCATTTAGATCGCTCAAATATTGCTACACATTTCGTAGAAAATTCAATTTTATGGAAAATCACCAGAACTATAGACCATAAATTCATAATAAAAAAACAAAAATCTGCAATTGTGCTCCGATTTCGATGATTGATGCCTCTATCAATAGGTATTGGGACCTGTAATAGTCATGCCAACGGGCATTTAGATCGCTCAAATATTTCTACACATTTCATAGAAAATTCAATTTTATGGAAAATCACCTGAACTATAGACCATGAATTCATAATAAAAAAACGAAAATCTGCAATTGTGTTCCAATTTCGATGATTGATGCCTCTATCAATAGGTATTGAGACCTGTAATGGCCATGCCAACGGGCATTAGGTTCGCTCGAATATTTCTACACATTTCGTAGAAAATTCAATTTTATGGAAAATCACCTGAACTATAGACCATGAATTCATAATAAAAAAACGAAAATCTGCAATTGTGCTCCGATTTCGATGATTGATGCTTCTATCAATAGGTGTTGAGACCTGTAATGGTCATGCCAACGGGCATTTGGATCGCTCGAATATTTCTACACATTTCGTAGAAAATTCAAATTTATGGAAAATCACCTGAACTATAGACCTTGAATTCATAATAAAAAAACAAAAATCTGCAATTGTGCTCCGATTTCGATGATTGATGCCTCTATCAATAGGTATTGAGACCTGTAATGGTCATGCCAACGAGCATTTAGATCGCTCGAATATTTCTACACATTTCGTAGAAAATTCAATTTTATGGAAAATCACCTGAACTATAGACCATGAATTCATAATAAAAAAACGAAAATCTGCAATTTTGTTCCGATTTCGATGATTGATGCCTCTATCAATAGGTATTGAGACCTGTAATGGCCATGCCAACGGGCATTAGGTTCGCTCGAATATTTCTACACATTTCGTAGAAAATTCAATTTTATGGAAAATCACCTGAACTATAGACCATAAATTAATAATAAAAAAACAAAAATCTGCAATTGTGCTCCGATTTGGTTGATTTATGCCTCTATCAATAGATCGCTCAAATATTTCTACACATTTCGTAGAAAATTCAATTTTATGGAAATCACCTGAACTATAGACCATGAATTCATAATAAAAAAACGAAAATCTGCAATTGTGCTCCGATTTCGATGATTGATGCTTCTATCAATAGGTGTTGAGACCTGTAATGGTCATGCTAACGGGCATTTGGATCGCTCGAATATTTCTACACATTTCGTAGAAAATTCAATTTTATGGAAAATCACCTGAACTATAGACCATGAATTCATAATAAAAAAACGAAAATCTGCAATTGTGCTCCGATTTCGATGATTGATGCTTCTATCAATAGGTGTTGAGACCTGTAATGGTCATGCCAACGGGCATTTGGATCGCTCGAATATTTCTACACATTTCGTAGAAAATTCAAATTTATGGAAAATCACCTGAACTATAGACCATGAATTCATAATAAAAAAACGAAAATCTGCAATTGTGCTCCGATTTGGATGATTGATGCCTCTATCAATAGGTATTGAGACCTGTAATGGTCATGCCAACGAGCATTTAGATCGCTCGAATATTTCTACACATTTCGTAGAAAATTCAATTTTTTGGAAAATCGCCTGAACTATAGACCATAAATTCATAATAAAAAAAACGAAAATCGGCAATTGTGCTCCGATTTGGTTGATTGATGCCTCTATCAATAGGTATTGAGACCTGTAATGGTCATGCCAACGGGCATTTAGATCGCTCGAATATTTCTACACATTTCGTAGAAAATTCAATTTTATGGAAAATCACCTGAACTATAGACCATGAATTCATAATAAAAAAACGAAAATCTGCAATTGTGCTCCGATTTCGATGATTGATGCCTCTATCAATAGGTATTGAGACCTGTAATAGTCATGCCAACGGGCATTTAGATCGCTCTATTATTCCTACACATTTCGTAGAAAATTCAATTTTATGCAAAATCACATGAACTATAGACCATGAATTCATAATAAAAAAACGAAAATCTGCAATTGTGCTCCGATTTGGTTGATTGATGCCTCTATCAATAGATCGCTCGAATATTTCTACACATTTTGTAGAAAATTCAATTTTATGGAAAATCACCTGAACTATAGACCATGAATTCATAATAAAAAAACGAAAATCTGCAATTGTGCTCCGATTTCGATGATTGATGCCTCTATCAATAGGTATTGAGATCTGTAATAGTCATGCTAACGGGCATTTAGATCGCTCAAATATTTCTACACATTTCGTAGAAAATTCAATTTTATGGAAAATCACCTGAACTATAGACCATGAATTCATAATAAAAAAACGAAAATCTGCAATTGTGCTCCGATTTCGATGATTGATGCCTCTATCAATAGGTATTGAGACCTGTAATAGTCATGCCAACGGGCATTTAGATCGCTCAAATATTTCTACACATTTCATAGAAAATTCAATTTTATGGAAAATCACCTGAACTATAGACCATGAATTCATAATAAAAAAACGAAAATCTGCAATTGTGTTCCAATTTCGATGATTGATGCCTCTATCAATAGGTATTGAGACCTGTAATGGCCATGCCAACGGGCATTAGGTTCGCTCGAATATTTCTACACATTTCGTAGAAAATTCAATTTTATGGAAAATCACCTGAACTATAGACCATGAATTCATAATAAAAAAACGAAAATCTGCAATTGTGCTCCGATTTCGATGATTGATGCTTCTATCAATAGGTGTTGAGACCTGTAATGGTCATGCCAACGGGCATTTGGATCGCTCGAATATTTCTACACATTTCGTAGAAAATTCAAATTTATGGAAAATCACCTGAACTATAGACCATGAATTCATAATAAAAAAACAAAAATCTGCAATTGTGCTCCGATTTCGATGATTGATGCCTCTATCAATAGGTATTGAGACCTGTAATGGTCATGCCAACGAGCATTTAGATCGCTCGAATATTTCTACACATTTCGTAGAAAATTCAATTTTATGGAAAATCACCTGAACTATAGACCATGAATTCATAATAAAAAAACGAAAATCTGCAATTGTGTTCCGATTTCGATGATTGATGCCTCTATCAATAGGTATTGAGACCTGTAATGGCCATGCCAACGGGCATTAGGTTCGCTCGAATATTTCTACACATTTCGTAGAAAATTCAATTTTATGGAAATCACCTGAACTATAGACCATAAATTAATAATAAAAAAACAAAAATCTGCAATTGTGCTCCGATTTGGTTGATTTATGCCTCTATCAATAGATCGCTCAAATATTTCTACACATTTCGTAGAAAATTCAATTTTATGGAAATCACCTGAACTATAGACCATGAATTCATAATAAAAAAACGAAAATCTGCAATTGTGCTCCGATTTCGATGATTGATGCTTCTATCAATAGGTGTTGAGACCTGTAATGGTCATGCTAACGGGCATTTGGATCGCTCGAATATTTCTACACATTTCGTAGAAAATTCAATTTTATGGAAAATCACCTGAACTATAGACCATGAATTCATAATAAAAAAACGAAAATCTGCAATTGTGCTCCGATTTCGATGATTGATGCTTCTATCAATAGGTGTTGAGACCTGTAATGGTCATGCCAACGGGCATTTGGATCGCTCGAATATTTCTACACATTTCGTAGAAAATTCAGTTTTATGGAAAATCACCTGAACTATAGACCATGAATTCATAATACAAAAACGAAAATCTGCAATTGTGCTCCGATTTCGATGATTGATGCCTCTATCAATAGGTATTGAGACCTGTAATGGTCATGCCAACGAGCATTTAGATCGCTCGAATATTTCTACACATTTCGTAGAAAATTCAATTTTTTGGAAAATCACCTGAACTATAGACCATGAATTCATAATAAAAAAAACGAAAATCGGCAATTGTGCTCCGATTTCGATGATTGATGCCTCTATCAATAGGTAATGAGACCTGTAATGGCCATGCCAACGGGCATTTAGATCGCTCAAATATTGCTACACATTTCGTAGAAAATTCAATTTTATGGAAAATCACCAGAACTATAGACCATAAATTCATAATAAAAAAACAAAAATCTGCAATTGTGCTCCGATTTCGATGATTGATGCCTCTATCAATAGGTATTGGGACCTGTAATAGTCATGCCAACGGGCATTTAGATCGCTCAAATATTTCTACACATTTCATAGAAAATTCAATTTTATGGAAAATCACCTGAACTATAGACCATGAATTCATAATAAAAAAACGAAAATCTGCAATTGTGTTCCAATTTCGATGATTGATGCCTCTATCAATAGGTATTGAGACCTGTAATGGTCATGCCAACGGGCATTAGGTTCGCTCGAATATTTCTACACATTTCGTAGAAAATTCAATTTTATGGAAAATCACCTGAACTATAGACCATGAATTCATAATAAAAAAACGAAAATCTGCAATTGTGCTCCGATTTCGATGATTGATGCTTCTATCAATAGGTGTTGAGACCTGTAATGGTCATGCCAACGGGCATTTGGATCGCTCGAATATTTCTACACATTTCGTAGAAAATTCAAATTTATGGAAAATCACCTGAACTATAGACCATGAATTCAGAATAAAAAAACAAAAATCTGCAATTGTGCTCCGATTTCGATGATTGATGCCTCTATCAATAGGTATTGAGACCTGTAATGGTCATGCCAACGAGCATTTAGATCGCTCGAATATTTCTACACATTTCGTAGAAAATTCAATTTTATGGAAAATCACCTGAACTATAGACCATGAATTCATAATAAAAAAACGAAAATCTGCAATTGTGTTCCGATTTCGATGATTGATGCCTCTATCAATAGGTATTGAGACCTGTAATGGCCATGCCAACGGGCATTAGGTTCGCTCGAATATTTCTACACATTTCGTAGAAAATTCAATTTTATGGAAAATCACCTGAACTATAGACCATAAATTAATAATAAAAAAACAAAAATCTGCAATTGTGCTCCGATTTGGTTGATTTATGCCTCTATCAATAGATCGCTCAAATATTTCTACACATTTCGTAGAAAATTCAATTTTATGGAAATCACCTGAACTATAGACCATGAATTCATAATAAAAAAACGAAAATCTGCAATTGTGCTCCGATTTCGATGATTGATGCTTCTATCAATAGGTGTTGAGACCTGTAATGGTCATGCCAACGGGCATTTGGATCGCTCGAATATTTCTACACATTTCGTAGAAAATTCAAATTTATGGAAAATCACCTGAACTATAGACCATGAATTCAGAATAAAAAAACAAAAATCTGCAATTGTGCTCCGATTTCGATGATTGATGCCTCTATCAATAGGTATTGAGACCTGTAATGGTCATGCTAACGGGCATTTGGATCGCTCGAATATTTCTACACATTTCGTAGAAAATTCAATTTTATGGAAAATCACCTGAACTATAGACCATGAATTCATAATAAAAAAACGAAAATCTGCAATTGTGCTCCGATTTCGATGATTGATGCTTCTATCAATAGGTGTTGAGACCTGTAATGGTCATGCCAACGGGCATTTGGATCGCTCGAATATTTCTACACATTTCGTAGAAAATTCAAATTTATGGAAAATCACCTGAACTATAGACCATGAATTCATAATAAAAAAACGAAAATCTGCAATTGTGCTCCGATTTGGATGATTGATGCCTCTATCAATAGGTATTGAGACCTGTAATGGTCATGCCAACGAGCATTTAGATCGCTCGAATATTTCTACACATTTCGTAGAAAATTCAATTTTTTGGAAAATCACCTGAACTATAGACCATAAATTCATAATAAAAAAAACGAAAATCGGCAATTGTGCTCCGATTTGGTTGATTGATGCCTCTATCAATAGGTATTGAGACCTGTAATGGTCATGCCAACGGGCATTTAGATCGCTCGAATATTTCTACACATTTCGTAGAAAATTCAATTTTATGGAAAATCACCTGAACTATAGACCATGAATTTATAATAAAAAAACGAAAATCTGCAATTGTGCTCCGATTTGGATGATTGATGCCTCTATCGATAGGTATTGAGACCTGTAATGGTCATGCCAAAGGGCATTTAGATCGCTCAAATATTTCTACACATTTCGTAGAAAATTCAATTTTATGGAAAATCACCTGAACTATAGACCATAAATTCATGATAAAAAAACAAAAATCTGCAATTGTGCTCCGATTTGGTTGATTTATGCCTCTATCAATAGATTGCTCGAATATTTCTACACATTTCGTAGAAAATTCAATTTTATGGAAAATCACAACTATAGACCATAAATTCATGATAAAAAAACAAAAATCTGCAATTGTGCTCCGATTTGGTTGATTTATGCCTCTATCAATAGATTGCTCGAATATTTCTACACATTTCGTAGAAAATTCAATTTTATGGAAAATCACCTGAACTATAGACCATAAATTGATAATAAAAAAACAAAAATCTGCAATTGTGTTCCGATTTGGTTGATTGATGCCTCTATCAATAGATCGCTCGAATATTTCTACACATTTCGTAGAAAATTCAGTTTTATGGAAAATCACCTGAACTATAGACCATGAATTTATAATAAAAAAACGAAAATCTGCAATTGTGCTCTGATTTCGATGATTGACGCCTCTATCAATAGGTATTGAGACCTGTAATAGTCATGCCAACGGGCATTTAGATCGCTCAAATATTTTTAAACATTTCGTAGAAAATTCAATTTTATGGAAAATCACCTGAACTATAGACCATGAATTCATAATAAAAAAACGAAAATCTGCAATTGTGCTCCGATTTCGATGATTGATGCCTCTATTCTATCAATAGGTATTGAGACCTGTAATGGTCATGCCAACGGGCATTTAGATCGCTCGAATATTTCTACACATTTCGTAGAAAATTCAATTTTATGGAAAATCACCTGAACTATTGACCATGAATTCATAATAAAAAAACGAAAATCTGCAATTGTGCTCCGATTTCGATGATTGATGCCTCTATCAATAGGTATTAAGACCTGTAATGGTCATGCCAAAGGGCATTTAGATCGTTCAAATATCTCTACACATTTCGTAGAAAATTCAATTTTATGGAAAATCACCTGAACTATAGACCATAAATTCATAATAAAAAAACAAAAATCTGCAATTGTGTTCCGATTTGGTTGGTTGATGCCTCTATCAATAGATCGCTCGAATATTTCTACACATTTCGTAGAAAATTCAGTTTTATGGAAAATCACCTGAACTATAGACCATGAATTCATAATACAAAAACGAAAATCTGCAATTGTGCTCCGATTTGGATGATTGATGCCTCTATCGATAGGTATTGAGACCTGTAATGGTCATGCCAACGGGCATTTAGATCGCTCAAATATTTCTACACATTTCGTAGAAAATTCAATTTTATGGAAAATCACCTGAACTATAGACCATAAATTCATGATAAAAAAACAAAAATCTGCAATTGTGCTCCGATTTGGTTGATTTATGCCTCTATCAATAGATTGCTCGAATATTTCTACACATTTCGTAGAAAATTCAATTTTATGGAAAATCACCTGAACTATAGACCATGAATTCATAATAAAAAAAACGAAAATCTGCAATTGTGCTCCGATTTCGATGATTGATGCCTCTATCAATAGGTATTGAGACCTGTAATGTTCATGCCAACGAGCATTTAGATCGCTCAAATATTTCTACACATTTCGTAGAAAATTCAATATTATGGAAAATCACCTGAACTATAGACCATAAATTCATAATAAAAAAACAAAAATCTGCAATTGTGTTCCGATTTGGTTGATTGATGCCTCTATCAATAGATCGCTCGAATATTTCTACACATTTCGCAGAAAATTCAATTTTATGACAAATCACCGATAGACCATGAATTCATAATGAAAAACGAAAATCTGCAATTGTGCTCCGATTTCGATGATTGATGCCTCTACCAATAGGTATTGAGACCTGTAATGGTCATGCCAAAGAGCATTTAGATCGCTCAAATATTTCTACACATTTCGTAGAAAATTCAATTTTATGGAAAATCACCTGAACTATAGACCATAAATTCATAATAAAAAAACGAAAATCTGCAATTGTGCTCCGATTTCGATGATTGATGCCTCTATCAATAGGTCTTGAGACCTGTAATGGTCATGCCAACGGGCATTTAGATTGCTCGAATATTTCTACACATTTCGTAGAAAATTCAATTTTATGGAAAATCACCTGAACTATAGACCATGAATTCATAATAAAAAAAACGAAAATCTGCAATTGTGCTCCGATTTCGATGATTGATGCCTCTATCAATAGGTATTAAGACCTGTAATGGTCATGCCAACGAGCATTTAGATCGCTCAAATATTTCTACACATTTCGTAGAAAATTCAATTTTATGGAAAATCACCTGAACTATAGACCATAAATTCATAATAAAAAAACCAAAAATCTGCAATTGTGTTCCAAATTGGTTGGTTGATGCCTCTATCAATAGATCGCTCAAATATTTCTACACATTTCGCAGAAAATTCCATTTTATGGAAAATCACCTGAACTATAGACCATGAATTTATAATAAAAAAACGAAAATCTGCAATTGTGCTCCGATTTGGATGATTGATGCCTCTATCAATTAATCGCTCGAATATTTCTACACATTTCGTAGAAAATTCCATTTTATGGAAAATCACCTGAACTATAGACCATGAATTTAAAATAAAAAAACGAAAATCTGCAATTGTGCTCCGATTTGGATGATTGATGCCTCTATCGATAGGTATTGAGACCTGTAATGTTCATGCCAACGGGCATTTAGATCGCTCAAATATTTCTACACATTTCGTAGAAAATTCAATTTTATGGAAAATCACCTGAACTATAGACCATGAATTCATAATAAAAAAAACGAAAATCTGCAATTGTGCTCCGATTTCGATGATTGATGCCTCTATCAATAGGTATTGAGACCTGTAATGGTCATGCCAACGAGCATTTAGATCGCTCAAATATTTCTACACATTTCGTAGAAAATTCAATTTTATGGAAAATCACCTGAACTATAGACCATAAATTCATAATAAAAAGACAAAAATCTGCAATTGTGCTCCGATTTGGTTGATTTATGCCTCTATCAATAGATCGCTCGAATATTTCTACACATTTCGTAGAAAATTCAATTTTATGGAAAATCACCTGAACTATTGACCATAAATTCATAATAAAAAAACAAAAATCTGCAATTGTGTTCCGATTTGGTTGGTTGATGCCTCTATCAATAGATCGCTCGAATATTTCTACACATTTCGTAGAAAATTCAGTTTTATGGAAAATCACCTGAACTATAGACCATGAATTCATAATACAAAAACGAAAATCTGCAATTGTGCTCCGATTTCGATGATTGATGCCTCTATCAATAGGTATTGAGACCTGTAATGGTCATGCCAACGAGCATTTAGATCGCTCAAATATTTCTACACATTTTGTAGAAAATTCAATTTTATGGAAAATCACCTGAACTATAGACCATGAATTTATAATAAAAAAACGAAAATCTGCAATTGTGCTCCGATTTAGATGATTGATGCCTCTATCGATAGGTATTGAGACCTGTAATGGTCATGCCAACGGGCATTTAGATCGCTCAAATATTTCTACACATTTCGTAGAAAATTCAATTTTATGGAAAATCACCTGAACTATAGACCATAAATTCATAATACAAAAACAAAAATCTGCAATTGTGTTCCGATTTGGTTGGTTGATGCCTCTATCAATAGATCGCTCGAATATTTCTACACATTTCGTAGAAAATTCAGTTTTATGGAAAATCACCTGAACTATAGACCATGAATTTATAATAAAAAAACGAAAATCTGCAGTTGTGCTCCGAGTTGGATGATTGATGCCTCTATCGATAGGTATTGAGACCTGTAATGGTCATGCCAACGGGCATTTAGATCGCTCAAATATTTCTACACATTTCGTAGAAAATTCAATTTTATGGAAAATCACCTGAACTATAGACCATAAATTCATAATAAAAAAACAAAAATCTGCAATTGTGTTCCGATTTGGTTGATTGATGCCTCTATCAATAGATCGCTCGAATATTTCTACACATTTCGTAGAAAATTCAATTTTATGGAAAATCACCTGAACTATAGACCATAAATTCATAATAAAAAAACAAAAATCTGCAATTGTGTTCCGATTTGGTTGGTTGATGCCTCTATCAATAGATCGCTCGAATATTTCTACACATTTCGTAGAAAATTCAGTTTTATGGAAAATCACCTGAACTATAGACCATGAATTTATAATAAAAAAACGAAAATCTGCAGTTGTGCTCCGAGTTGGATGATTGATGCCTCTATCGATAGGTATTGAGACCTGTAATGGTCATGCCAACGGGCATTTAGATCGCTCAAATATTTCTACACATTTCGTAGAAAATTCAATTTTATGGAAAATCACCTGAACTATAGACCATAAATTCATAATACAAAACAAAAATCTGCAATTGTGCTCCGATTTGGTTGATTGATGCCTCTATCAATAGATCGCTCGAATATTTCTACAAATTTCGTAGAAAATTCAATTTTATGGAAAATCACCTGAACTGATGATTGTTCCTGTTGAACATACTATAAACAATGTACTAAAATGTATAAAATCTGAAATCAAAAATAAAAAATATCTAAAAAAATCAAAAGCTAAAGCTTTAATTAGTATAAAAGGAATAAAAAATAGCCCAAAATCAAATAAAAATTGTTGAATCTTATACACAATTAAATGTTGGGTCCGGTTGCTGACACATCGTGAATAAATGACTTCGTTTTAGATATCTCCAAAATTACTCGTTCTTTATGCACACACATTTCTCATTTAAAAAACTGGAAATCATGGTACTTTGCTTTAATATTAGTATTTGAGAAGTATTTTTTAAGCGCTTCTGTAAAAAAATGCGTTATGGTTTCGGTTTGACGTCCATCCATCTGTCCATCGATAACAACGTAATTTCTACACTAAATCTTCAAGCAATCCAAGAAGAAGATCACTAATGATTTAAACTCTATTGCGAATATACTGAAGCAAAGGAAAATATTGAAGCAAACATTTTTTATACAGACGGTATCGGGTGAATCGAATACTAAGATCGATCTTCTTTTAATTAATCTACTGCTTTATAGTTATCTATCTATAAAGAAAAAAAAATGTATACGAAACCAATCTTAAATAACACTTAGGTTTTCTAAATATAAATAAACTTTACAAGACCAGAATAAATTATGTTTACCTAAAACCAATCAAAAATGCTGGACATACTTACATAACTACATAAATTATGTATCTAAAATGTAAATAAAAATACAAATCTAAGTATTTAATATTTATTATTGCAATTTAACCATGTTATACACGAGGATTACCTGAATATCTGAAATTTTCTACAATATACAACTGTGCTAAGAATATAAAATATCTAAAAATGAAAACTACTTGCTTGCATAGCTAAAAACTCTAAACACATTTACAAATGTACATACATCCGTATGTACATATATGATAAACACGAAAAAAAATGTGAGATTTTAGGAATTACATTTTGTTCTAGATAAATCTACGGTACACATACACAAGAATAAGGAATTACGAGTGAGTATAAGAAATGATACGAGATATTAAGAGACATGAAGATAATAAATTTTAATGTATAGCTATAACTACAAATTATTTGTATCTACAATAAATATGTCTAGTTTATGTTATATGGTGAAATGTTTTTTTTTTAGGTCATCGTTAGATGGATACGATACACTTATGGTTGTTACAATGTATAAAGGCCACCGGTGTATTTTTAAATAAAATAAATTGTCTGGAAGTTAAGTTAAATTCCCAAATTGAAAAAAATATTGGATAATGCCTGTCATATTTTATAAAAGAGACGTACGTTTATTTGCAGTGACAGTCGTGTCTAAAGTAATAATATTTTCCGTCTTACAGGCTACAAAAGTCAAAATTGGCGTATATACAAATTTAGCCAAGGAATGACAAAAAAACACTTAAGGAAATTTCCTAAATAGTGGCAATATGGTGTCGTCCAATTTCAAAATCGACGACATGAGTTGTTGATTCATAACTACGGTAAAGGACGAAATTCTGTCCACTTGATATAATTGATTCGTACAACCGCCAACCAATGAAATCAAATTTAGAGGCATACTAACCGCCAATTCCTAACACAAATTTAAAAACATCGTCCAGTGGCAAGTTACCGAATTAACTTGTAAAACGAAATTAAGAATCACTCGGATTGAGGCTTTATGTTTTTGGAATAGGCATATTAAACCAACTAAGAAAGAACGATTTACTAAATCAATGTATAAACAAGTGACGATAAATTAAACCTTCACCAAAAATGTTCTGAAATTTCACGGGTTTAACTTGATAGTGCCAATATTTAATGGAAGTTTTGATAAGTAAATTTCGTTTAGAGACACATTTGAGGCACTATGAGAGCAATAGAGGGCAGATCAAAACAACCGATTAAATGGACAAGATTATAGTTAGTAACGTATTGTGGAGTTGTGCCATGCCAATCATGTAGCTGCTTTAAAATAACTAAATCAGTCATTTGATCATTTGGTTCAAGGTGTTGGAATTTCTTAACAACAGAGCTCGTATATTGGATCAAATTGTACAAAAGGTAGAAATTCGATCGAATTATACAACACGCAAATCACCAACAAGAACAAATTCTAATTTAGTATTATGCATGCTCATGATATCATCCAACCAGACACACATAATCTGTAAGGTATATGCAAATCGAGGATTCAATGTATTGTATAATGTGGGTAACTACTAAAGTAAGAAAATTAAACAGCTTTAGTTGTATTCGTAGTGGACATCAAATCATACATTGCAGTCATAACCGCATCACACCTTGTTGCACAATCCAAATATTTTCAACGCAACTCAACAAATCAACCCGAGAATGCAATAGTGAATGCGCCAAACCCATCGGCTGCATTATTATTTATCAACGATCAAGGTAGCAGCAAAACGTTAGTCTAAGAACTTACAAGTCATACTCTCAATAGTTATCAAACAATATAACTTTCAATTAATTGCGTGGTTCCTATGGCTCAGTCCCGATTTTTAGTTAAATCGAATATAACAGTGAATTTAACATATTTGTTGTTTACTCGTGGACTAATATGACCAATAAAAAGACTTTATATCATAAAACACAATATTTTGGTTTTGGCACATTTGAAACAAACAACAGAATATGATGACCACGGTTAGCAAGCAAAATGAACAAACAGAGAAATACATCACCATAGAGTACAATAATAACATCAACAAGAATATAACGAAGGTTTTTAAAAAACATGAATACACAATGGCATTTAAAACAAACAACAAATTAGGGAATCGACTCAAACAACGAAACATAAATACACCAATAGACACCGGAATCTATAATAATACATATAATGACTGCCCCAAATTATACATCGGACAAACTGGTAGAAGTTTTCAAGTTAGGTTTACTTACAGAACATATAAAAGAAATCGGAAAACCAAAAATCGACTCAAAATATGCGCAACACTTGACTACCAAACTCACAGGTATTACACAGAATACGAAAAGGGTTACTAACGAACAGATTAGAAGAACTGGAAATATACAAGGAACGATAAAATCCATTTTTACTAAACGAGTGAATTGGGCGCAACAAAATTTACGACCTTATTGTAAATCCGTAATTAATATCATTTTGCACATACACACCCACAAAAATCAAATAGTCAACAAATTCTTCTCTATTTTCATCATAAAGCACACACCAGATGGTATATACTAAAAAGAAGGGCGGTATCGCCCCTTTAAGAAGAAAAACAAAATAAGGGGAACCGAACATTCAAAAGGCACGTAGGCACAAAAAATAAGGTATAAAAGCAGTTTTTTAGCATAATTTTAGTTAATGTTTGTTAGAAATTTGATAAAGGAGTAACATCCGAAACGATCGTAATTTTGTTTACAAATATAAATATCACTTTATGAATAATGAATAAAATAAATATTACCTCCGAGTATCGTTACAGTGTCAGAGGGTACTATTCAATCAATGTACCGAGCTACTTTTTATGTAAATAGTAGAGTCAAATATCTGGAGAAGCCACCCCAAAGTAGTGAGTCCTTAAAGTTAATTTATGAACGAGTGTATTGCGAACACATTAATAAAATAGTTGATGACTCCAGCAAATCAAGACCAAACCCAGTTATTACCTATATTCCTCTTCATACGATCACAATGCAAAATATCGAAATTACGAGTTACTATTGATGCAAATTGCAATTAACGAAGGCGATACTGACTGGTGCAAATACTGTAGATCAAGCAGTAAAGATAGAAGAATGTCTCTGCGAAGTTTTGCAAACCAACGTCAAAGCCGACTGCGAACTATAAAAATACTAGTGGGTTATGGTCTGCAATCTATATCAACCTGCAGTTGGTATAAGCCAATCACGATGTGGTAGTCATAGTTACTGTCACAGCTAACTCCGTCTAAACTAAGATGATCCTGTTTTAGCCGAACACGAAAGATTCTGGAAGGATGACTTTATCATTTGAACTTCTACTATTTATTGTAAGAACAGAAGCGTTTGAAGGATGTATTTGCTGTCAGTGAAAACAATGAGATATTAGTCAGTCTGCTATGCAGTAAACGCTTAGTGACACCTCTCAAGTACCAAACCATTCCTCATATTTGCAACACGTTTATGGTCGCGGCTCGTTGCAACGACTGCCAAAGGACCTTCGAACACGCTGTGGTGGATCGCTCCTGAATATCAAAAATCGCCATAATCTGAATGGCCAATCAAGAATTTTCAAGTAACACCGAGTAGCCTCACATTGAGGAACCGAAACTTTTACGAGTACAACCACTGGGAGCACACCATACGAGAGTTAATTGAAAGATTCTACAAATAATTTACAAAGTAGGTATAAGTATATTGCTTACTATTGGTTCGCCATTTGCATGATTCGTTCAGCATCTAACATTTAATCAGGAAGTTCGAACCAACAATAACAAAAAGCCAATACATTACGAGTCAAATAAAAACTCTTCCAAAGGCAATACATCTAGTAGCGGCTGTGGGAAAATTCTAAATGATTATCCAACTCTAACACGGCAAGCAAATTTTGATAAGTCCGTCAAACATAATTAGTTCACATGATACACATACCTGGTCATTTACCGTTAAGGCTCGTAGACTTCATCCGTCTGAACATAAGGTACATGATAAAAATTGGTATTTGTATAAAACCTCATCTTGAGGTGTCTTCACCTATCCACTTAGTCCCTAAGAAAGACTGTAACCTGATACCCTAGACACACTGCGATTTAGTGAATTTTTCGAGATTAGCCGCAGTGTGTCAACCTCGATTTAGTTAATTTGTTTTTGCATAGAAACCTAAACTAGTTTAGCTAAATCGGATTTATTAAACCACAGTCTGTTTAGGGTATGATCGACGTATTCAATCCCACATGCTGCACGGTACTTTCAATGATTGATGTAATCCGACGTTATCATCAAATACCGCTAACCCCCAAAGATATACATATATATATATATATATATATATATATATATATATATATATATATATATATATATATATATATATATATACTGTTGTAAATTTCCTATATTTTATTTGTATATATATATATATATATATATATATATATATATATATATATATATATATATATATATATATATATATATATATATATATATATATATATATATATATATATATATACAGGGTGGCTGAGACCAAGTGTTACCAAATGAAAACGCTGTAATTTTTTTAATTTTGATTATTTTTTATTGAAATTTCGTGGAATATGTTGAAAACATATTACATTTTATGAAAAACATGTTACTGCTCGATATTACCTCCTTTGGCTTTGATTATTTGATTCAGTCTTCCATAGAAAGCATTGCATGCTGACCGAACGTGGGCTTGCGGAATTTTATTCCATTCTCGAACAAGAGCTGACTTCAATGCATCAACACTTTCGTATTTTTTAGTGGACACCTTACTCTCCAAAATGGACTATATGGAGAAATCCATGGGATTCAAGTCTGGTGAATATGGTGGCCATTCTTTCGACGAAATCAGCCGCGGAACGCAATTTTGTAAAAATTGCTGTGTCGCTCGAGCTTTGTGTGACGGTGCCGAGTCCTGTTGGAATGTCCAACGGTTCGTACCAAAGTGTTTACGTGCCCAAGGTAGCAAAGCATCGTTTAGGATCTTTTGGCGGTACATCTCTTGGTTTACCTTGACTCCATGTTCGATGAAAACCAGAGGAGTGCGTCCATCTGCAGTAACTGCAGCCCAAACCATAACATAAGCTGGTGATTGCTTGCGCATGGCAACTCTTGTGTCCAAATTATCGTTGGACTTGTCCTCTAACCAAACACGATCATTTTGTTTATTCACATGCTGTTGAATGGTGAAAATTTTCTCATCAGAAAAGACAATTTTTGGAATCTCATCACGTTCGGCCAAGGCCTTCAATGCTCGTGTTCTTTCAAGCCTAACTTTTTTTTGTGCCTCCGTAAGATCTTGAACTTTTTGTATCTTGTAGGGCTTCAAGTGTAGTTCATTTTTCAATATGGTTTGAATGCTGTATCGTGAAACATGTAGACGTGCGGCTAATTGATTGGCACTTTGACGAGGATTTCGTTGGATTCGTTTCTTCACCTTTCGTATCATTTCTTTTGATGTTGCTGTCTTTTTAGGACCGCCTCTGTTGCGTTTAGCGATGCTACCAGTTTCGTTGTATCGAGTTATGGTTCGATACACAAACATTTTATTCACATTCAAATGCTGGAGCTGACGAACTATTGCTGTTTGTGAATTTCCACCCAAATACAGTGCAATTACACTATTACGTTTGAATTCCATTACGATTTTTTTATTAAGATATTAATTTAGAACAATTATTTATTGACCACATATAAACAACTAACCAAACTTCAATCTGTCAAAAAATTAATGCGCGAAAATGACAACTACACAAATGACAGCAGAGTGAAGTTAGTAACATTTGGTCTCAGCCACCCTGTATATATATATATATATATATATATATATATATATATATATATATATATATATATATATATGTATATATACTGTTGTAAAATTTCCTATATTTTAAATTTGTTAATGTTACCAGTAATATTACCGGTAACACGGGTAAAATAGGTAACACAATTTTTATTCAATTAATTCCAATTTGTACCACAGAACACTAGTATTATTTTGACGTCTAGACAAAAGTAGTAAGATTTTTAAATAAAACACAAACGGCTCATTAGGCTCTCAAATATATTTCATCCTCTACAAAGTAATCTCATGCGGGTAGAATACACTTATGCCAACGTTTTTTCCAGTATTCGAAACAGTTTTTTTCCGGAATGGCCTACAAAACCTTCTTCGTTTCGGCTTGAATCTCTTCAATCGTATCAAAACGATGTACCCGGAGCGGTTTCTTGAGTTTCAGGAATAGCCAGAAGTCAAGCGGAGATAAATCGGGCGAAGGGTAGTTGTGAAACAATATTGATCGAATTTTTGGCCAAATAGTCACATACAAGTCACATCCAGTGTGAGACGGCTCATCATCATGATGCAAAAACCAAGAGTTTTCTGTCCAAAATTTTTGTGATGTCAACAAAATCTCTAATTGTCAATCGACGATTTTTGAGCACCAAATGCTTGACTTCCTTGATGTGGTGTTCATTGGTAGATGTCGAAGGACGGCAACGTCGTCTTCAACGCGTATAGTAAATGATAAATTATACGTAAATATGAGTTTATGATCAATTAAACTCTTTAATGAATGTATGGCTCATCCCCTGCGACACAGTTATCATCCTCAGCCTCAACATCATCTCATCCTGTTCTTCATCCTCTTACTTCATCTTTGTTATCCACACTTACTACGTTCGTTCTCGACAGGTTTAAGTTGTGAAAAGTGTACGTTAGTTTTCCTGCACGATCAACAGTCAATATATTACGTGTTGGACTATGTGTATAAAACATATGTACTAAATGTGCTTTCCATTGCAGCTCTCGATGCAGGCATGCTCAAAATATCACCCGCCAAAGCATTTAAAGGTGAAGTAGAACACAATCCCGCCCACCAAGTTTTATCAGAGAGCTGCTCACTTGCAACCACAAACGATCGTTAAAAAATTTCACTTCGAACATTGTAATGCACCAAAGACTCATATATTTTGTTGCCCTTATATTTTTTGTCCTTGGGTGAAGTTCTGCGACATTAAAAATAAATTCGAAAGGCTCTTGTCGAAAGATCTTTCCTCGAATAGCTGGTTCAAGCAAATTTGAGAATACTTATAAGTTCTTCGAGCAAACTCTCAAAAGAAGACGGCCATTTAGCAATCGGCGGTAGTACACAAGGGACGATTTCAAATAAGAGATTGTACATAGATGCCTTTATAACTGGTTTCACTTCGTCTTCGTAAGCCTTCGTTTCTTTAGGGCATACCTGATGTAGCATGAAGGTAGATCTAATGTAGCATGAAAAATGTGCAAGTTTTTTTTATTTGCGAAACCATCCGTACGACTGACTGAAAATTTCAAACTGTTGATTAATTGAATCATGAAGATATATCGACAATGAGCAAGTTAAGTCCATGGGAGATGCATCCATACTCGGTGATATAGAGATAGCTTTTATTAACCATTTTTCGGGACGCTTTATTTTTCGTTCCATTGTCAGTAATAAGTACAACAAATTTATAAATCTCGACGGTCTTTTAACACCGCCTCAACTTTCTTGAAACGCAACTTGAAACGCAACTTTAAAAGCAAAAAGTAGATTTTTCTTAGTGAGTAGATTTATAAAAAAAGACTTTGGGTGTATTGATGACATAATTTGTTATGGAGTCCCTGCAAATGTTCGACCAAGCATATGCGGTCTGCAACGTCAAGATTCACTCTTCGACGCGATGGTATTCAAAATCCAACAATTGATTGGAGAGTTGATATCTTGAAGGAAGTTTTTAGAACGGTCGTAACTTCTTCAACAAATCAATACAAGCCGCTCTATTACGTATTTACCAGATGAATATGTTAATGACACAGGACTATATATATATATATATATATATATATATATATATATATATATATATATATATATATATATATATATATATATATATATACATATATATATATATATATATATATATATATATATATATATATATATATATATATATATATATATATATATATATATATATATATATATATATATATATATATATATATATATATATATATATATATATATATATATATATATATATATATATATATATATATATATATATATATATATATATATATATATATATATATATATATATATATATATATATAGGGGTGCAATCACCACTCCGTTTCGTCTTTATGAGTTTGTCGTATGCCGTATGGTCTACGTAACGTTGCCCAAACACCGCTATCCGAATAGATTTTGTATACGTTTACACAGAAGAAATTTTAACCACCAGTCGTAACGAATCTGATCACGATAAACATTTAGAGTTATTGTTTCAGAGACTATATCACATTTTGGTATTAATATTAAAACATCAACATGCTAATTTGGTGTCCCTAAAATCGAGTTTCTTAGCCAAAAGATCAGTAATAATGGCATATACGATCATCTGACAAGAAAGTTCAAGCAATAAAAGATTTCCCTCAGCCATCTAGCGTAAAGTAAATTTAAAGATTCAACGGTATGAATGTTAAATAGCTTTTGAACGCACAAAGGAAGCCTTGGTTTCAGAGATGATCTTGACACTCCGGATCGAAGCTACGGAATTTCTAGTGAGCTTCGAAAGTTGCTGTGGGTGCCGTCCTTGAACAGTTTGTTAATCATGAATGGAAACCTCAAGCATTTTTCTCAAAGAAACTTCAACTTGCTAAAGTGAAGTATTCTGCCTTTGATCGCGAACTACTCACTATTTATGTAGCAATTAAACACAACAGATATTTTTTAGAAGGCAGATGCAGTACCATGTTAACGGCGCTTGTAATATATTTCTCAGTTCACATCAAATATACAACATATAGAAGGAAGTTTCAACGTTGTCACAGATAAATTATTACGGTTTTGCGACCCCGAAACGGATGCAGTTATTTCTACGGGAATTAATTTAAATCAACTAAGACAATTGCAGCAATCCGACCCCTATCTCAGGGAATTAATACTTTCTCAGGTACAATCGAAATTCAAACTCTCGCAATTCCTTTTGCCCTCGGGGTATGACAAAGAAATATGGTGTGAAACCTCCCTAATAAATGCACAGAACGATTTTTGAGATCTTCATCATTCTCTCTCTCATCCCGTAGTTAGAGCCTCCAGAAAAATTATTGCTATTCGATTGAGGATATGATGGCCCAAACGGTCGGTTAAATTTTCATCTTTGAATATATTCCCTGTTTCGGTGTGACGAAGTACACAACGGTTGTGGGTTTCAGTCCGAGGAACTTAGTTCGAATTTAATCTTTGCGAATTTTGTTTTGCATAACAAAAACAAAAACACTACGAGGTACTGGCCAAGCCAGCGTACGTGTTCTCCGATAAAACTATTGACACGTCGTACAAATCATTGCGAGAAGTAACCTTTGACTGGCATGGGAACGAAATATTATATTGAAGTACATGCGCAAGCAAACCAATATTCATTTTTACTCACTTCACAGTAGGTCAATATTTAGTCACATTAACTTTTTCTATGATTCGGTATTTCCGGGAATATTTGAATTCTAGGATGTTTCGGAATTATTTGAGCTTCCTGATTACTGCGATTATTCGAATATATTCGAGTTCCTCATCGGTATTCTAAATTTTCAAATTGCTGTAGTTGCACGATATTACAGAATTAATGATAATCATTTGGATGTGCTGCAACTAATTCATTTATCATGAAATATGTTGATTAAGTTAGATACCAAATTAAGATCATCCAGGCCAGTAACCCACATCTTCCGGCAAAGAACTGGAAGATAGTGAAACAAAGGAGGCCAAAGGGGGCTATAGGTTGACAGTTATGCTGTTAAACAGGGAGTCTCTAACTCTCCTCGCGGAAACAAAGGGAGTGGTCAGCTTTGGATTCGGGTCGATCACTCTCAATGTGTATAAGAAGGATGAAGTAGACACGCAAGTGGGAAACCAGCCTGGGCTAAACGTCGGGAAGGAAGATGTTGATCTTCCGGAGACGGAGACGGATACCGAAATTATGGCTGTTCGAACCTGCTCCCTTTCTCTGGACTCAGATGGGGAAAACCTGTTGAAGTCTTCGCGAGAGGGGGATGGCAACGGCGACTATATAAAAGGATTAAAAGAGAAGACAGGCGGCGAAACGACGGATAGCGGCGGTTGTCCAGGGGTTTTTTTCCGTTAAGGGAAGTAGAGGAAGAGATGAATAAGGTAGGTCACAATGGTTAACATTGTACAAATAAACCCGCATCACATGAAGGCTACCTCGGCAGCTCTCGTTCTCAGATTGAATAAGTCAGGTGAGAACTTGGTGCTAATCCAAGAACCTTGGATTAACAATAACAGGATCTGTGGCCTCAGAACGAAAGGGTATAAATTATTATATTCAGGCAACTCTGAGAAGATCAGATCGTGTATTTTGGCGAAAAATAATTTGAATATTTTGCTTCTTCCTCAATTTAGTAGTGGGGATGTTACCGCGGCGAGCGTTGAGGTTGGCTGTGAAAAATGATGGCTAGCCTCAGCCTATATGGATCGGGAGAAGGAGGTTCTAACGGATAACCTGGGAGAACTGGTCCGGGAAGCAGGTCAAAGAAAGGTAGGTGTCATACTTGGATGTGATGCAAACGCGCATCACACAATCTGGGGAAGCACAGACATTAATGAAAGGAGTGAGGTTTTTTTTGAATACTTCAACCTTTTATTAAATACTAACCTTTTAGTATGCAATATTAGGCGAAAACCAACATTTATTGTCAGGAATCGACAGGAGGTCTTGGATGTGACATTTGCGTCAGATACTATTTTTCATATGATCAGGGGATGGAGAAGCCGACATGGTGGTCATTGGTTTGGAGACCTATCGGAAGGCTTGTAGTGTAGCCTTTCATAAGGCCAATAATACCAGGGAAGCTCGGCATTAGGACTCACATAAGGAGGAACTGAGGAATTATAAAAGAGAGTTGAGGAAGGCACAAAGGGGGTCCTACAGACTCTTCTGTGGTAAAATGGGAGAGGTATCTGAGACTTTCCGCCTTAGGAAGATTCTTTCTACCAACCCAACCAGTCCTAGTTATTTAATTAGGCCGGATGGGTCATGGACAGCTTCTAGTATGGAATCTCTGGAGCTTCTAATAAATACGCACTTTCCGGGAAGCCTCGATGACTCGACGGAGCCGGGGGCTCATCGAGAAATAATTTCAATAGAAATGGAGGGCATCGTGGATAGGGAACGGATCGCGTGGGCAATGAACGAGTTTAAGCCTTATAAATCGGCTGGCCCAGATAGGATTAAACCATCGGAGATCTAGAGGAACTTGGCAGTCATCCTTCCCTGGCTGGAGATGATCTTCAGAGGATGTCTGAAATTTGTCTATATTCCTAGGAAATGGACGGAGGTCAAGGTGGTCTTCATTCCGAAAGCCGAGAAAAGCTCGCATTATTATCCGAAGGACCTGAGGCCTATAACTCTATCATCCTTTCTGCTGAAAACATTGGAAAGGTTGGTGGATGTATTTATACGATCAAAAATTGAACCCTGCAATGTCACAGCATGCGTACTGTAAAGGGAGGTCGGTGGACACAGCCTTGCAAATTGTATGGTCTCATTCCTCGATATTGAAGGTGCCTTAAATAACGTAAAGACAGCTTTGAAGGTGGATTACTCTGTAAGTAGGTTGATTAATCATATGCTGTTAAGCAGGGTTATTACCTCAGAAGTGGGGGAGTCCACAATTAGAAGGCGGGTGGTTAGAGGAACCCCGCAGGGAGGTGTAATTTCCCCTTCTCTCTGGAGTATAGTGATTAACGAATTGCTGTTGGAACTGGAGAGAGAGGGGGTATTGGTTGTAGGGTACGCAGATGATATAGCGATAGCGGTATCAGGTAAATATTTCGACACGATTAGAGATGTTATGCAGAATCCACTATTGATCGTTACCAAATGGACCAGCAAATGTAGATTAGGGATCAACCCGTCCAAGACAGAGCTGGTACTTTTTACCAGGAAGTATAAAATTCCGGTAGTTTGCCCGCCTACGATAAACGGCACTAGACTGACTTTTTCTAATAGATCGAGATTCTTGGGTATAATCTTGGACAGTAAACTCAGCTAAATGCCTAACACGTTAGAGAGAGTAAATAAGGCCACTGTAGCCATTTACTCGTGCAGGAACGCCATAGGTAAGGGATGAGGTTTTAAACCGGAGCTGGTACACTGGCTGTACACTGCTGTAGTGAGACCTGTACTTATGTACGGAGTGGGCGTGTGGTGGCCAGCTCTGGACAAGGTAACATACAGGAGTAGAATGGAAAGGGTGCAAAGAACGGCCTCCATGCTTATAAGCGGGGCGCTTAGGACGACACCTACTCGCGCTTTGGAGGTTATGTTCCACCTTATTCCAGTAGAGGCTTTTTGTAAGCAGAAGGGAAGTGTCTGCAGGTGGGGCACTCGACGATAGTTGGATCACTAAGGGATGAACTAATGAATCTAGATTATGTTATACCAACCTTGTGCTTCGATAAAGAGTTCCGGACCGTCTGTCTTTCAAAGGAATCCTGGAGGGACGGATCAATACTGGAAACGAGGCAGTGCAATTTTTCACGGACGGCTCTAAGCTAGATGGTAAGGTAGGAGCCGGAGTCTTCTGTGAGAAGCTTAATGTTAATATTTCTGTTCGTCTTCCTGACTACTGCATCGTGTACCAAGCTGAAGTGGTGGCGATCGGGGAAGTCGTGACATGGTTGAAGCATAATGTGGTATCAGTAAGGGTATTGCAGTATTTCAGTATCCAGATAATCTGGGTCTCTGGTCACTCGGACATCACGGGGAACTGTAGGGCGGACGAGCTAGCTAGGTACGGTACGACTCTCCAGATGCAGACGGAAAGGGCAGGTCTGCGGAGGCCTATAGCAGCGCTCAAATTGGCGCTCAGTAGAAAGGCAATCGCCTTCACAAATGAGTGATGGACCAACACTCTTACGTGCAGGGCACTGATATCCCTGGGAAGACGAGAGTTAGGATTGGTCTTAGGGATACTGACAGGACACTGCCTTTTTGGGGAACACGGCGAAAAAGCTGGGTCTACAGACAAATGACTTTTTTAGAAGTTGCCTGGACGAGGAGGAGGAAAAGAGTATAGATCACTTCCTATGCTCGTGTCCGGCACTATCATACAGAAGACATAAATATTTGGGTGTGTACGGTATGGACAGCCTTTCGGAACTCACGAACTGTGGAGTACGAGATATTTTACGCTACATAAGTAGCACTAGATGGTTTCAGGGGTAAAGGGGAGATAAGATCCTGTGGTATCACAATGAACCACTATTGGCCTAAGTATGCAATAGCAGCTACTCTAACCTAACCTAACCTAATCTAGTTACCAAATTTCATTGGAATTGGTGCAAAATCTCAGAAGTGCCATTTGAGGCAGGGATGGAGATTCTTGGATAAAACATGACCAAAATTTAACAAATATTCTAATGGTACTTTGGATCATAAATATAAACCATAATTCAAAAAAGTAGATTTGCCCCAGAGAAGTTTGTTTTTTAAAAACATAACCAATCCAGGCTATCTTCTCGGCTCCAGCATTAAATGGAACAAGCACATTTGTTGACGGATTTTAGTGAAATTTTATATCTATTTTGTAGATTTTATAAATAGTTCCTAAGGTTATGGGCTCAGTATTTGTAAATTAAAATGTGACTCAAAAGCAGATAATATTTTGAAACACAAAGTTGGCACCATAAATCATAAATTAGATTTGCCAATTTTTGTTTTCCATAAACAGTCAATCCAGACAATTTTTTTCTACTCCAGCGACAAATGTAACCCACACTTGGTGTATTTTTGTGAAATTTCATATCTGAGATATTAAGCTGAAATAGTTCCAAATCTTCGTGAGTTTTCACCGGAACATGTCCGGAGAAACCAATACAGACATCAGAGGCAGACGCTCTCCCTATACTAACTACGATTAATTCAATCCTAACAAATCTAGGAAGCGCCTAAAAACGTTGAAAAATCACGTAAAATGTCAAAAACCAGAAGAATCTGAAATTTGGATACAAATGGCTCGATAATCGGGACTCTTAGTGGTCAGTTTTGTAGGCAATATACGGACTTTGAGATTTTTTATAAATGTGCCAAAGCGCTGCAGACATTTAACTTCTCGTAATCTTTTTCTCTCAATTGCGACTTTATGAATTGCAAAGTCTCGAAACTCGTAACTCGAAATACCCGACATCCAAAGGTAACATGCTGTGAATTTAAATCCTTCTTCAGTATAAATTGTATACTTGGTAAAAATCGGTTAATATGGGGTCGATTAACCGAAACGGTATATCGAGTAGCCTTTTTTGGTTTTTCTACGTTACGGCTCTAAGCGAACTATTTCATATTTTCAAATAAATTGTTAGTACAGAATCATCACCATCGCTCTACGAAGAAAATTGACATCTAAATTAAGTCATTGACGAAGTCAGTTTTATCCTCAGAATCACAACTTCCCACATTGTTGAGGCTGCAGTTAACAAAGCAGATCTCTCTCTTACCGAATCGTGAACTATTAATCTGTTTAATGAAGTGAACAATTATCCGAATTTCAGACAATCAAAATTCATCTCATGAGCGCCACTAATTCGAGACGTTTACATTTTGCAGTAGATTTTCAATATAGTCAACCATAGCAGCTACTCGTGAAATCGTTAAACTTTATTTTCGTAAATGTTGTTACAATAATCTGAAAGATCGTGAAGTTTGTCACCTGATCGATAATAAATTGATTTAAACTTTTGGTAGATTTGAAGCACTCGAAATCGTTTGTGCCACGACATTCAATGGACGTTTGATTCCGAAAAATGGCTACACATAAATTCAAAAGTAAATCCATCCAATTTGGTCTCAAGAGGAATTTAGTAAGAATACAAAGTCAAGTGTGATCGTCGAACTGCGAAATTGCTACGACTTTACGTCCTGTCACTCTTGTCACAATATACCGTTAAATACAAGTAATTTTTGGCCAATAAGGCTTAGAATCAATATACAACATCCCAAACTTCAATAGAAAAGTCAACTGGAAGAAACATGCTCAAATTGAGCAAAATACCTTAACTGTTTCAATTTGTTAAAAACTTTCAGAATTAAATTTTGATATTTCATTTATTTATTTACAGTAATTTGACAACATCATATCTAAGCAATTCGTGCCCCACCGGCTGCAAATCTATAAATATGATCATTATAACAAAAATTTCGTACGTCCCGAATATTAAAATCAACAAAATAATCAAAATTTTCCAGCCCCTTCATTTTAGATATTAATTCGGCCGTCAGACCTGGCACATATTTTGTTATAAATAAATGGCGAAGCTGCGTCAATAGCAAACACGTGTACTCCGTTGAAGTAACCGCCATCAATTCTGGGCACGTATCCCAAAAAAAAAGATGTAATTCCTTAAGTTTTTGCAGATGTTTAAATATGGCACTGCAATCGTACGTATCCAAGTAGAGTTCCAATTTTATTAGATTTGTAAAATTGGCACACAGTAAATTTAAAATTTCAAGTGAAATTTTAACACGTGCCAATTCTAAAACCATTAAATTTGGCATATTTGATGTTACAAATTGAATAAGATGGTCCTGATATCTAAAGGGGCGGGCGACTACATTCAGGATCTATATTTAAGCACAGAAAATAAAAAATTGTTTTATTTTAGAAGCATTATGGACAAATTCGATACAAGTTTACCTCAAGATTAGTTGATCCACCAACGACACCAAGCTGCCGCCCATGAAATTTATTTACACCCAACAAACGCAAATTGTGCATATATTCACATACCGTTTCCAAATCTAAATCGTTCACCGATCCCATTTCTAATTCTTCTGTTCCGCTAAGCTTCATACAAAATTTCTTAAACTCATATCGATCATAATCACTCGGAATCTCAAGTAGTTTCAATTTTTTAATCGTCACCTGATTGAGTTGACAAAAACTTGTAAAAAACGATGTTATATCGGTTGCTCGATTTACAATCTCCAATAATTCCAAATTAATGTGAGGCCACCGTCCCATCGCATTCAACATGTCCACATGTACTTTAGAATTATCGTACAAATTCTGTGATGAGTGGGTATAATACGAGAGTTTCTTCAAATTAATACATTTACTGAGGATAAAATTTAGGCCAGCACATTGTTCCGCAAAACATTCAATATAAAATATTTGTATACTGTGTAACGGACTAATTAGGTTTGAACGTGATTTTTTTGATAATTTAAATTTTGTATCGCCCCTCACTTCGATCAGCAGTGATTCGAGATTTGGTAAATATTTTAAACATTTCACTAATCGATTGAATGTTATGATACAACCGGTTATATGTAATTCGCGTATGGTGTTTGTAAATTTTTTTAAAAACGTTCGATAATTCCATCGATAAAAATTCACTTGGGTTAATTTTAATTTATTGAATGGACGTTTTATGTACTTGTGTGAATTGGTTATGTTACCGATAAAATGAATTTTTATTTGGCGGCCAATTGTTGGGCAGCACGATGCACTATACCATGGTTTACATACTTGGACGGCACTTTTGAAATCAGTCAAATTCAAATTTTTTAAAATATTTACGATAATCTATAAATGGATCAGACTATGTTATACTGTTTTTGGGTAAACAAAATATTTCGCGTTCAAAACTTACGTGTGGTGGTAAATGCGCGTAATTGTTGTTCATTTGTGGAATTTTTTTTTTTTTTTTGGGAAATTAGACTTTATTTTTGCGAACCGATTTACTTGAACATTAATTAGATACTGTAAATCGATAATATGTTTTTTGGAAAAAATAGAAAGAAAAAATTGAACTGTTAACACTGTAGAGGACACGGTTTGCATTTTGATATACAGCAGATATTTTTAAATATTTAATTTTACAATAATTTCAAATGTTTACTTTAACATTTTTGAAAATCAATCGTCGACTTAATTAAAATTCCACATATAGTATTCCACCAAACGCACCAACTAAGCGCGTTTTTTTATTCGCTCCGGATAGCTGCTATCGAAAGCCGTCATTTTTATACGCCTAAATTTAAATTTGACGCGCTATTTATTGGTAAACTAAACTTATTTAACATCAAACTATCATTTTTAATTCAATTGTTTAGCGAAAACTTGATATAAAAAATATTTGGCTCTACCTATTTATACGGAGCGCTATCCGGAGCCACTTTTCATATGACGGCTCTCGATAGCAGCTATCCGGAGCGAATAAAAAAACACTACTACTGTTGCCTGTTTGTTGGCCTCATTGTAACCGTTCAAAGTTTTGAAATTCACTTTAACGTGTTGAAATTGAAAATTTGTTAATTTTTAAAATTAAAATAATTTTGAAATTATGAAATTCCATAAATTTATTCAACCTTGAATTTCTTAAAAAAACAAATTGGAAAAAATCTCAATTGGAAACTCGACTGAATAATAGAATTAATAGTCAAGCTACTGACGTGTAGATGTCTCTTTATTCATTCGATTAATTCATTACTCATAGTGTTTTGTTTGAAATTTGAACAGTGTGTTAAGAAAATTAGCTTCACAAGTATTTTCAATAAATGACGTCACGTGACATTTAAACAAATTTCATGATTTATATTTAGAATTATGTTTTAATGAAGCAGATTTACCTTTTAAAACCAACATTGCTTGCCTATCAAATACAAACTCTATCAAAGTTTAATTGTTGTTACCTTTTTAAACGCTTTTACTTAACTTGAGCCGTATATTTGTGTATGGAGTTAAAATCGATGGAATTTTAGCATAAGCTGTGAACATATTAACGGAAAATTCACTCATTTGTTGAGGAAATGAACGCATGTGGCGGTGCGGCCACACAACGAAACAAAATCAAACCGAGCAAGAAGCCTGTTGACATTTGTCGATAGGGTTAGATTGGTGGCGATAAGCCCGTTTTTTTATTCGCTCCGGATAGCTGCTATCGAGAGCCGTCATTTTTATACGCCTAAATTTAAATTTGACGCGCTATTTATTGGTAAACTAAATTTATTTAACATCAAACTATCATTTTTAATTCAATTGTTTAGCGAAAACTTGAAATAAAAAATATTTGGCTCTACCTATTTATACGGAGCGCTATCGGGAGCCGCTTTTTATATGACGGCTCTCGAAAGCAGCTATCCGGAGCGAATAAAAAAACGCGCTTGATGTCGACATCTTCGGTTTAGCGGGAAAAAGAGCGATGGCGACGTTTTTATCTAGATTGAGCCAAAATCTTTGATCAAGCAAAGAACGTAAAAATTAAAAAAAGCAATTTTCACACAAGTGTTAATAAATAAAATCGTTTCTCTTAAAATTAAAATCATTGTAAAACAAGAATATCGTTACGTTTTTGCCATGTCAATCAAGGTTCGTATCACTGGATTGTGAATAATACAAAATCAATTTAATTTATTTCCAACGAATTTATTTATTTCACAAAATTTATTACAACACAGTTTATCAATAAAAATTCACAAAATCACTTTATATAATGTGACGGTGACACCTAGTGTGTAATAGAATAAGTTAAAATTAATAGCTCAATGTTAAACTGTTCTAAATGAAATTTTCCATGATACAATTGTTATACACTATTCTAACTAGAAAAATCATGAGTTTTCTAGAAGTTTGGTTTGTGTATATAAAAAGGCGAATGAAATCGAATTGGAGTAGTAATATTTGGAAAGCGATAGTATAAAGATTAAAAAGGAATTAAAAAGTGATTTAAAAAGTGTTTTTGTGCGAAATAAAAAGTAATAGTGATTAGTAAAATTTGAGAATAATTTATATAAAGTGATTTTGTGAATTTTGATTGATAAACTGTGTTGTAATAAATTTTGTGAAATAAATAAATTCGTTGGAGATAAATTAAATTGATTTTGTATTATTCACAATCCAGTGATACGAACCTTGATTGACAAGGCAAAAACGTAACAAATTGGTTACAGCGGTGGGATTGTGAATAAAAAGATAAAGAAAATGATTCTTAGCGAATTAAAAGTTCCAGAATTAAAGAGCGAACTTGAGAAACGGGGTTTGGCTACTGATGGTGGTAAAGCAGCTTTACAAGCGCGACTACGTGATGCCATGGAGAAAGAAGGGCTGGACGCGGAACATCATGATTTTGGAGAGAAAGTAACGGATGCGGCAACCGTAGAGCAGAAAGCAGAAGATAAACAACCGTTGATCGAAAAGACACAAGAACATTCGGGAAGTTTCGATTTGTCGCAGTTAATCGCTGCTATGAACCAGATGAATCAAATAGCGCAACAAGGAGAGCAGTCGAATCAAGAAATAAAACGACAAATGGACAAAATTGAGCAGTCAAATGAGCGACAGTTGGAACAACAAAATCAGTCTAACCAAGAAATTAAAGACCAAATTACAGATGGTCATAAGAGAATCGACGATAAACTTCTCGAATTATCTACTAACATACACGGCGAAGTGGAAAAGCTGCAAATGGAGATTCAAAAGGTTGACGAAAAATTAGAAACGATGGTTCAACAAGTTGAAGAAAAATTTCAACGTCTCGAAAAAGAACTAAACGATGTCAAGGCAAGTGGAACAACAACACAAGTGGTACAAACCATTCAATCAGTTAAGTTAAAACCACCAAACTTCGACGGTACAACATCTTTCGGCATTTTCAAATTTCAATTTGAAACGGCAGCCAATCAAAACCGTTGGAATGATGAACATCTTGTCGTAGCGTTAATAGTGGCCCTTAAAGGTGAAGCAGCGGAGGGCTTACAAACAATTCCGGAAAAAGATCGCAACAGTTATGTCGAAATTATGAAGGCGCTGAATCGGAATTACGGCAGTGACCACAAGCGGGAAATCTATCGTATGGAATTGAAAAGCCGCTATCAAAAGGGAGGAGAATCGCTACAGGAATTTGCATCGGCAATCGAGCGATTAGTACATCTAGCACATACCAGTACATAGAAAGGCTGAAAATTGACGCATTCATTGACGGCATTCGAGATCTGGACACACGCAGAGCGGTGATGTTGTCACCTAAAGCAACCTTCGCGGAAACCATCGCTTGTGCGTTAACAAATGAAACTGCACAAGCCATCACCAAACCGTCAATGAAAATACGCCGAGTGGAAATCGACACCAGCATAGAACGGTCAACACCAAGATACCGAGACGGAAGCGGCAAGATCAAATGTTGGGCATATGATAAAATCGGTCACATCTCACGGTACTGCTGGGAATTAAGAAGAAAAAGGGGAAGATCACCTTCGCCTATGCAGCGACGACCAAGCGGGGAGCAGGCAGTAGCTAGGCAAGGAGGCCAAATGACGACAGAGTCGTTAAACTTGAAAGAGTCAGCTTAAAGGGGCAGAAGCTGACTCCCACAACCGATTGCCCCATAACCTCCATCCGCGTTTCGAAAGTAGCAAGAGGCGGTGACAGCTTAACTATCAAAGGCGACATTGATGGCACGGATTGCACAGCAACTGGCGATAGTTCAATAATAAAAGGCAAAAAGATCGTGAAAATAAAAATCGGGAGAACTCTTTTCCAACACGAAGTGCTAATTGCAGATATTGTGGATGAAGTCATAATGGGGATGGACTTTATGAGAGCAAATGGCTTCGTGGTGGATGTCGGACGAGGAGTTTTAAGTTACGATAACATCGAGTTGCCACTTCAATCTAGCAGTGCCGGAGCAACTATCAGGCGAATTATTATTGATCATCGGGAGAAGCTGTCACTGAATTCGGAGACAATCCTTTGGGGAAGATTGGAGGGAGGTTCTGGGTCACCCAGGTTGTGGAAGCTAACGAAGAAAAGAACGGAGCCAAGGAAATAATAATCGGAAAAGCCCTAGTTAAACCAGACAACGAATATAGAGCACCAATTAGGACTCTAAATCTCTCGGATAAGGCGAAAACCATCAAGTAAGGGACAGTCATCGGCAAATGTAACAAGGTTTCAACTATAGTAAAGTGTGAACAGAAAAGTCCGATTGAAAAAGCTGACATGCAAGGGCAGAAAGAAATGGTAGAACAACTTATGCAGAAATGGACCGAAGATCTTACCGAGGCACAGAAAAAATCTGCACATCAACTACTCAAACGGTATACTTCCATATTCAGCAGTACATCGGATAATAACGGAAATACTTCAATGGTAAAGCATCGAAATGATACGGGAGCGGAGATGCCAATTCGTCAACCACCCAGGAGATTACCATTGGCAAAACAACAAGAAGTCAACCGTAAGGTAACAGAAATGTAGACGACAGGAGTAATCGAACCATCTAACAGCCCATGGAGCTCACGGGTAGTATTGGTCGAGAAGAAGGACGGTAGCATGAGATTCTGTGTTGATTACCGAAAACTCAATGCTGTGACGAAAAAGGATATATACCCACTGCCAAGAATTGATGACACGTTAGACACGTTATCGGGTGCTCGAATATTTTCGACATTAGATCTACAAAGCGCCTATTTGCAGGTGGAAGTCCATGAGGAAGATCGCGAGAAAATAGCGTTCATTGTGGGTAACGGGCTTTGGCAATTTAATGTTATGCCGTTCGGATTATGTAATGCCCCTGCGACTTTTGAACGATTAATGAAGCGCGTGTTAAGGGGATTACATTGGAAGACGTGCCTAATATATCTGGATGACATCATCGTCCTGGGTAAAGATTTCGACGAGCATCTAAGGAACTTGGCAGAAGTTTTAGATCGGATGCAGGGAGCCGGATTAAATCTAAGCCCAAAGAAGTGTAAACTATTCAGAACTGAAGTCAAATATTTGGGTCATCTTGTAACAACTAATAGAATTCACACCGACGAAGAAAAGATCGAAGCGGTAAAGAACCAATACCTAAAAACTTACACGAATTACGAAGCTTTTTTGGATTGTGCACCTACTATTAACGCTTCGTGCCAGGATTCGCCAACATTGCCAAGAGTTTACACGAGTTAACCAGGAGGAACAAGCCATTCGAATGGAACGATGAGCAGGGGGAAGCATTCGTGGAACTAAGGAGACTGTTATGTGTTGCGCCAATCCTCGCGTACCCTATACTCAACGTGAAATTTATTTTGGACACCGATGCAAGTAATGTACGGTATAGGAGGTGTGCTATCACAGGAAACCAATGGCCAAGAACGAGTTATTGCGTACTTCTCCAAAACATTATCAAAACCGGAGCGTAATTACTGCGTGACACGGAAAGAATTGTTGGCTATAGTGGGATGTGTTAAGCATTTCCATAAGTATCTTTATGGCCAAAATTCCATTTACGGACAGACCACGGCGTTTTACGGTGGCTATTACAATTCAAGAATCCAGAGGGGCAAGTAGCACGCTGGATCGAACGTCTTCAAAGCTACGATTTCCAAATTGAACATCAAAGGGGAAGTGCACACAGAAATGCCGACGCATTGTCAAGACGGCCGTGTCCAGTAGAATGTAAACATTGTGGCTATGTTGAAGCAAAGGAAGACAAGTGCTGCCTGATGAGGAGTGGACCGACGAAATGATCAGGAAAGAGCAATTGGATGATACGGATTTATCAGTTATAATGGAATGGAAGGAAAAGGAACAGCGGCCAACTTGGAGCGAGATCGCGGACAAAACTCCCATCGTCAAGGCTTATTAGGCTCAATGGGATAGCCTCCGTCTTGAGAATGGCTGTTTAAAACGATTGTGGAAAGGCACGGATGGCAAAGTGAAGCAATTGTTGCTGGTGATACCAAAGTGCCGGATTGTGGAAATCCTGAACGAGTATCATGGAGGAGCAAGTGGGGGCCACCTAGGAATTAATAAAACACTGGCAAAGATATGTCAACGATTCTACTGGGCAGGATGTAGGCAGTTAGTGATAGAATGGTGCCAAAAAATGTGACCGATGTGCGGCGGTGAAGGGACCCGCACGCAAAAGTCGTGGAACCATGAAACAATATAACGTTGGAGCACCATTCGAAAGAATTGCAATGGATGTAGCGGGCCCATTTCCCACCACCGAGAGCGGCAACAAATATGTGCTAGTAATAATGGATTATTTCAGCAAATGGCCGGAGGTGTACCCCATTCCCAATCAGGAGACGACAACAATAGCTGATGCCGTGGTAAACAATTGGATTAGCAGATTTGGAGTGCCATTGGAGATTCATACCGATCAAGGCAGGAATTTTGAATCGGTGGTATTTCAAGAGATATGCCAGATGCTCGGTATAAATAAAACGAGAACAACACCTTTGCATCCACAGTCTGACGGTATGGTGGAAAGATTCAATGGTACATTGGAGGAATATCTAGCAAAGGTCGTTGAGAAAAACCAACGCAACTGGGATCGACATATACCGATGTTTCTGATGGCCTATCGATCAGCTATACATGACACAACCGGAATGACACCAGCTAAAACGTTATTTGGAGATAATCTACGGTTACCTGGAGATCTAAAGTTTGGGGCTGTACCATCATCGGCTTTATGTGGACAAGATTACGTGGACCGAATGAAAGGGGAACTTAATGAGATTCATCAATTTGTACGGGAGAAAATACGGATGTCAAGTGACCGGATGAAGGCTCGATATGACATACGAGCAAATAACCAGGGCTTCCAGGAAGGGCAATTAGTATGGCTTCACAACCCGCAACGGGAAAAGGGATTATCACCGAAGCTGCAACCAGCATGGGAAGGACCTTACACTGTCATCACAAGGATGAACGACGTGGTTTATCGGATACGGAAGGGACATCGAGGTAAACCAAAGGTGGTGCATTTGGAGAGGCTGGCCCTATACAGAGGAGGTGATTTGGGTCCTGTTCGGGACGAACAGGCTTAGGTGAGGGGTAGTGTGACGGTGACACCTAGTGTGTAATAGAATAAGTTAAAATTAATAGCTCAATGTTAAACTGTTCTAAATGGAATTTTCCATGATAAAATTGTTCTACACTATTCTAACTGGAAAAATCATGAGCTTTCTAGAAATTTGGTTTGTGTATATAAAAAGGCGAACAAAGTCGAATTGGATTATTAATATTTGGTAAGCGATAGAGTAAAGATTAAAAAGTGAATTAAAAAGTGTTTTTGTGGAAATAAAAATTATAAGTGATCAGTAAAATTTAAGAATAATTTATATAAAGGGATTTTGTAAATTTTTATTGATAAACTGTGTTGTAATAAATTTTGTGAAATAAATAAATTCGTTGGAGATAAATTAAATTGATTTTGTATTATTCACAATCCAGTGATACTAACCTTATTTGACAAGGCAAAAACGTAACAATATTTTAAATAAATAAAACTAAATTCAGTGTTACGAACCGCGTGTTTAAGTGTGTATATATACACACACACACATCACCCCATACACCATACCACGAGCCCACCACCCATACGCAAACCTGTTACGGTCGATGTAGATCAATGGGATGGATTTACTTTGAAACAGTGGTTCATATAAATTTTCACAATATATTTTCACTGCGGTGTCCAATTTTTTTATCTTACTAGACACAATATTAACAACATGATTCCCATGAACATGCTTGAAAGTGAGATTGTTAAGTGAAGTCTGTATCTCCAACTCTCATAACACCCAGTGGATCGAAGAACCGATGTATTTTAATTTTCCGATGTGCAGGCTTATTTAACTCTGTTTAACCATAGTTTTTAAGTCGAAATACTTAACATCTTTTGTTATTGAATGTCACCATGTTCAATATCACATACGATAGAATGAAGTCAGTAGTAATTAATGAATCTACACTGAATTCGAAATTCCAAACTGAACTCTCGTACCGCGCAAATGATGTCGCTAACAGTAAATGTGAATGTGATTCTGTGTTTTAGAGAAATGTTATAACTAAGCGTATTTTGTTGGCCAAACTTTAATTCGAATTATTTTGGGTTTATTATTTTTCCAAGAAAATATCCAATTTGATATACTATATAGCGTATTTCCTTGACAAATTTACAACCCCCTGCAAGTATAACATTAACCCGAAAAAAAATTGGGTTTATTTAAGCTTAATTCTAAGTCTTGGTTGTGATACCTGCCACCAGAGTCATAATACATATTAAATTTACATTTTATTTCGAAAGGTTGGCTTTTGCCTAACCAAGCTTAACACGTTTGCTCTTCCAGTTAATGACGACACTACGCTTGAAGAAATTGAAGTTCGTTCTTCAAAGATGGAAGAATACTTCACAGAGTTGGTTGCGATTGAAAATAAACTACTCTTAATTCCCGATCAAAACTCAAAGTCTGATGAATTTGAGATAAAATATTTTAAGGTGAAGTCGATTTTTGTTCGGGAAATGCGTCAACGCCAAAAAATTGAAGTTATTCATCTTCCTAACAACGATTTATTTAACAAGACGATTGATAATCTATGCGCTCAGCAACGTCATTCTTTTGAAGGCCTTAAGGAAAACACGTTGTCAAGCCGCCACGGGTTGTTATTGAACCGTTTTCGGGGAATTATAGTCAATGGCCGTTCTTTAAGGATCTTTACAAATCATCAGTCCACGAAAATGATGCATTATCTGAATCTCATAAATTTCAACTATTGAAAGGATTTCTTAGAGGTGAAGTTGCCGACTTCCGTCATATTCCGAAACCGATCTTAATTACGAGGAGGCCTGGGGTAAATTGCAAGCAAGGCAGCAATTCAACGTTCTTGAGCTTGAAATAAAAGGTCTGGGCTCCCAAAACGAGAAACGTGACCCCTGGTTAATTTATTTAATATTCAATAAGCTCGATATAAAAACCAAGGGGTCGTGAGCAAAACTTTCAAATGTCCCTGTTGTAAGAAAAATAATCATCCTCTTTTCAGATGCTTCAAGTATAGGAGATTAAACATTTAAAACCGTATTAAGATTGCGAAGGATTATAATTTTTGCTTGAATTATTTGACTCAAAATCACTTAACGTCTGAATGTTCATCTAGCTTTTCATGTCAAACTTGCGGTCAACGACACAATTCACTACTCCATGAAGATTCATCAGATAGTGCAACCATGGCAAATAGTAACACTTTTCTTTCAACAGGTGATACACAGATAGCAGAAGACAACTCGAAAACTGTAAAAGGCAATTCGGAATAAATCAAATGACAATCAATCACCCAACCAGTTCCTATAATCAATAATACAACTTCAACCTCATCTTCAGTTTCAATTCACTTGGCCCATCAAATCCACCCAATACAATCTGATCTTCCATCAATCAACGCATCCTATTAATCTGATTCAACTTTCAACGTGGCGAACTCGTTTCTCAATGAGTCTGTGGCTTCCAGAGTTTCAAATACTACTCTGACCTTGCTGCCGACAGTCTTAATCATGGTTCAGAACTCTAGAGGATCTTACCAGAAGTTCCGCACGTTATTAGACTCAGCTGCCGAAACCAGTTTGATAAACGAAAAATGTGTTCAATCCTTAAACCTGACGCGTTATCAGGCTTGCGTAAATATCAAGGGTTTGGGTTCCATAAGCGCCGGCAAGACTAAAGTATCTGTTAATTTGGATATTTTAACTTCCGATAAAAGCTCTATATCCATATGAGAGCTCTTATAATGAAAAACTTAACTTCTGATCTTTCTCCGATTACAGTGGGGTTAATAAAACACAAAATGTTCCGTCTTTACAATTGGCTGATCCAAATTTTAATCGCCCGAGTCCGGTGGATATACTAATTGGAGCGGACATTTTTTTGAAATGATTGTATCCGGAAAAATTCCAACTGAATGACGATATTTTTGCACAAAACACTTGTTTTGGTTATGTCATCTATGGGATGTCGTGCGGTTGCGATTCAAACCAAATTCCCCCGATCTCGGAGACTCGCTACCCATGTCAACTAGAAGACTATGGAGTATCGATTCGAAAAATTCCCAGAATTAAGAAAGGAGTACTCAAAGTTTATGATGGAATATGCAACGATGGGTCATATGTCTCTTATTCCTCTCAATGAAATTAAGGGCAGTACCACGAAAACATTTTATCTCCCATATCATGCGGTGCTGAAAGAGTCAAGTTCGACAGCAAAATTACGCTTAGTATTTGACGGTTCTTCAAAATCTTCGTCAGGTATTTCGCTGAATGATAAATTGGATTCTGGGCCATCAATTCTGCCAAAACTATTTTCTATTCTGGTTCGATTTCGAAAACATAGGATTCCCTTTGCAGCTGACGTGGAAAAAATGTTTCGCCAAGTCTAGATACATCAACGTGATTATCAGCCTATTATTTGGCATGAGAACCCAATTTCTCCCATCTTACATTACCGTTTAAACACGATAACATATGGAACAGTCTGTGCAACATTTCTAGCTTCTCGAATTCTTCATCAAATTGCGGATGATCTTCCCTCAGACTTTTTCGACATCAAATCTATCATTAAATCGGATTTCTACGTCAACGACTTGCTCTCGGGTTGCGCGGAGGTATGTGAGGCTAAACATTTACAACAAAGGATAGCGGAAGGTTTGATCAGCGGCGTTTTAGACTAAGGAAATGGGTGTCCAATAGCCAGGAATTATAAGGAGCTATACCAAAGGAGGAACAGGAGACTCTAGTTGAATTTGGCAATGGAGAGACTTTCGTTAAAACTCTAGGTCTAGTTTGGATAACATGTTTGAATTGTTTTACTTTAAAAATCGAGAAATTTGACGGCCCTACTACGAAACAAAGGTTTTTGTCTATCACTGGCCGTATCTTTGAGCCGTTAGGATTCCTCTCTTCTTGTACGGTTGTTGCCCAAATCCTTTTTCAAATGCTTTGGCTTTGTAAACTCGACTGGGATGATCTTTTGCCCGAGAAAATGAAACTAGAATGGGAGAATCTGCATTCAAATTTTACTTTATTCGAAAAAATTCATATTCCTCGCTTTTTATACATTCCTCCATCACCCGTCAAGGTGGAATTACATGGATTCTCTGATGCATCGGAAGACGCTTATGCACCCGTTGTCTATTTGAGGACTGTTGACTTAAACGGTTCCTATTCGGTTCGAATAGTAGCAGCCAAAACAAAGGTTGCCCCGCTAAAACAAGTCTGTCTACCCTATCTGACTTGATTTATGCGGCGCTGTTTTATTGGTAAAATTATTAACTGCACTAAATTATTCCTTAGGCATTCCGAATATACAAACGTTTGGTTGGACAGACTCTACGATCGTTTTAGCATGGCTGTCTGATGTTCTCAGACGTTGGAAAATATTCATCGCTAACCGTACCTCATTCATCCTGGAGTGTCTTCCACGACTATAATGGAATCACGTTTCCTCAAGGGAGAACCCAGCAGATTTGGCATCACGAGGAATATTTCCGGATCAATTGGTCAATAACTTCTGGCCGAAATTTGTTGACGACCAGCTTTCTAACGTAAATCTTCAGGATTTAGAAGCCAAAAGGTCATTTATTATACCGCTGCGACTCCTTTAGTACCAACGGATTACACTGTTGTTGCAAATTTGTGACACAAGAATTTCGGATACTTTCGAACGCATGTCCCAATCATATAAGGATTGGAAAGACAGACAGACTGACTGCTACCGAAATGCGTACTTGGCTACAGTTGAAAAAGTCTCTACAAATAAAAAGTAGAGTGCTAGAATCAATTGAACCATCATAACCTTATAAATTTGGTATTGACAAGCCTTACATAGGTGATTTGACAATAAGTGGTGTCAATCAAACACAAACATTAAAATCGTATGGTATTTTAACAAAATTCAGATTTCGTTCAAGCCGCAATAGCAAATTTTTGAACTTCCTAGTTATTCCGCAAAAAACTGGATCATTGCCACAAATAAGTTTCAACATTTGATCTTGGAATATACAATCAAATCTGGCATTGGCTGATGCCATCTTTTACATTTCATAACCATTGGAAGCACTGTTAAGTGCCGAGGTATTTTTCCAAATACATACTCGGAATGAATCAAATTAAACTTAATCAAGGTATCCCTACAATTCATGAATCCTTTTTTAAATGGATAATTATTGGTACATCTGAGACTTCTTTTTGTGCCAAGTCTGGCAGATATGTTGTGTCACTTCCAGTAAGAAATAATGCCACCCTAGCGGAATCTAAAGCAAATGCATTAAAATGGTTTCAATATTTGGAGAAAAGATTAAATTCTATCGTGGGGCTCAAAAGCCAGAGGGGGGTAGAAAGCCCAAATCAATTGAGTCACAAATAATTGTTGCCATACCACGCCGTCCTGAAGCCCACGAGTTCGAGCACGAAATTATAAGAGGTCTTCGACGCGTCGGCGAATACATCGAGCAACTTCTCGTTAAATTACATACTGCTTATCGGCCTTACTATGCAACACGAATTATTTTCCATTCTACTTTTTTCAAGGAAGTACAGACAGATTTGCAGACCATACTTTGGCATGAATCTGATACTGATCCTTTAAAGGGTTATAAATTGCTCATGATCACTTAGGGCACGAGATCGGCGCCATACATTGCGAGTCGTGTTTTAATGCAATTGGCTGAAGATGATAAGCATAATTTTCCTAGTGCATCAAAAGTTACCAAAACAGACTTTTACGTGGACGACGTCCTTTTTGGCGTTGATAGGTTCGATGGAGTGTTCAAAACATACTGATTCCTATGCTGAAGACAGGTCGGTTCGAACTTCACAAATGTTGTGCAAATAAACGTTGGATGTCCCACTTCCACGCCACCCGTACAGTTTCCAATACTAAGATCCTCTGGATCTGCTGAGACCTATAATTATTGTGAGAAAAATGCAAATTTACTCGTTATGGAAGTTGCGAAAAGGCTGGGATTACAATCTCCCATTAGACAAGCGCACCGGTTGGATCAAAAAAAAAAAATTAGTTCCCCATAATTCAGTCGACGATTATATCAAGACCATTGATGAAAACAACAACATTTCTGTAAGTGTACTTTGTATAGCAAGTGAAGAGTTGCTCCTTTGAAAACTTTAACGATACCTAGGGGAGCGCTATGTGGGGATTTTTGCTCTCCAGACTTATCCGTGATAGAATGTGTAACTTTTAATGACGCCAACTTATGTATAACGTTGTTTTAATATTGTCATCTACATACATATGTATCGCGTTCAATCACTTCTGCAGCTTTTGGATAATATGTCCTGCTGATAACAATTTCCTTTAGCAACCGTATACCCAAATCATGCCTAGACCTTGTACTTGATCAGTAATCACACCATACTATCTTTTGTCATTTTACGTCTTCATTAGCAACTTGAATCTGGCGGTATATCTTACCCATATCTATAGTTATAACGAATTGAAGTATACGAAACACGTTCAACAGATCGAGACCTTCTGCCTATTGTGTCCAAGCTTAATTGGATCAGTTTTAAATGCGATTTTAACTATAAATCTACCATCATTATTTGCCTGAGCCTCTCTCCTTGTATACTTCGCAGAAACTTCTCAATGAACGATCAATTGACTCCAATGTACTAGTTCCAATGAATACAGACAACGTTATGGCTTGTAGCAACTGCCCTGATATGATCCAACCAAATTTGGTATGTTGAGCATACATTTGGTTTTCATCACTTCGGATTTGTCGATCAAGCATAATGTTGAAAAACTAATGTACCAGGAACATTGAAACTGGGATCAGTAAGATTTAAATATATAAATTGTCTCATTTAGTTAATAGTTAATGCCCGTTGCCGTAGTGGCACTATCATCTCAGAATACATGCTGCTACTGATGCTACGGGATTGTATTTAGAATTAAGAAACTTCATCTATACAGAATCCCTTGTTTTACCCACTGCGGTATTACTTAAACCAGTAACAGGAATAGCCTTTTGTTTCACCCTCAGCTTATATTGTTGCGCCAAATTTTCACATATAAAGGACGTTTGAGATTCACAATTGAGTAGAGCAGAGCATGAACCTATTATATCTGAATAAACTTGATAACTAAATTTGTAAATTTTTTCGAATCGTGTTTTACAAATCATTCAACCTATACACCTGGTCTTTTCATTAGAATAAACTAATATGAGTTTCACATCCGGTGAATATAGCGGCCAATTCAAAATTCAATTACAACGTTCCGTAACGTTATTCGAGTCGGACAGGCTATTCAGTATGTACAGTGAGTGGGCCCGCGTACTCCAATGCAGCTTTTGAAAATGGTCGGCTCTGAAAACATCTTTACCTATACTAACTTACCATTTTTTTTCTCAGGTTTATTGAACCGGTAAGGAATACAAGCTGTACAGTGCGCCTATCATCCAACATTGATAAGCAAGCTTACTCAAATGAATATCCCAAACCACTAATTCAGATATTTTATGATTTTTTGTCAAGATGACTGGATGCCTTGCCGAATATTTTAAAGTAGATTTACTAATTCGGGATCTATAAATGGATTTAGTGACGACTTTGCTGGAATTCACAACGACTTTTTGAAAATAAAGATTTCGTTATGAAATTCTATTTTCTGAATATTACGAAGAATTACGCGGTCTATTATTGCGCTCTTGCTTCATTCGTCCAAATCTAAAAACGAAATCTACAATTTTACGAAGTTTTAAGCGTTGATATATTTGGGCCTTTTCTCTAAGTTCATATCTTGCTTGTTGAACAGTGTCACAACCAGTGAGCAATTCATCAACAAACATTTTTTTCGAATAATTTGTGTCAGCTGGGGATATATACCGTATGTATTGTCGTAGAAGCTTGACTTCACCTTAAGTTTAGACATTATGCGCAAAATTCGGTCACAAATGACGCTTGAGTTCTTCAAGATTTGCGTATTAGTCGTCTGCCTGTTGGTAATACTTTGAGATGATTCGGTGTTTGTTGCTATTGGTGTTCATGTGAAAGATTCATTCAGTAAAAGGTATGTTAATACTTTAGATGAACCTGGCTGTGTTTAAACACGACCTATGTGCGGCAATATGTAATGTCTTCTATTGTATGGACAATTGGTACATAAATCCTTCTCATTTACGAATATTGATCTGACCTCCAGAAATAAGATTTCGTAGAAGAGTTTTTAATTGCTACATCGCAAAAAAATGTCTTACTCTGGTCCTCACATTTGCTTCGTTATTAGGTCAACCTTGCTAAGCAGCATATGTATCAGCCGCAGATCGCGTATTTCTACATTAGTTCCTAATTATTTCATCTACAGTTTCCGTATAATGCTGCGCAATTCCTTTCCCGATGGATGTGAACAGTGAACTTGGAAAAAAAGCATTGGATCAATGATGAAACGATTACCCTGTTAAAGTTAGCCGAAAGTAAAAAGTCGATAATGCAGATTATGTTAATAACATTCCAGCCGAAAATAAAAAATTTATTAGTTATCAGCCGAAAGTAAATAGGATACATGGATTTATATAAAGTTTTCCTTAAATAGTCCTACGCGGAAAACTTTGTTTAATCTAGTCATGGAAAATATCGGAAAATCAGAAAAATTCACAAAATTGGAATAAAATCAGCCTCTAGAGTGTATATCTGAAGTTGAATCGTTTTTATATGTGATTTGTCAAAAGCTATCAGGAAAATATTCTGTTGTTTCTGTGGGAAATCTCGGAAAATTTGAAAAAGTTTCCAGCCGAAAATAACAAATGAATGTATAAAATCAGCCTCTAGGGGTAGAATGTATAAAATCGCAGGAAAAAAATTCAGTTCAAGTTTCCCGTAGGCAATTTTGGAAAATTTGAAAAAGTTTCCAGCCGAAAGTTTCCTTGCGATTGACAATTCACATCAATTCATTTCTTCTCCAGACATGGAGAACACTCTCTAGAGGCTGATTTTATACAAATTTTCTAATGATTTTTGGAAAATCGAATACTCCGAGATTGCCCAAGGGAAACTTAAACTGATTTTTTTCCTGCGTTAGCTATTGATCAGTCTCGACAGCAAAATACATCTCCAGACATAACATTCTAGAGGCTGATTTTATACAAATTTTCTAATGATTTTTGGAAAATCGAATTTTTTGAGATTTCACACAGGAAACTTCAACTGAATTTGTTTCCTGCGATAGCTATTGACAAGTTACATCAATGTAATCCATCTATAGACATAACACTCGAGAGGCTGATTTTATACATTTATTTCTTACTTTCGGCTGGAAACTTTGTCAAATTTTCCGAGATTTCCCACGGGAAAATTGAACGGAATATTTTCCTGATAACTTTTGACAAATCACATATAAAAACGAATTTACTTCAGATATACACTCTAGAGGCTGATTTTATTCCAATTTTGTGAATTTTTCTGATTTTCCGATATTTCCACGACTAGATTAAACAAAGTTTTCCACGTAGGACTATTTAAGAAAAACTTTATATAAATCCATGTATCCTATTTACTTTCGGCTGATAACTACTAAATTTTTTATTTTCGGCTGGAATGTTAATAACATAATCTGCATTATCGACTTTTTACTTTCTGCTGGACTTGCAAAATCTACATTATCGACTTTTTAATTTCGACTGACCACTTTCGGCTAGCTTTAACAGAAAGAAACGATTGAAGTTCAACAATTTATTCTACATAGTTATTTTCCGTGATAGGAATGTACCTGCGATGAGAGCGGTAGCTTAATACTGATTGCTTAAAGCAGCGTTTCGAATTCATATTAAGCAAAAAACACAATATTGTAATTCGCTATTTATAAAATAACATTGTCGCAAAATTGCGCTCTTGGTCGAATGATCAAGTCGATTTTTGCGAAATTAAAATTGACAAATGCGACTACTCAACAGCATTCCGATAGCGCATTTGCCGAATTTGTCAATAAATACTTTTTTCTGTATTTAAAATGTATTTTATTACATATTAAACATATTTTGTTAAAAATAACTTTTTTTTTAAGTTTGTAACAATAAACGCGATCTGCAATAATCAATTTTCATAATACTGAAAAGAAAACTATTTGCTGTCTATCAATTTCACAGGCGGATAATTATTATTCTAGGGAGACCTTCAACACTATTATTACTATGACATATTATTGTAGGATTCAACTCAACCAAAACCAGCCCATTTTAAGTTTTAAATCCTTGTGGAATTAAGAATATTTCAATTCTTGTCGTACGTTTTCTAAGTACAGGTTCGATAAAATCAAAAATGAATAACTAATGCGACATATCCTCCTCGAAAAGAATTAAAGCCATATCGAATTTTCTAGTTCCTATAACCAGGCAACAAATCCAACAATTTGTTAGCAGGGTTAGTTATTATCCTAGCTGTTTGATAAAGATCAAACTATTCAAACGGTGCTGGAACTGTAATGCTAGATTTTGTTGCGTTAACCATGTTTTGATAAAAGTAGACGATTACAGCAACATTTTCTATTCGGACAAGACAAACACAAATTTAACTAATCACATAAAATTTACAGACGTACAAAAGGACAAACACAAATTCGACCAGTCTAAGAGAGTGTTAAAGATACACAGAATACAAAGAATGAAAATAGATAAATATCTAACTAATAGTTGTTCAAATCAAACAAACAAAAAAAATAATTTATGTGAATTTATAGAAATCAGTTCATATAGTTGAAAAATACAAACCAGATCTTTTCTTTTTACTCTGTCTCTGAAATTTAGTTTGAATTATTAATCCTAAAAATCCTGCATCACGCATATACGCACATCATACATTTCGTTTAAAAATATATAAATTTTTGGTTATTTGTGTACAAAATAAATAAATATTAATTTGTTAAAATAAAAAATAAAAAAACACAAAAAATATTTGATTTAATGAAGAGTACGAACTAAGTTTGTAGATAATTTTACTAGATTAGATTAAAGTATTTTTGACAATCATAACGCCTAGTTTTGTCTAATTTAGTAGAATTATTCTAAATATATATACAAAGTTTATTTAAATATTTTATTTACCTGATGGACTAACAGTAATCGCTTCCATGAATTGTTCTTTCCATGATGATGTTCCTATTAGTAATGATGCGTTTGCCCGTTGAACCAATTTATCGACAGTATTCTGGAATTAGAAATAAATATTTTCCAATTTTAAATTAAATTGACTTATCAAAATGATCGATTTGGAATCGATTTCAATTCAATTTTATTTATTTTTTTATTTTTACTGATTAGATCTTTGCACAGTCATCACTACACATAAAAATTACTACAAAAAAAAAAAAAATGGAAACTCATAATCTCGTATTGTTGCTGATTTACTTCGACAACATTGTTAATCGAATTCGAAGTTAATTTCATTAAAAGTCATTATTTGAAAAGTTATAGAGACTAATACCCTAGACACACTGCGATTTAATAAAACCGAGATTAGTCGCAGTGTGTCAACCTCAATTTAGCTAATCCCTTTCTTTTTGCGTAGAATACTTAAGCTAGTTTAGCTAAATCGGATTTATTAAACCACAGTCTGTATAGGGTATAAGGGTGTTCAGTATACCAGAACCATATTACGGTTTCCGTTTATGTCTTACTTAAATTTCCCAATCATTTTCCGCAACTTAGGAAAATCGGCCAAAAATACTAAGTATATTTTTGAGTAACTGTGGATGTAAACTAATAGAAAAACATCATCATTTGAAAAGTTATAGAGACTAAGGTTGCTTAGTATAACAGAATCATATTACGGTTTCCGTTTATGATTCTGTTATACTAAACACCCTTAGTCTCTATTGCTTTTTAAATGAGCGAGCGAAATTTAAACATTTACCTTGCTTGGTAAAGTTAGGCAATTTGTACCCTGTCGAGCGAGTTCATCTATCCTTTCATTTTTCAGAACGCTGAAGTGCCTTGGCATCTACGTTAAGTGGATGTTAAACTGATCTGCGATCTCGTTAAGAGATGAGAGATTGCTCTTGGCTACCTTCGACGTAAAAAAATAAGGTTGTAGATTGTCTAAACCAATCCTGGGCCTCAATTATCGCAGTTAATTCAGCCTGAAAAATGCTGCAATAATCGGGTAGACGAAACGGGAGTTTCACATTTAGTTTCTAACAGAAAACACCAGAACCAAACCTACCATCCATTTTCGAACCATCCGTGAAGAAGTTCAAAACTTCAGGGTACAACATCTCTTCACTAAGTCAGTCTTCTCTGGAGAGAATATCAGTACGAAACCTTTCCTCAAAAGATGGTAATGGAATCAAGTAATCGGTGGTACCAAGGATATCTCTATTACACAAAAAAGATGAGTGTCCTGTATTACTATAGGACAACATAGAAATGGATTTGATCCTTAATGCCTGAGTGGTTGTAATCCTGAGTGCACCACTAATATACGTGGAATTTCTCGAAATTTTTATCAGCAACTTTTGGTTAGAGTTATTGTTTAAGGCTGGCCACCAAACAACAATCCCATATAAAAATATGGGCCTTATCATTGAAGCATAGAGCCAGTATACGATAAGGGGTTCAAGACCCCGTCGTTTTTAAATAGCATTTTTAAAGGAGTATAGCGCTATAATAGCTTTCTGTACCCTTTCTAAAATATTATAGACTTTAAACTAAATTTGCTGCCCAAAATAACACCAGGTGTTTCGCTTTATTTTTATTTATTATTCAAATGATGATGTTCTCATTTTAGGAATGTCTGGGTTTGGGCTCATTTTAGGCCATATACATTTTATAAACTATGTAATTCGAACCGCGTTTTCTTCATTATATAATGCTGATTATCGGTTAACTCGAATTAAGCATATTATAATCACGAACACATGCAAAGCTATTAAAATTTAGGAAAAACTTCACACATTTGTGCAAAGACGTTAAGTTTTTCCTAAACGATAATAATATTTTTTTATTTTTTTTTTTATTTAGGATAGTTTAGGATAAACTTCACGCGAATAATTCTCTTCAATTTTTATTCCGAATTGGCATAGAAATTGATGATACTCGATTGATGAATTTTTATGACATGGTGGCTACTAATGATGAATTCAATGATTTATTGGCTTATGACAAATGGAAATTGTTTTTTATAAGAATTTAAAATTTGGAACAAATTACCGAGTTTTTGAAAATATGTGAATTTTTTTTTGTATTCCTGCACATAATGCTAAAGTGGAGTGGATATTCAGCATGATGGAGCAACAGTGGAATAATAATAGAAACCGTTTAACTGTCAGCGTCAGCGCTATTAAAGATATATTATTAGTAAAATTTAATGTAAAATTAGGGTGTGCTGACTTCTATAATTTTAATAAAGAAAACCAAGAAGCACTTAACGTAGTTCGTTCGTTCTTAAAATACAAAGCCATAGTTATGCACAAAATTGTTATTGTAAACATTTCTTAATGAATTAAACTGGTTCGAACTAAATAATAAAGCTCATAGTCAGCATAATCAAACAATATAAAATACGAACCAAAAGCGATAACATTTATAATTGTATCGTGTTGTATTAATAAAGTATTAAAAACAAAAAACTATTTCTTTCGGAATGCTCCCATCCGATTAAAAAAATAAATATTGTTACGGTCCACACCATAACTGGCGCAGTTACGGAAAAGTTACCGCGAAGTGAATAAAAGTAATTTTAACTAAAATACTAAATAAAATTTTTCAAGACGCCACCAGTGTTAATCTTGATTAATTATAATACCAAAGTTAGTAAAAAAAAAAACAATAAGTTAAAGCATCCAGTAGTGCCTGTGTACTTGTGTAGTGTGTGGTGTTCACTAATTTCACTAATTGCACTGACAGAAAATGACAGTTCAAAAATAAACAAATGAAAATGTACTAAATTATAACAAGCATTTTATTCTCCTAAATTATTCCGCGTGACCTCTAGTTATGAGCATTCTGAACTATAAATCAAAATGCTAAAAATACGAGTTCACTAAATTTACGCTATCGTAGTATGAGCTGCAAAAACAAAGGGAGAATTCATATAAAAGGAATTTTCCTATGCAATAAATCATTTAACTGAGTCACGACGCACATCATTGTGTCGTGTATATAATTGATATTAAAATTAAAAATATTAACTACTAGCTTTTACTGAGCCGTTATATATGAGGCCAGTAAGTGAATAAAGCTAAGTAAAGATTTATACAAAATAGATTGTAAATCTTTAAAAAGAAATAAAATTGTGCAAAATAAAAAGAAAGAATTCCGAAACATAAACAAAAGCATTATAAAATAAATGTTGAATATTTAATTCTTTGTATAAGTGAAGCATAAAATTATTATGGCGTGTAACCACCCACACACACGGCCATACCTGCATCTCTATTTTGCTTGGTCAACAATGTACTCTTGTTTAATATTGTGTACTTTCGTAAGGTAAGATTTTTTTAAACATATAAAATCCCTAACAAAGTTCCGTCTCACTAACAATGGTAAAATAATTAAGATTCGTGAAAATCTTGATCTTTTCAAGCTAAAGCTCAAAGAATTTAACGTTCAAAATCAACAAAACCTCGAGGCTCAGGAACAAAAATTACCTCTAAACTTCAAGGAATTAAAAAACAATATAATGGATGAAGCTTTAACACAAGTACTCAATTTGTATAAAATTGAGCCAATAACCAAAAATTTACCTCAATTCGATGGTAATCGAAACGAAGTATTTTTCTTTATCGAATCAGTAGATAAAACTTTACTAAATTGTGCGGGTTTACAAGAATTCCCATTGTACACACAAATTATTTCCAACATAAGACTAACTCGTAATATACCAAGCGATAATTGGGCAAAAATTAAAACACGTCTAACGTCTCAATATGCGGATACGCGAGATGAACACAACCTTAATTCGAATTATATTCCCTAATAAAACTTAATTTAGAACCAGAACAGAAGTTATTTGAAAAAATAAAAACTTGATTGACTCTTTTGTCTAATTATGTGAAATTACATAATGACAATAACTCTATTGTCGAGCACCAAACAACACATTATAAAAATGTGGGGCTAACGATATTCCAAGCAGGACTCCATGAATCACTTGGTGGAAGACTAAGAGCATCAAAACCAATAACCTTGCAAGCCGCAATGGATTTCGTCATTAAAGAACAAAATATAACAAAACTCAAATGTTCACCTAATTCTAATTCTAAAGGGACTTCAAACTATAATCTTAATTTTACCCAAAATTATAAGGTCATCTTAAAACCAAATACATCGCAACCAGCCATAAATAACACGAAACCAGGTTATTTTAAACAAACAAACTGGAATATTCCTTTAAATAATCCAAGTACAAGCACAAATAGCATAAATAAAAGCGGTTATATACCACCAAATTATCCATATATAAAAAGAGAAATTAAAAAGGAGAAAGATAATTACAACATCGAAACACTCGTCAATGATGACGAGAATTTTCAAGAACAAGCCTTGGAAACCTATACACAATCTTCAATATGACGTGCTCACTTTCGGAAATCAAATCCTAACATTTCTCATTGATACCGGAGCAGATAAATCTTACATAAACCCAATTTTTGTATCAAAATTAAATCGACAACCAACCGACTTAAAAATTAAAAGTCTCTTCCAAACCGCAAATATTACGGAAAAAAACCAAAAAAAAAATTTCATGAATTCAACAAACCCGTAGAACTATTTCTTTTCAAATTTCATATAGACACTACGATGGTCTTATAGGCTACGAAACTCTAAAATTCTTAAATGCAAATATCTAAGTAGACAGCCATGTACTACAAAGTCCAAAATTCTCTATGTCTATGTATACAACCTTTCTTTATGCAACCAATGGAAAAAACAGTCGTTGAAATCTCAATTAATATACATCATGGTGAATTTTACACCAATCCTATTCAATTGCAAGAAGATGTGCATATTCAGGAAGGAATTTATTCCACTCACAAACCAAATCACTCCTACGTCGAAATAATAAATTTAAACAATGAACCAAAAGAAGTATATTTACTTCAACCAATTAAAGTTACTGAATTTGATAAAACATATGGTGAAATAAATTTTCACATACCCCAAAAAAGGGAAATTCAAACATTTTAAATTGAATCACAAATCTTAACGGATCATCTGAATCCGGACGAAAAACAAAAATATTAAGTCTGTGTAATCAGTTGAAAAACATATTCCTTAATGAAAATGAAAAATTAACTTTCTCAAACGAAATAAAACACGATATAAATCTCTCCAAGGAAAAGCCGGTATTTGTGAAACAACCAAAAAGGAGAAATGACAAAAAAGGAGGACAGGGAAGGAAGAGGAGACCAAAAAGGAGAAATGAAAAACGAAATCAATAAATTATTACAAAATGGTATAATCAGTCAGACCTTCATTCAGTCCTTGGTCGTCACCTATATGGATGGTGCCAAAGAAACCTGATTTGAACGGTAATAAAAAATGGAGACTAGTTATAGACTATGGACAGCTAAAGGCTCAAACTATAGATGACAAATATCCCTTGCCGAATATTAATAGTATACTAGACAAATTAGAAAAATATGTCTATTTTTCAACCATCGATCTCGCATTAGGATTTCACCAAATTGAAATCGCAGCGAAAGATATCCCTAAAACCGGTTTCTCAATAGAATCTGGACACTTTGAGTTCGTTAGAATGCCATTTGGGCTGAAAAACTCTCCAAGCACTTTTCAAAGAGTAATGGACCACATTTTAGGCGAACTTCAAGATAACCACGTACTATGCTATATGGACGATATTATTGTCTATAGCACTAGTTTACAGGAACACCTCGAAAACTTAAGAAAAGTATTCCAAAAACTCCAAAGGGCAAATCTAAAAATCTGAATAGAGAAAACTCATTTCTCTCAAAAAGAAATAGAATTCTTAGGACATCTTATAATACCAGATGGAGTTAAACCAAATCCAACAAAAATTCAAGCCATACAACAATTTAAAATACCACAAACAACTAAGGCGCTAAGGCGATAAAAAGTTTCCTAGGATTAATCGGTTACTACCGAAAATTTATAAAAGATTACGCGTTACGAAACCATTCACGTCATGTCTCTCGAAAAAGTCAACAATTTATATTGACATAGAGAATACGGAATGCTTTGAGAAATGTAAAAAATTACTAACAAATGATCCAATACTACGGTATCCAAATTTTAAAGAGCCGTTCATTCTAACAACCGATGCATCAAATTATGCTCTGGGTGCAACTTTAAGCCAAAATTACGATGGAAAAGATCTCCCGATAGCATACGCATCACGAACTCTTTCACAAACAGAAACACACTATGTATAGTACCATTGAAAAGGAATGCTTAGCTATAGTATGGGCTGGTAAATATTTCCGACCATACTTGTATGGAAGAAAATTCTCTATTATAACGGATCATAAACCACTAGTCTGGCTATTCAACGCGAAAGACCCCACGTCAAAAATCGTACGATGGCGTCTCAGATTAGAAGAGTTCGATTATCAAGTAATTTACAAAAAAGGAACATCATATACTAACGCTAATGCATTATCACGATTAGAACTTAATAAATACATACAGGAAGGTAAAATAAAATGTCCTAATACTATAGATTCAATAATCCCCGTATAGGTAATAAAAATAAATTAGATAGTGAATTAGCTACTCTTATCGAAAACCAATTAAAAAATAACAAAGCATATAACGATGAATTCGATATGCTGTGTACTATTAATACTGAAGAAACCAGCTTCAATAGTGTTAAAAATACCACAAAAATACCTGAATCCAATTCAGTATTAAATGAATTCGTTCATCAATTAATTCTAGAAATGTACGAATCAGCGGAAGTCTTATACAACAAATATACCCGCAACACAATCAAAAAATCTAGGTTCTCAAACATGGATATCATCGTAATCTTAAACAGCTATACTAACACAAGATATCTCACCGCACTTTTTACTTTATCACATTTCAAACAATACAACAGGAATTCAGCAAGAATCCCCAATTAAAAATTATATGTGTAGCTACAAGAAAAAGAGATGTGCCAATGGAGGAAGAACAAATGGTAATAAAAAACATCCACTTGCCATACCACAAACATACCTTTTATTTCTCGAATTTAAAACAACAAATATCAAAATTCATTCAGAATTGTGAAATCTCACAAACCCCTCAAGGTCCCATGGAAATAGTCCATGCAGACACATTTGCTCTCAGAAGTAAAAATTTCTTAACGATCATAGATAAATTTGGTAAATTTATCTCCATTTTCGAACTTCAAAATAGAAGATCTCAAACTATGATCCAGAACTTTCTTAAAATCTTTTCACAAGAAGGAATCCCAAAATTGCTAGTATTAGACTCAGCAACGGAATTTACCTCTGAATTATTCCGAAATTTCACAGAAATGACGCAAATTAAGTTACACATAACTACGGCAAAATCATCAACGTATCAAATATCAACAAGATCCGAATAAAACAATAATACGGGTTATAAATGAGGCAGTCTTCGCCTATAACAATTCGATTCACTCTACGACCAATCTTACACCATTCGAACTTCATAAAGGTCATATTTTAATAAAAAATATAACTGAAGACATGGCCAATCAATCAAACGAATACCTTAACGGAATTCGAGATGATGAGTTATCAAAAATAGCAAAACATATTGCAACCCTGAACGAAAAATCAAAAACAAAAACAATAGTAACTATAAATAAAAATCGTTTAGAACCTAAAGTATTTCAATCAAACGAAATAATTTTTGAAAAATCTACTACTAGGGACAAGTTAGTTCCAAATTTTATTAAACACACAGTAACAAAAAATAAAGAAGTTACAGTAAACAAAAATAAATGTCCAGTTCATAGAAATGGAATCAAAAAAATTATTAGCTATGGGTTAGATACAATAAATGTTTCATCTACTCCACAGCTTGGTGCATCCACAGAGCCTCGCAGTCTTCGATCTCACAACAAGTAAAGGCCTGATAGCATTAAAACTGGGAGAAGCAAGAGTGATCACAGGTTACTCAAAACTTTTACACATCATCGAATTAAACGATTTAAAAAAATATAAAGGTTCTATACAAAAAATTAAACAGCAATTTACAGCCACGGTAGTTGAAAACGCTGAGGACAGCTTCAATCCTAGCGGGGAGGAGTTATGTACATTATCACGTACACCACCAGTGACTCATATATCCAAGTCAACATCCGATTTAAATAAACATCCGATAATTAAATAGAAAAACGATTAATAGGCAGTACTTCGATATTCAATCCTGAATATCATATTCTCTAAAACATAATTAAAACACAATATAAAATTGTTATTGTAAACATTTCTTATTGTATTAAACTGGTTCGAACTAAATAATAAAGTTTATAGTCAGCATTATCAAATACTATAAAATACGAACTAAATGCAAAAGCGATAGCATTTATAATTGTAACGTGTTGTATTAATAAAGTATTAAAAACAGAAAACTATTTCTTTCACTTAAAAATAGAACGTTAAAGGGAACGCTCCCATCCGATTAAAAAAATAAATATTGTTACGGTCCACACCATAACTACATACTATATGTGATTTTTAACCAAATAATAAATGCAGAACGGAATATTTAGCGATATATGTACATGATGAAAAATACGTCAAATCACAAATTTGGTATATGGGACCGGAAGTCGTGTTTACATTTTTTATTTTTTATGTTTTCAATTGGTAGTACTAGTTAAAAAAAAAATTTTGTAGAAAATGATTTTTTGTTGTTGTTATTGTTGTTTAAAATACAGGGTGTCAAATATTGAGAACAATGATAAACATGATGTTGTGTTTATGGCTATAAAAGTAAAAATCATTATCCGATATTTATGATATAAGGCTTGTTTTAAAAGTAAGTTAATACGGATTAATAAAAAAATATAAAAATTCTAAGTTCTTTAATTTCTTCATTTTCAAATTTCCCGCCAAAATTATATTTTTGAATTTTCTCAATGATCGTCCAATTTTTTTTTTTTTTTTTTTTTTTTTACGTCCTTTAATTCTATTGACGATTGGAGGGTCTCGATTTTTATGTATCTACTTCATTTTTTCTATTTTTGTCAGGAGCGCTGATAGCACGTTTACTATGGTTGCGTCGCAATTTATATGTATCCGCCTCAATTTTTCTATCTTCCGTAAGAGGCAGTTTTCCTACTTTTACAATCGACAATTGAAAATACTACAAGCTTGCGCTAGTAAAATTTTTCGTTTTCGTGCAAAATCAATTAAGTATGACGATTTACCCGTTTTTGGAATACAAAATCAAATTGTTATATGTTATTTTCAATTTTTAACTAATTTACGCTCGACCTGATAATGTAATTGTTTAAAACTATTTCGTCGATCTTTAGTATATTCTTGCTTCTAATAGAAAATTAAAAAACGAAGAGGAAAAAATTTGTAACAGTCCGTTCATAAACTATGTCAAGTTATTTTGGGTCATTCTTAACTCCGTCCTCTCTCACTCCCGTCTCTCTCACTCCGCATATTTAAAAATTTAATTATAAAAGAAGGAGTAGGTAGGCCTGTAAAATAACATAAAATTTAACCAGTGTTTTTTGTTAACATTTTTTGGTATAAATTAGTGTTTAAATTAATATTTCAGTTACTTTAACTTGTGAAGTTCTATTTAAATCCTTTGCTTATTTAAATAACATCAAAAGTATTTCAAATAATATGTGTAATAATAGTTGGGTACAAAAAGTGTTGTATGCCGTTTCCTGAGTTAAAATGTTCTAAAAGTTTAAGAAATGTTAATGATTATATTAAAATTCTGAATTCATGTAACTGAAAATTCATCAATTTGTACATCATGTTATTACCGGGTGACTGATAAACGTCAAAAAGTTGAAAACAAGGTAGCACCGGTTAATAATTCACTAAATTCACCTGTTACTCCGGAGACATCATCAACAGTCAATGACGAGAATATTTCGAGTATGAGTGAAAGTGCTCTCGTTCGTGAAAAACTTAATCAGATATTACCAGACATTGGCATGCCCCCTATATATCCAAGTAAATTGGAATCCAGGCAATATCAGCAGTAAAAATTATTAAATTTAACTATCACATTACCGACATCATCAACATCTTTGGTATCTGGAATAGAACCTCTTCTGACTCTCTCAGAGGAAAATCATTATGAGGCACGTCTTTATGATGAATTAAAAGATCAACTAAAAACCAAATTCCGAAATTTGGAGAAAAATTGTGATAAAATACAGCTGCTGTCTACCATGCCGAAATTCAACACAACCCAATATATGGTACGGACAGCTAAAAATATTCAAAACAAGAATGGGTCACTGAGCCTTCCAGCACCCAAAATTGGAAACCGGATCAGTGATGAACTCAGGCATTCAGTGCTAGAATATTATAATGATGATGATGTTAGTCGTATAATACCTGGGAAAAACGATTGTTTAACTATTGATAAAGTTAAAGTTCAGAAACGTCTATTGAATAACGTCTGTCTCTGAATTATCGTTTAGTCAGTGGGTTTCAACTGACCGATGCAACTTGGAAAAATATTCAAAACCATTAGACGAATTTCTGGATTACTTCATAATTAAGCTGAAAAATTTGATTCCTCATTGCTTTATATCACTAACACAATCCGATTTCATAAAAAATAAAAAGTTAACTCTAGAGCCAACAGAGGTACTTGTTTCTTGCAGTACAGGGTTTTCATTGGAACAACAAACAAGCGACTATTCATCCATTTGTAATTTACAAAACTGAGGTAGGGATATTTCAGCACTACATCTTCATTATAATATCAGATTGTATTCATCATGACGATGTAGCAGTTCACTTGTTCATAGAAAAATTATTGCAGCTTTTGAAAACAAAAATTCCGGATTTATCTAAAATTTATTACGTTACAGATGGTGCAGTAACACATTATAAAAAAAAAAAAAGTTTTATGAATATTAACTAAACAAAAAGAGGATTTTGGAGTTGATTGTGAGTGGCATTTTCACGCAACTGCTCACGGAAAGAGACCATGCGATGGAGTAGGAGGTACTGTTAAGAGAACCAAAGAATATGATGGTGACATAACCAAACAAAACGTTGAAAACTGATATGGTTTTTGAATTTTGTTCAGATACTGAATATAAATTGAAACAAATCGAACTGGGCAATAGATTATAGAACTTGAAAACAGTAAAAGGGACTCGCGATTTTCATGCAGTTATACCTTCAACAGAAGGCTACTTAAAATGTAAAAAATATTCAATTAGTGAAGATTATATAACATGTAAATTTCTATCCTTATTTTGTAATACATTTTTTTACTGTCAATATTTTTTGTTTTAAATTTAATTTTAAATGACAAAAACGAGTGAAAAAATTAACCTGGAAAAATTAAATAAAATCGAGTTTTTCTAAGAGGACTAAAAAACTATCATTCGATTTTTGAAATTTTCAAAATAGGTGTAGTCATACTTAAACGTATTTTGCACGAAAACGAAAAATTTTACTAGCGTAAGTTTTTAGTATCTTCAATAGAATTAAAGGACGTTAAATCTAAAAAAAAAAAAAAAAAATATTGGACGATCATTGAGAAAATTCAAAAATATAATTTTGGCGGGAAATTTGAAAATGACGAAATTAAAGAACTTAGAATTTTTATATTTTTTTATTAATCCGTATTAACTTTCCTTTAAAACGAGCCCTATATCATAAATATCGGATATTTATTTTTCCTTTTATAGCCATAAACACAACTCATGTTCATCATTTTTCTCAAAATTTGACACCCTGTATTTTAAACAACAACAACAAAAAATCAAGTTGTACAAAATTTTTTTTTTAATCAAGACTTAAAATTCAAAACATAAAAATCATAAAATTAAAACATGACTTCCAAAAATTTGTGATTTGACGTATTTTTCACCACATACATTTTTTTATTTAATTTAACTATTAGTTACATTAAAATTGAAATTTGAATTTTGTACGTTGAGTGAAATAAAATATAAAATTAATAATTAGTGTTTTTTAATTTCTACTTCTTAAGAATGATTACTTTATTTTTTACTTTAAAATGTCCTCTTATTTTGAAATTACTCATTTGAAAGTCCTCTTTTTTGTTTGTTTTTTAGTTGTTTATCATTCACACCAAAAAAAAATTTGTTTTCCAAAACGAATCGCTCTCATCATAAAATAAAAAAATAAAAATAAGGATAGTTGCCTGTTATCTCTTTCCTTTTCTAATTTGACTGTTCTATATTCATATTTAACGAATAATTTTAGAATTACCATATGAAATATTTTTAGTTGAATACCCGAACGAAAAGCAAAAATTTTTAAAAAATTCAAGTACAAGGTTTTATTTAGTTTTTATTCACTTCAAATATTCACGTCAATGGTCTTCTAATAAATACAAATTATAATAAAATATCGTCCAATATATTTTGACTATTAAATTAACAAATGTTTTATCCTTCACGAATTTATACATAAAAATGAACGATTTTGTGTTTTATTCAGTTTCTCATTTAATATTCTGTTGACTCACAAAAACTGACCTAAAAAAAAGAACTGATTTCTAAATGTTGCCATTTTGAAAAACTGCCATAAAATAGAAAACTGGATTTAAACCACACCAAAAGCATGCCCTCTCCCGTCTCTCTTATAATGGCCTCCTTCGCTTCCGCCTGTTGTATAGAATAAAAATGACCTCCTTCTAAATTTCAAAAATCATAGAAATTGCAGGATGCGCCACTGCTAAACTTTCAATTTGCGGAAAATTTTTTGAAATGTGACATTATAAAAAAAAAAAACTTAGGTACTACATGAGCCGGGCCATAGAGTCCGCAGGCCACTACTTAATTACTTATTTAAAATGACGTTAGGAAATATCGACATATGTATGTAATTGTGTGCGTTTCATATTGTATAACCTATACTTTTAACATTCAAAAAAATCTGAGATTTCAGGAAATGGTAATTTGACTTCATTTGGGATGTTTAGTTTGATGTTACATATCGCTGCTGACGATGCAAAAGCGTGTATCTACATTTTAGATATTTTTCTGGAGGCGAGAAAAACGAGCGAATTTACCTTAGTAGATACACTAAAATGGTCTAACAAAATTGAATTTTTGTTCACGTTTGAACGTGTTGCTGTCACAAATTTAATATAAAAGGCAGCAAACACTAATTTTCTTACCAATTAATCAATAAAAAGATTTTGAGAAATTTTGTAGATAAACACTTTTGCATCGTCACCGGCGATATTGTTCAATGTTTTCGAAGATATTTCAATCACAAAAACGGTAGCAAAACCATACCGTATTCTCTAAGGGTTTCTAAGCATGGTTATTCGTTGCGAAACATAAGCATTTTTGTGCGACATTCTGGGGTGAATGCTTGGTAATAACAGGTAGTCGAAGGGATGCCTATAATCTATATATACGTACGTATATAGTATATTGGCCCGTAATGTTTGACGGTGGACTTCGACGATTATGAGCCGATTATTTATTATTTGTTTAACTGCCCCGCAACGCAACAAAATACAATTTTTAGGTATGTTTGTCTTGTTGATAATAGAATTTAAGGTGGGGTTACCATGTTTGTTTAAAGTGAATGAGTAGTTAAGCTTCATTAATTATTTGTACAATGTAGCGAAATATTTTCATACCGCCAGGGAAAAGATCTCTAATGTAGGGGTAATATGTCAAAGAGGACTCCGACGAACCACATATTGGTAAGCACAGACGTCGACTTTGAAGCGAATTAGGGTTTACAACGCATCAACTTGATATAGTACTTGTATATATCGTACACTTTGTTATAATTATAGGAACAAATTTTGTAAAATCATTGCCTATCAATAAAAATTAAAATCTATTATCAAGAATCTGATCTTATTAGATTGCGCTAACTAAATTTAAATCTTAACGCGCATACATTTTGATTGTATACAAAACAATAATTAGGTGGAGGCACCATAGTTAGTTCGAGTACGGTACAAGCAAATGCCTTTGGCAAAATTCTTTTAACCGCATTATTCGATTATTCAACATTTATTCAACCAATATATTTGAGGGGAAACGAGACAATATTTAATTTACAAAATTATTTGGGTTATTGGTAAAATTATGGATTATCCTAATTTACCTTATATCTATGAATTTAGTATTATGGAATGAAATAAAATTAAAAACCATTAAATTTACCCTAATCAACAACCATCTAATTATTTATTTTATTTATTATCACGTCAAACTGATTAGGCACTTTTACGGTTTTGCCCAAATATAATTGATACACAAATATTTTTACAACTGATAACAACATTGGTATAAGGTTTTACCTATAACTTTTGTAATCGCACCCATGTGCCATTTTTCAACGCCAAAATTAATGCACTTGGTGAAAATTCAATTTTCATTGCTGTCTTCTCGCACACCACCACTTTATAATTTCTTAGAACATGTACTAAACCTAAACGTGTCTGCATCAATCCAAAACGCATTCCAATACAATTGCGAGGACCCTCACCAAATGGTAGGAATGTGAATGGATGACGTGTTGCTTTGTTTTCGGGTAAAAATCGGTCGGGATCAAATCTATCTGGATCTGGGAAAATATCTGGATTTGTATGCATTCCAAGTACTGGAATCGTTACCAATGTACCCTTTTCAATGACATGTTTTGTGTTTGGAATTTTATATTCTTCAGTACATGAACGAAGTAAAGTATCGACCGCTGGGAATTTGCGAAGTGTTTCTGAAAAAATATACAAAATATTTACATTTGTTAACTACTAATATACGAAATTTTATTTATAATTTACCATTAATCGTTCTATCTAAATAGTCCATTTCCAAAATAGATTCATACGTCACTTTTCCATCATGATTACCGATGCTCTTAAGAATATCCTCGCGAACTTTGTCTTGGACATCCGGATTTTTCGCCAATTCGAACAAGCAGTACGACATAGTGGTGGATGATGTTTCAAATCCAGCCAAGAAGAATAGGTAACATTGTGCCGCAATTTCATTGAAATTTAACTTATCAATAGTCGATTTACCATCAGCACTTTCCATTTCAATGAGTAGCTTCAAAAAATCATTACGCACTATTGAACTACTTTTACGATGATCCAATGTCTCACGCACCACGTTTAAAAAGAATTTTGAAACTGTACTCTCGGTCGTGACCATTCTCAATTTACGCGCCATACTCGGGAATGCAATCGAAAAAAGTGTTTTCAGTTGTGTAATCGCCGGTGGTTCAAACACTTTGCGCCCATAAATACGGAACTCTGCATCCGGATTTTTCAGCGAATTACAATCAATTCCAAATGCACAATTTCCAATCACATCGGTCGAAAAACGTCCCAAAATATCTTTAATCTCGATCATTTCATTATTTTCTGCAATTGGCTTTAAATACGCTTCTAACTCTTCGGCACATTGTAACACAATATTGTACATCATTTTCATTTTGCCTGAGGTAAATGTTGGTGTTAATTTTGATCGTAAACTTTTCCATTTGGCACCCTCAAGCGCAAATAAATTCGCCGATAGTGGATCATCTCGTTCGTTGTGATATAGACCATGATCTTGGAAATGATTAAAGTCTTTTACCAACACATTTTTCACTAATTCCGGATCGAGTATCATAACAGTGGGTTCAACAAAAAAGTAGAGTCCACAGATAACATCTTTGCCGACAAATCTTTTATAATTTCTCAAATTTATCATGGCCGCATGCTCAACGGTGCCGGCACCCTTGAGGCTGCCTAATGGGAATGATGGTTCAGAATATTGAATGCCACGTTTTTCGAAATACGAATACTTTCGTTTCACAAATAGATAGCCCAGCGTGAACAAACTGATCGCCGCTAGTACGACATAACTAAGTACACTACAGTCGCAAACCATTGTATTGTAGAGGCTTACGAAATATAATAAAACAAATTTAATATGTGTTGCAAGTTCAAAAGTAGAACATTAACTAACTAATTTCTCAGTGGCAACTTTTAATTTTATTAACCCTGGTAATTTTTTTTTTTTTTTGTTTTTTTGGTAAATTATGTAAGAGAGTTTTTATTTTCACTAACGAAAATAATTGATAAGATAATTTTATTTTATTGATTGTCTACTATAATTTTTGCTGACTAATTCTGGAGTGATTTTTTAATTTTAAATTCGGCCACTTAAATGAGTCACTATACTCATAACAAACATTTGTACGAACGTGATTGGCACACTACCTAGTAATTAGTAGGGGGATCGATTTCATTTTACAAATCTATGTAGGTTGATAGTACGTTAGTATTTTGTTGAAATGAGTCGTTCAATCATTGAATTTCTTTATACTAATTATAAAATTCGTTTGTTGATAAAAATGTCAGTGACATTGCAAAAATATTGATAGTCAAAAATGTTGATAGTCATACATTAGAAGCCATAAACGAAATTCTGAAAAGTCACTGATTTTTATCATTTCCCATTGAACTGTAATTCGAAATAACAAAATAATTTACAAATCGTCAATAATCACTGAATGAAGAGCCCCTAAGACATACTGCAGACGACGTTGGAACAACAAAATAAGATCCAATAATCCATGAAAGTGGGCAAAAAGAGGATATAATAAATGTTCAAGGGCTATATACCGCAGTAAAATTTGTGGAGTAACTGCCAAAATAAATATTTTTTGAGAAGCGTCGGAATTTAAGTATTTAGCAACAAAATGTAAAAGAAAGGAAGAATGGATTTATCAGATACGCGGCGAGATCATGCCATACAATTTAAAAAATCCGAGTCAAAATTAGAAGTCAGAAATAATCGTTTTGTACCTTTATGCTCCTAGTTATAAATAAAACAAACTTTTAGATTCACTCCACCCAAATAAAATCTCCAAAGCACCCAATAATTTGAAAATCTATCCTGTAACGCAACTGAAATCTCGATATTCACAATAAAAAAATCGGATATTCGGGAAAAACTCGATTAGTTCTAGAATTCTAGAGTATTCTTGAAAAAATCAAGAATATACTGAGAATCTCGAATAATCTGTGTTATGTGTGTATAACTCTAAACGGTAAATAAATCTCGTGTTACCTTATAAACCTCGAAAAATCCCTAATCTCTAAAAATATCGAATACTCCTGAAAATCCCGAATAAACCGAAATAATAATCTCGAAATTATAAAATAATGTCGATAGTTTCGAACAACTTCATTGTTATTAAAATTTGGAAATTCAGATTAATTGAAAAATCTCAAAACCACGGATTTCAATCAAGTAAATTCGAGTGAAATTTCGAACAAATAACAAAATATAAGCATGGGTTAGTAAGTATGCTGTTAATATAATTTCAATAAGAATTTTGAGTGAAATGGGCTAAGGATTCTCGCAACTGGCTAAGAATTCTCGGAAGAAGCTTACCCAATGCGTCCAAGAAATTGAAAAGAAGTTTACGGATGGTGGACATGAAAGTTGTAACCCGTGATCAACAGGGTCTTATTTTCCCGCTGATTTTTCTAATAATAAATAATTTTGAGAATCTTCTATAATTTCAAAAAATCTTGAACAGTATCTGTTACATAGCGCTCAAACCCCAAAAATTGTATAAAATAACGAATATCTTGAAGTCGCGTTTTCTCGTCATACTGTGACTTTCGGAATTGCGAGTTCTCGAATCTGTTAACTTTAGCTTGAATTAAGACAGATACTTAATCGACAGGAAGAGGCCTAGAGGATGAAATTAACATTTATATATATTACAGTAACTACAAAATTTGGATGCTGGGGGAAAACCGTTAATTCAGTTAACATGCTGATTTGACTTACAATACCTTGTTTGAGTCATTCCAAGATATGAAACGTCATAGCCGTTCTATTTCGGTGGGGGGCAAAGGGGTGCCAGACCGGGGTAAAGTGGTAATTTTACACAGTCTGAAACAAGAATATGTAATTTCCGGAACGGAATGGAAGAGTAATATACTACCAGACTGGACGAAGTACTCATATGTTACACGATATTTTAATTACGATCCTGATTTAATTTTTTTTTTTCAATTCAATATTTAAAGGAATATATACTTGAAAAATTAAATACATAAAAGGTTTGGGTTCTCATTTTTTGTTTTACAGCCGCTATTCTCCGCAAAATTATCCTCTGAATCATTAGAACCGGTGATTTCTCCATTAACGTTTTTCGCTGTAAATTTTAATCTTTTCCTGAATCATTTTCTTTATCAAAGGAACGTACCTCGTTTCCATCAAACCAAAGATAGTTGCCTTTTCTATCGATTTATTTCCACCTAGGGTTGCTTTTAGAACGCATGCATGCATCCATTCATTTAAAATGTATTGAGATCTAGAATTATTTAAACAAAATCAGCGTTTAATTTTTTTGATTTACTATATTAACCCTTTACCTCCAGCATCCAACTTTTATGTAAGGTTTTTCAAAAATTTTAGGTTGGAAATATCAAAGTACATAACTAACTGCCAGACTATATAAAATGAGATTGAAAAAATGGAGCTCCCAGACTAAAGGTTTTGAGTTTTACTTTCCGAAATAGACCTAATAATTTCTGCTGTACATCAATGCAACAGTTAATGGTATACATTTGATTTCAAGAGCAGCTCAATTGTAATTGTAAAATGAAGTTCTTTAAACGGTGAGTAATTGCAACACACAATTCCTCTTCATTACCCGAGAACTCGTACAAAATTTTCCAACCAAAACGTATTTTTGCCAAACCGTCTCACTGTCTCAGTTCACTAAATAGTAATAGACATTAAATACTAAAATTTGCCTGTACCTTGCCTGCGTATTGAATAAAGTCCAGTGCAAAAGATCATAAATAGTTTTTATTCTTAATTTAACATATTCGAAACTGAAGAAAGCAGCATTTGTGAAACATTTATAGTAAAGAGCATTACGTGAGCTTTATTATCCAGTAAAGGATTAAGTGGGATTGATCACCTATCAAATAGGTGTTAAATATAAATGTAATATCGTGCTTCAAATCAGCTTCGAATATCAAAGGAGTGCGAGAAAGCAGTACAAAATTCTGAGATAAACTAAATACTAAGTAGTGGGAATCATACTCGTACATTGTGTGGATGGAGAAACATTGTGTCGATGGTCAAAAAAAATTGAGAATAAACGCATCACAGAACTTCTCAAATCAAAGAATGTTTACATAAAGGCTGACATGGAAAATTCCTTTATAATTGCAGAAGGTCCATATGAGGACATGAAACATGAAAATGGAGATGTGAAAAAACCTCTGCCCGAGATGTTTAGGTCGACAAAGAAAGTTTCAAATATTTTGGAAATGTTTTTAGGAATTCCATACGCACTACCCCAAATAAAATACATAAAGAAGTAAAAAAGATGAGGCCAGTTAAATTCAGAATATAAGTAAAAAATAAGAGATGTCAACATTTGATGTTAGCTCTATATACATTGATCATAAATTGATCGATATGTACCAAAGGTATTGGAAGTATGTATGTATGGATCAGGATTGGTTTCCAATTTAGGGGAACAATTTATTATTTTCATGTCCAAATTGGAAAAATCAATAAGCATACCGAAAACGGTTACAAGAAGAAAATACAGTGGCGTAAGCAGCAGCCGCAGCCGCGAGGAGGCCGACGGTTATTGGGGCCCACGGCATTTATCAAGCGTTCGAATAATAGTTCAAAGTCAAGGTAAGATAGATGATAGGTTAGATTAAGCCTAAAAAGCTCACCTTTCACACCTTTGACTTTTCTAGGAAATTTTAAGAAAAGGCGGT